>JAIEZT010001214.1:4026533-4055590 GCA_019594935.1 Periophthalmus modestus | reverse complement strand
TTACTTTGTGTACCAATTGTGCTATACAAATAAAAACTTGCCTTGCCTTTACAAACAAAACAAATAAATGACAAAATAAAACAACCCAGCAACTGTAAAACTCTCAAACTGAGGTAGAAGTATTCAAGAAATAATCTAAAATCAGGTAGTGTATTCCTTCATGTCAAGCTTCCTATTTATCGGTGCCATTTTGAGTGCTTTTCACCATTCAAAAGATATAATATTTAGTTTTAAAAATTGTTCTTTTTGATTGTGCTTTGTGCAATACATAGATGTTTAAAGAAAAACTTAATACATACAAGTATACAGTATAGGACATATACCTCAGCCAGGACCTCCACCCTCTTGCGGAGCATCCCAGAGATGTATCTGATGAGGCCCCACTCTTTGGAGGCTCCAGCTTGAACATAGAGCTCCTCCAACAGCACACGCACAGTCACACCCCTCCTGACCAGGACCAGAGAGCTCCACAGGCCAGTCTGGACCTCTGCTCAACAGCATCACAACAATTATACAGGCATTTAGGTTAAAAAACATCCTATATTACGCAAACTTGACTCTTGTGAGCTTCAAACCATGTCATAATGTTGTTATCTCCTCAAAAACATACCTGAGTTGTGTGTTTTGTTTCATTCACACATGTTTGAGTCTTGAGTTTATTAGTGTGTCTATATCTCCAAAGCTCAAAGTGCTCTGTTCCACCTTGTGATGTCATAAAGTGGGTTTCAAGTTAACAGCTACCCTTTTGCCCTGAGTTCAGTAGAGATTGTCATTTCCAGGTCTTAAATCATGCAAATGATTTTAGTGAAGGTGTATGGAGTTTGAAAATACAGTGGAGCACCTGTATTACCACATGATATCACAAGGGGTACAGAGTGTTTTTAGTTTGAGCGAAGAACTCAGGCTAAATATGCAGGATTTTTGTGTTAAACATTTGCGAATGAAACTAAACACAACTCCGGGTATGTTTGTGATGAGAAACATTGTAACATAGATCAGGGGCCCTTTAAATCAACAGGACTTCAGTATTGAAACTGGCAACACAAATGACAGACTCGCCTGAGGCTCATTCTGCCTTGGATAACTGTAATGAGAACCAATACACCAGTTTATAAGAAATTATAAGATAAATAAATGGGACATCAGTTATCAGTAAAATCTAGATTGGATTTGATGTTTACTCCATATCAGGGAACAGAGATAGGCCAATTTTATGACATTTTAAATCAAAATCTAATGTAAAAGAAGTATCTCCCATTCATTCTCTTTGTGCCATTAGGGTCTTACTTCATCATGTAGAGTATGTAGAGGATGTCGGCCTGGTCCTGTAGAGTGGGACATTCCTTTAGTTGTTTGCCTAAAGCTGAGAAGTCTGTGTTACCCTGAGCGTCCCGTGGCAGGTGCAGGTCGGCTACACTGTGGGGCTGTGGGAGATTAGGGTCAGACAAAACATACATCCAAACTATATGTCCTGACAGGGTTTAACACATGCTAAAGGTACACTGCGCAATATTTTAGGTGGACGGTATAACAACTGTCTCCATGGAGATGTTTCCAGTAAAGTTCTTCAGTATAGTATTAAGCTGATCTGTTTTGCATTAATTCAATTTCATTTTTTTATTGCTGAAAGATACCTCGAAAAATATCCACTGCAACTAAGAGCAAGGGTGCCTCTCCACAGACCTGACCTATAACAAGGCCTGGTGCCACTTGCTTGACTCCATGGAGACAAATGTATTTAATGCCATATCGTTGTGCATCCCCGGAAAAACAGTAACACTTCCATGAGACAAGAAAGTTCCAAAGCGTACCTTTAACATACTAGGGACAATATTAATATAACTGTCTGACAATGTAGAGATGATTTAAGTTTATATTATAATGAATCAGTGTGACACATTACTGTTCACTTTCCTCCACCCACTCCTTCCATATGATTGACAAGCAGACTAAACCAATCACAGTGAACTCTGAAAAGTAGCTGAGAGATTTGATTACCTCTTACTAAAATACTAAAACCACATAAGAGAGCATTATTTTGTGGCAAATAGTCCATAGGGACAGTCAAACAGATAATGTGCCAGTAGGAAGATGGCCACTCCCACCTTCTGCTGCTTCGTGTGAGGTCCGTGGTGATGATGAGGCACCTCCAGTAAGTTCAGCGTTTTTCTGTGTTTTCGGTTGGTCATGGCAGGAGTGACAGGAAGGTACATAGAGGTCTCTGATAACAGAAAAAACATGTTAAGGTCCACCAAGGTGTTTTTACATACACATGGTTGCCCTAGTTTTGTCTAGCACTGTGTGATTTGGGGAAAAAATATGTAATTGTGATTTTTTATGGCAAACATTGCAATTAGATTTGCAATTTGTATTGTATATTGTAAGCGGCTGTGAAAAGGCGCCGGGTGAAGCACGTAGTCATGTTAGGGGGCACTCGTGAGCCAAGGGATTCTTGCAACTTCCACAGAATAGGGGCAACAAACTACAATTTAGAGTTAGCAAGTCAACTTTAGCAATTCACTTTTTTCTTCTTGTGTGGCCCTACTTTTTTAATGGAGGAAGATTACATATTAAAGCTCAAGCAGTTTTCTAAACTGGACTTTCGGTCGAAGCAGAATGTTATAATTAAAGGAAGACCAACGCAAAAGGAGCTAAATGGTTTGCTCCAGACAAAGGGACGAAAGACTCGCTCTTTTCAAACCGAGACGTACAAAATGGTAAGAAATTTAATGGCTTCAATCCACTGAAAACTGGGAAAACAGAATAAGGATAAAAAAAAACAATATAAAACCAGCTTTTTATTTCATACTATTAGAGCTATTTCCAAAGGACTTCAGGACTTTTATTTTAAAATTCTTTTATATTCTGGCCCCAAGTCACTGGGAGAAAAATTGTCCCGGGGTCAGATTTACTTGCCGACAGCTGGTTTATATGTTTGTAAATCTGAATGTGATGATATCAGTGCCTCATGAGCCATGAACCTCACCGCACGTCACTGGTAACAGGTTAATAGTAGCATTGAATTCCACCAAATCAGTTATTTTGTTATTCTTGGATTAATGTACCTGTGCAACTGTGAGTTTATTTTAGTGTTGCTCTGAAGTAAGACTAATTTGGGGTCGTAACAAAATATTATTTTATTGGTCTGTAAATAGTAAAAAAAAATTGTAAATCATTATGTAATGCCTTTTAATGATCTGCATTGTATTATGCAATTTATATCTAATTTTAATCAATATTTTGTGAGCAACAGACAAAGTTTAAATCTGTCAACTGGACAAATTGTTTTAAGAGTGAAGACGTTTCGCAGCTCATCCAAGCTGCTTCTTCTGGCTTTACTAATTTACTTTTATTGTTTGAACTTTTCTTTTAAGGAGTATTTCTTGGATCTCTTGAATCACGGCAGACTGTGATTTTCCTATTTGTTAAACAGAATAAACTTCCTGGACTGAGCCTCTGTCATCTGTACTACAATACCCAGAACACAACGCAGAGTAATATTAAAAGGGGAGGACTGGTTACACATTCATCGTTTTGGGATCATCTCCAGATCTTGAGCTTGGTCAGGTCTACCTTAGCTGGAGGATTTTACCTATTGTGTATGTTTTGGATATATGAAAACTCACAAACTTAATACTCATTTCAGAAAGTGTTTGTACAGATCTAAACTACAAGGTTAGTAGTGCTTTTGCCGAATAAGACTGGAAATTTTTTTTGTTTTGAAATTATGGTACTTCAAAATTTGCAGATTTGCGATTTGCTTAGATCTACTCTGGTTTCATAGTCCTATTTGGAATCTATTTGGCTTTTTTTGTTTAGTCCACTTTTAACCCTTTACCAATGGCACTAAGAAACCCAAATGTTTTCAAAATATTACCAAAGAAGCATTTGGTATGTCAATGCGGACAAGGGTTGTTTTTGATAAATATTCAGCATTTGTCAGATTTGAACAGTGAATTTGAACTCACGAGGGATGCTGAGGCCCTGGACTTTGGCCATGAGTGACAGGATATCGCGAGTGGTGTGTTCTGCACTGAAGACATGGTGCTGCCCCCTCTGGATGGGAGGGAGGTGGCTCTTTGTGTTTGTGCTGTGGAGAAGCTGGGTCAAGTACTGGTCAAAGATGTCCTTCGTGTTTTCTGAGTAAAACAAGATATTCAGAAGTGTTACTTTAAAAAAGGATTATCAAGTAATTTCTAGTGTATCTATTAAATAACCTTTCCATGGCTTGTTTTTAACTGACTTATAATGGGCAATGATGATATATGATGTAAGATATATTGAATTATGTAGCAAAGATAAAGAGGAATTAAACCTACTTTTTTTTTTATATTCAAATCCTCAAAGTAGCCACCCTTTGCTTTGTTGAATTTTTTTTTGTAGAAATATTTAACTTTTTTCTTTACTACCTAATTTCAGACATCTTGCGTCATATATTTGATGTCCTTCATATGTATAAAAGTAGTAAAAATAAAGAAAAAAAAAACATTGATTAAGAGAGTGTGTCCAAACTTTTGAATGGCAGTATAAATCTAGGCACTGAAAGCTCAAAATCACCAGTTGCCACTGCCAGTAACAATATGGCTGCCGGTGTTTTTCTTTTTAAACCGATTGTGCATGTTTTTGTTTGTGTTAATCTAATATTTCTTTCAAGGTGTTACAGTGACCACAAATAATTAAAAAAATTGTGTTCTACCCAAATATTAGATTAGCTTATGTTGCATTATGGTGACATTTAGTTTGCTTATAGTGTTGTCACGATACCAAAATTTCAAACTCAGTTTTGATACTAAGGAATAGGACTGATATTCTATACTGATTTCAAAACCACAATTTTAGACAATAGACTGTATTTTCCAACACAAAATAATAGTATTTACTTTATGCTACCATGAGGTACTAAACTCAAGATGATTCAAAAACTGTTCAGGAAAGGTCAAATTTTGTTGTGACTTTTATTAATTTTCATTTTTTGTACTTAAATTTTCTCGAATGAGTATATCTAATTTCAAAACTAGTTTTAGTATTGATTTTTATTGTATTTTTAATACTGTTGATAACCCTATTTGAGATCTGTCTCATTAAATCCACATGTGAAAACTCTACCTGAAGGTTCATAGGTGTCATAAGTGTCTCCTAACTCCTCATCATCATCGAAGTCTTCCTGAAACTCATCGTTTTCTTCGTCAAGGAAACTCAGGCGAGTGTGAAATGATGTGGTCTGAAAACTGGACAGGTCAGCCATCTGCACTCTAAAAAACAACAGCAAAAACAGCTATATTATGGTCCATATTCTACAAAGTGGAGCACTTAAAATGAAATTTTTAAAAATGTTAACTGTTACTGTACTGTTAAAGGGATGACACCCTAAAATTGTTGATTCCTATTTGTTGACCTACATAATTAATCTGTCCTCAAAATAAAATCAAGCACTAGATATAAGGCCAGGTAATCATTTTGTGCAGTGGTAAAAAGTGTAAATGTACTTTAAATACAAAATTTACTCTTATAAGCTATAAGCCATGTTGTAATATTGTCTCGTCATCAAATACATGCTTGGAGTTGTGTTTTGTTCCATTCACACATGTTGAGAAATCCTGGTTTATTAGTCTGTCTACATCTCCACAGCTCAAAATACTCTGTTTCACCTTGTGATGTCACAAAGTGGTAGTTTTCAAGTTAACAGCTACCTTTTAGGTATAGTTCAGTAGAGATTGTCAATTTCAGAGCTGAAATTATCTAAATGATTCTAGTAAAGATATATGGAGCACTTCCTGTATTATCACATGACATCGCGAGGTAGAAGAGAGTGTTTTCAGTTTTAAAGAAGAACGCAGTCTAAATATGCAGGGTCTGTGTGTTAAACATGTGTCAATGAAACAAAACACAACTGCAGGTATGCTTTTGATGAGGAAACATTATAACGTAGATCAGAAAACAGCAAAATATGGGCCCTTTAAGTCAGAACAGACCTTGCTCCAACAAAATAGCCATCCTGAAGTTTACGAAGAGTTGTGACGATACAAGGATCTATGGCATCTCCATCGTCAACTATGAGAGACAGGTGAAAGTTTTTACTTTATTAGAACACATCATTTACATATTATACATAACAGATCAAATATATGGAGGTATTACACTGCAGATGAATAGGGTAATTTTGATAAACTGCAATGTGTTTGGGTTTTTTTTAAGTACATTCTCCCTAATAAATAAATAAATACAGTTGCAATAAATATGTGTAGCACTACAAATTTGTTTAAAGGTGTACAATATAACTTTTCTATTCAATTCAATTCAAGTGTATTTATATGGCACATTTAAAACAACCAAAGTGCTTTGCAAAACAAAAAACAGACCAAGGTTCAACATCGTCACTAGATTAAGAAGGCAACTGAAATACGGAAGCGTACCCAAATATACAAGAGGAAAATGTGGTTAATGTGAATTGCGCATGTGATGTTTTGACTAATAATGATGCACAGGAATACAGTTGAAACCAGAAGTTACATACACTATATAAAAAGATGATGTTTGATATGAAACTAAACTTTTCCTCTTTTAGGTCAAATAGGATTACCAAAATTATTTCTATTTGCTAAATGCCAGAAAAATGAAAAATTGAATTTTTAGAAAATTTTTTGTTACTCACAGGTGTGTCTCTAATTAACTCAAACGTTGTCAATAAACCTAAATCAGAAACTTCCAAAGACATGGCATCATTATCTGGGTTTTTAAATCTTACTTTATGTAAACTTCTGACTTTGAAGAAAGTAATGAAAAATTGTCTTAAAAAATCGTTCCTCTGATTATTCTGGCATTTAGCACATAGAAATAATTTTGTTAATCCTAACTGACCTAAAGCAGGATAGGTTTAGTTTGATTTCATGTTAGACAGTGGGAAAAAAGCATAAGTGTCTTTTTATATAGTGTATGTAAACTTCTGGTTTCAACTGTATGTTACAAACTGTATATAATAAATAAAATGAAGCTGTACCTAACATGCTGCGTGTGATGGGGAAGGTGAGAGTGGGGCGTCCGGTCATCCTCCAACAAGATGACAAATACGCCACTTCAGTCCGTAACATCTCCACGATCATTTGGTTATCCAGAGCGAGGTAAAAATGATGCTGATCCAAAAACTATTTAAATAAAGAAAATTGCATTAGATACACTTTAGACATAGGCCTAAAGTTAATAAAGTAAATTATGTGTTTACCTGTGGAGTGAATATATAAGACCGGTCTCTGATTTCATAAAACTTGGAAGTTCCTAAAACTCCAATGTGTCTGTACGGTCTCCCACTTAAATTTAGCTTCTTACTGTGTCCTGAAATTAAACAGAATCATTTTCAGGGTTAAAATACAATACATGTTCTTATTGCTGTATGAATTAGTTTAAATTAGTTTAGGGATTTATTATAACATACAGATGTGCACTGAAGGACAGATTGGAGCTATAAAAGACTGTGTCATTTTGATTATTAGGGAAAATAAAGTTTATTTTTTTGAACTATAAAAATTGTAATGATGTAATGCTTAACTTTTACTTAACTTACTCTTGCTTACTGAACCTGGCTAATTGGCTCTCTGTACAACGGTAGCTGGCTAGTTCCAATCAGCTGTCTTGACCATTTCCGGCATAATGTAATGTCTATAAGGTTTTCTTTGTGTGTCCAGGCTTATGCTAATGCTAACACTAATAATTATTTCAATAATGCCACTGACTGAAGTAACTGAACCTAAAAATAATTAGATCATCTTACAGCAAATTCCATGTTGTTGTTATGTTACATTTAACATTTTAATAAAAGTTTGCATTAGCACTGAAGTTAGCCTTAGTATTGACACACAAACTTAGCATTAGCACTGGTGCACAAAGACGTACTTCTAAAAGCAGATTGCCCCTCTGATTGTATCATAGACTGCATAAAGAAGTCTATGGACTGGAACTAGCCGGCTACCATGATCAAATATATTTTAAATACAGAGATGTGTTTGTAATCAAAATAGTTGGAAAAAATTGCTTAAAGAAAAATATAATAGTATAACTTCTTTTCAAAATTGATGTAGTGTGGACTTTGTGTTTTGTTGCAATTAAGTCCAGTTTTGGCAGTGACATAAAAATAGATCATTTTGGGCTCTGTTGATCTGTATGAAGGAAAATCTGTATCTTAAATCAAATATCTTTAAATATACCTGACATAGACCCTAATAGTACAGTATGTGCAGTTGTTACCGAGGCGGACGTAAATGTGGCTGAGGATTCGAGCAGGTAGAACTCGAATCGGTTGAACCTCTGACATCTTCTGAACTTTGAACCCAAGGTCACTGAGAAGTTCCTGAATCTCATCCGACTCGGCCAAAACACAAACTGTAAAGAGGGGGAAAAAAGAAATGTTTCGTTTAAAATATACACTGAAATATTAAGCTTGTGTAAATGCTTATGTATATGCTAGTGACAACTTAGCCATCCAGTCCATCAAGGCTGACTATATTTAAAAGACTCATATTACGGTATTTTTTTAATCTATGTTATAATGTTGTTTCCTCATCACAAACAGACCTGTAATAGTGTTTGGTTTCATTCATACACACACATAACACATAACACACAAATCCTGCATATTTATGCTGAATTCTCTCAGACAGAAAAAAAACTCTCTGTTCCACCTTGTGACATCATGTGGTAATACAGGAAGTGCTCCACTGTGTTTTTAAACTCCATGCACCTTCACTACGAATCATTTGGATAATTTTAGCCATAGAATTTCAGCCAGTTTCTACTGAACTAAAGTTACTACCGGTACTGGACTAAAGGTAAAGATAGGTGTTCACTTGAAAACTACCGCTACAGGGCATCACAAAGTGGAACAGAGCATTTTGAGCTTTGGAGATGTAGACAGACTAGTAAACCAGAATTACTCAAACATGTGTGACTTGTGAATGAAACAACACACAACTCCAGGTATGTTTTTGAGGAGGTAACATTATAACATGGTTTTAAGCTCACACAAGTAAATTTTGCGTAATATAGGACCTTGAAAAAGTAATAAACGTGGTGATAAATAATAAATGTCTCACCACCAAAAAATAAATATATTAAAAACAGAATAATGCAAATGGAATCTAATTTCAACAAGTCAAACCTTTGGGCAACAGTTACCTTGTACAACAACATCTGGCTTCACGCTTGTAGAGAACCTCCTGTTGAGGGGATCAATCTCTCCTGGTGCCAAGAAACCCTGGATGAAAATGAAAACACTGAAAAAAACTACTAGAATCTGGTCAGGCAAAGCGCAATTTGTTTTCTGGTTGGCTAAAACTAATTAAAGAAGAACTATTGTGCTTGTGTCCGTTCTATAGTTATAATCTACGACACCCGTGGATCATTATGTTATATATTACATATATGTAATATAATTTGCAGATTTCAAATTGCAATATTCACCTAAGCAGACTTATTTTTATTTGTACCAAAAGGACTAGGCAATGCTGCCGAATCCTACATGTATCAAAATTGGAAAACGGAATAAGTACAGACCAGTGGATGTATTCCGGTGGTGGTGAAAATAGGGATTGATCAGCAAAATAGCTTCTTGAAAATAAGTGAGTAAAGATTGCTCAAATATGAACGAATCACTCCAAATACAACTTCAGGTGAGTAAATTATGGGGTAAAAGCTCTAAAAAGTTAATTTTGCAGAATAGGTCTGCTTTAAAGGTGGGGAACATTATATTTGTAAATTTGTAAGTTTTGTTGTCCCTCACAAGAAGTCTCTATTAGTGTACCTCGGCCAGCAGAGAGCCCACGATGTAGAGGGACTGACCCCACATGTGAGGCAGCTGCCCCAAAGACACGCGGTCCACAGTGTGAGGGTTCCTGTACTCCTCCTCCACCTGAAAGTAGAATATTTTAAAAGTCAATTTTATGCTGTTTCTGGTCTATATTATAATGTTGTTTCCTCATCACAAACAGATGTCCTGTGGTAATACAGGAAGTGCTCCATACACCTTCACTAGAATCATTTGGATAATTTCAGCCCTAGAAATGCCAATTTCTACTGGACTAAAAATAAAAGGTAGCTGTTAACTTGAAAACTACCACTTCATGACATCACAAGGTGGAACAGAGCATTTTCAGCTTTGGTGATATAGAAAGCGTAATAATAAAGGGTTACTCAGACATGTATGAATGAAACAAAACACAACTCCAACTTTTGAGGAGGTAACAACATTATAACATGACTTAAAGCTTGCAGTACATTTTGGGGCTAAAATTAATATTTAAAAAGCAGATTTTTGTTGTAATTGCTGGGGTGTTCTATATGTATCTCTATGGTTGAATTTTAGGAGTTGCCATGGTGACAGAATGCACACATTAGCAAACACTGCCAAAAAGTTTTAAGATAGCCTGAAAACAACACATTTTTAGGAGCCTGTGATCAATCCGAGCATTCATGGTCCTGTTTAGGAGTTTGATTTTTTGCAGAAAAAAAAGTTGGCTATTGTTAGCTAGCTTGTGACTGTAATGTTAGGTCTGACAGACTTGATTAACAAATCAGCTCACCTGTTGTAATTCGAGCTAAGTCAGTTCTTTATGGTCAAATTGTGTTAAAACCAAGCACAGATTAAAGTCTAACAAAGACAGAGCAGAGCCTACAGTTAGCATCACACCCCAAGGGAATGTCGACAACACCAGCTGAAAAGTATCAAATGTCATTGCTTGCTTTGCCAAGAATATTCCACAGTAGGGCATTAAAATATCAATCTCAATGGAGACAATATTCTCTATGGTGTCCAATATCCACACCCTTATTTATGACAGTTTGATATGAGTGGTATGGCATTGGTTTAAAATTTAAAGGCAAATGTAAACTACTACATCTTATTTTACATTGATTTTCTCGTACCATTCATGTTGTTACTGAGCTGTTAGCACCAAGCGTTTTCAGATTAAATTAGCAGCCGATTGAAGTTCTCCACTGATCTATTTTTAGACATAGATTACCTTGTCATGTGGGACTGAATACAGCTCAGGCAGCAGTTTGATGCCATTCTTCTGTCTGATCAAAATGCCCTCTAATGCCTCTCGATACTCCTCCACCTGAAATATAACATTATCATTAACATTTAGGTCAGTTTACAAATACAAAATACATTGTTTTTTACAGCCAGTCTTACCTGTCCATGGTCTCCAGAAAAAACCCCATCCAGGACCAGGTAGGTCCAGAAAAGGGGCCACTCACATTCGATGTTCTCAAACAGTTTGAGCTCAGCTGGGTCATAGTGCAGACGTGTGGGGTCCTGGACAAAACAGTACAGTAGGACTTACTATGTTAATCGATTATGAATTGTAATTAATGCAGTTGTATCCCAAAACATACATAAATACAGCATAACATAGTTACAAGTCACACTGCACTTTGGATTACAGCCAGCGGTGGAATGTAACTAAGTAAAAGTAGTAAAGTACTGTACTTAAGTCAATTTTAAAGTGAATACTTTTTACTTTTACTTCACTACATTTAAGAACAGGTATCTGTACTTTCTATTCCACTACATTTTTGAACTGGATTGAAAAGTAAAAGTATTTTTTATTATTGTTTGAGACTTTCTGAAAAGTCTGGAGCTGGAAAAGCTGGAAAAACTATTCTTTTAATTTTTTCAGTTGAACAATTTTAGCACAAATCTGTGTCACTACATTTGAAGCCTTTCCTTTTACTTAAGTAGATTTTTTCATGTGCAACTTTTACTTTTACTTGAGTATTTTTTGCTCCAGTATTTGTACTTTTACTTAAGTAACAAAATTAAGACCAAGGATGCACGTTTTTCAAGGTATTTCTTCAATAAAAACACATATAACTGAACAGATACAAGATAATACACAGAACATTACAGACAAAGCATCAAGTTGATTCTTACCTCTTTAGGACAGCGATATCCATCTCGGAGAAATCGGCAGCAGCCGTAACGTCCCTTAAAAAACACATATATTTGGTACAAAATTATGCTTAATTTAAATATAAAAAGTATTATTTTTGTTACCTGTAATTTGTTTATAATCTCTGACTTTGTAATAGCCACTAGCTCTGCGTTTTCAACAGCAAAAGCAGGAAAAGAAATGACCGTCAGAAGCCCGGCGTCGATCTCCTTTGAAGGTGAAGCTCTCGGCAGCATGGAGCACAGGATGGACTGGGATAAAAGTCATTTCAATTAGGACCAAAATAATATAATGTTGAGAAACTGTATATGAACTGTATATGAATTCCTCTTCCTTCTTTTGTCATTTTTATATAATGATTTTCTACCTTCAAGTCACTCAAAGCGCTTTACATCAAGGAACTCACCCATTCACACACACACACATTCATACACCAGTGTACACAGACACTGGGGGCGAAGTGGTTTAAGTGTCATGCCCAAGGACACAACAATAGCATTAATTTATAGGCGCAAGAATCCCACCGCCAACCCTCTACCAACTGAGCGACTGTCATCAACTGTGTTTTGTCCTGCAATTGTTTTATAAGATCTTAAGAACATCCTTTTTAATCTATCCATCAACGTTTGGCTCTGGTTTAAGTCCAGATTTTGATTAAATTTGGCCTTTATAATCATAGTTTAGTCCTATTTTAGTTCATGTTAAACTTAGTCCTGGTTTAGTTCTGGTTTAGTTCTGGATTAGTCTATATCAGGGGTATCAAACTCAAATTAGCCCCCCACCCCCGAAAAAAAAAAGTAATTTTTATTTCCAGCATAGTATATCGTATTTGGCTTCTTTCTTTAATACTGTGCTCATTTTTTTATCTACCAAGGTTTGAACTTTGAGAGTGTTTAAAAAAGAGAGAAATGTGAGAAAATGTTAAAGCTTGTCTGACGGTGCGACCCTATAATTGGTCCGGGTTTCCGGGGACTGTTATTGCTGATGCACAGGTGTCACTATGTGACACCTGTCACATTTCAGAACGAAGGCGGAGGAGCACCCTTCGCTGGCCGAGCACTTTGAACAGCACTTCGAAGTTTGAAACTGTGCATGAGGCGAATTGGGACACAGCCAATGACCGACAAAAAACGGCTAAGTGCCATTGACGTGCGTGTGTAAATATATGAATATATTTATGTACATTTATATATGTGTAATATCGCGCTGAACAGCAACTTAAAAACACTTTTTTTGTGTTGTGAACGCAACGCGCTCAGACGACTGTCCGCGTGTGCTCAATAGAAACGAGGCACCAGGCACAGAAGAAAACACTCCATGGCAGCGCTGCTGTAACTTTCACTCATTGAGAAATGTTTCTCTGCATCAAACCGATGTCCCGCCCCCAGAGCCATATACCCCACCGTAATTGGTAGATTCGTTCAGCTCCACACACAACACTGTAAAGTGCCACACATGTCAAACTCGCGGGCCGCATTAACATTAAAAACTTCATATTAAGGCGGGGGCCGCAAACTACTGGCCCGAGGGCTGCAATTGGCCCGCGGGCCGCGAGTCTGAGACCCCTGGTCTATATTGTTTCCAGGTTTAGTCCAGAGCAGAAGTTGCCTTACATATAGAGTGTTTAGGTTAATCCTGCTTTAGTGCTGGTTTAGTTTTGTTTCAGGTTTGGTTCTCTTTTAGGCCTGGTTTAGTTCTTGTTTTGTCCAAGTTTACCTGGCAGTGTTCAACTTCATCAGGTGAGACGTGGATCACAGACTTGGGTCCTCCCTGCGCACCAAAGAGATCCAGTTCGTCTATGGCTTCAAGAGCTGCCTAAAGATAAAACAGACAGGTACAAATGTATATCCTATTTAAGGTCCTATATTACACAAAACTGACCCTTGTGAGTCATGATATAATGTTGTTACCTCCTCAAAAACATACCTGGAGTTGCTTTTTGCTTCATTCACCCATGTTTGAGTAATCCTTTATTATTAGTCTGTCTACATCTTCAAAGCTCACAATGCTCTGTGCCACCTTGTGATGCCATGAAGTGGTATTTATCAAGTTAAAAACTACCTTTTAACTTTAGCTTAGCAGACGGGCAATTCTAAGCTGAAATTATCCAGATTATTCTAGTGAAGGTGTATGGAGTTTAAAAAACACAGTGGAGAACTTCCTGTATTACCACATGACATCGCAAGGTGGAACAGAGTGTTTTCTGTTTGAGAGATATGCAGGGTTTGTGTGTGAAACATGTGGGGATGAAACAAAACACAACTGCGGGTCTGTTTGTGATGAGGAAACAACATTATAACATAGATCAGAAAACAGTGTAATAAAGGCCCTTTAATAATGGGAACAGCTAGCAACAAACCTGAAAAAAATATCATCAGAATTCTTCATAGCAAATGAGGTACGTTAATTATATGATCTAAACAAATTGTGAATCCAGAGAATAATAAAAGATGCAATGACATGGTTTGTCAGTCACCACTCTCTGATTTCCCAAGGTAGCTATGAAATAGAAGTATGTGTCTTATCTGACTGCCCCTGTGCAATATAAACACAGCCATTGTTGTCTCTTTCTCCACATAAAATTACTTAAACCTCAACCAATCCGTACCTTGGCCATACCCACAGAACTGGCATTCAACTCAGCAATGCCTTGATTAGTTTTGTCTCCACGTTCCCACATTCCAAAATCCTAAAAGAAAAAAAAACATGTTGTTAAAGTTGTTTTACCATTAATGAGACAGTGAGAATGTGAACTTACTGCTACTTTATATGCAGCTTCAATGTAGAAGACGAGGTTCTGAATAAAAGCTACTTCATCCAGGTTTGAAATGATGTGAAGACCTGGAAAACAAAAATGTTTGAGGGGGTTGTGGCAAAGTATAGATTGTATTAAAGAGCTTTGAGTGCCTTGAAGGTGGAAAATGTTATATACAAATGTGACCGTTTACCATTTATTAGACACAATGATTTAAGTCTTACAGGTAAAATTATATGATTAAAATATAAAACTAATAAATATTTATAACAGTTTATGTCCCTTTTCTGTGTGCTTTCTTTGTCTTAAAAGTGTGGATGAATCAAAGAAAAATCCCTACAGTTTTAGGCAGTGTTGGGAATCTTACTTCAAAAATATAATTAGATATAGTTACAAGTTACTTCTCCCAAAAAGTAACTGAGTTACCATCTCAGTTACTTTTTGGGAGAAATAACTAGTTACTAGGCAAAGTAACTATGCCGTTACTTACTATGTTAAAACAATAAAAACACAACAGATGTGAACCTTTAACATTTATTTCACTTTAACAGATTGTAATTATATTGTATTTGTTTACAAGTGATCCATATCTGATACCAGCCTGGACACTTTCAGTCACATTTAAAACATATGTCGATGTCAAATATGTCGCAGTAGTTTGTGTAAAGTTGGAGGAGGAGGCGCCGTGCGTCAGGGCGTCACGTTTGTGATCAAAACTCAACTCGGACCCAATCAGCTGTCAATGCACGTGTGACAGGACATCATTTCCCATCATGCATTAAGCGTTTGTAGTCCATGCAGGCGGCCGCAGTCGGTGGAGCTGCTGCACTCGCCTTGCTCAAAAATTGCGGCCATGTCCCAATTCGCCAAATGCACTGTTCGATGTTTGAAGTGCGGGTCGAAGTACCCGCCCGACTTAAATGCCCCGTTCGAGCGGCGCATTTAAGGCACTTTGGTTAATTGAGACACGACCTGCGTCGGGCTTGCTCTCGCGAGATTATCTGCGCCCGCCTCGCTCATCTCAAACAAGCCTATGATCTCACCCCGAGCCTCCTCTTTCACCAAAGAAACACAACAGCGCTGCAGCTCCCTTCGATGAGAGACATCTCTGATGAAGAGCAGAGTGAACTGAATTAATAGTAACGCGCCACATTTTCCTGTCAGTAACGGTAACGCCGTTGGGCCGCTGGGAAAAGTAATTAGTTAGATTAGTCCGTTAGTGAAAAAACTACGCCATTATAGTTTAACTCCGTTATTCCCAACACTGGTTTTAGGTATTATAATTCTAATATAAATGTAGTGCCAATAATCTGTAGTTACTGACATCTACTTGTGATGTGATGTTTTATTGACTAAAACCAGTCTTACTCCAGAGTTAGTGAGTCCTAGTTATCAGACAGCTTATTATATAACTATAGTGTAGTAATTAAGGGGTACTTCAAACCGCTTTACATCAAGGAAACACTCACATATTCATACACAAGTGTACACAGACACTGGGGGCCAGGTGAATCAAGTGTTTTGCCCAAGAACACAGCAGCAGTATTCATCTGTGGGAACTGGAAGTGCAACGCCATCCTGTGGGTCACTGGATCTGATGGCTCTATCAATGATGTTTCTTAAGAGGAGAGTGGGATTCGAACCCACCAAACTTCAGGTCAGTAGGTAAACACTACCAACTGAGCTACTGTCGCCCCTATTACTCTTACTACTAATATTACCATTTACAGTGTTAGTAATAGTTGTCCCAGTACCAAGCACTTGTAAACAGTGTGTCATCTGGAAATGTTAAATATATACTTTGTTTACATATAACTGACTGTACTGTACCTGAGGCGGTCATCTGGGCCAGAGTGAGCAGGTAGATGGAGGTGGCATCGACCTGGAGATGACCCCATTGGTCATCGCCCACCACTGTGGCGCAGGTGGGAGTGTCGTATTTGGCATGAAGACAGTCCTTTGTGCTCTGGGTCTGTTTGAACTTCTCCACTTTGGCCACCTGAGGGCAGAGTGGAGCACGGTTCAGCTGTGCACCATTCTTTAATAGGATTACAGAAGGAACTTGATAGCTATGTGCCCTCCATATTAAAGTGCACTGCTATGATAGAAAAAAGCTGACAAACACATTTTTATTTAGAGGGCTTACATTACACTGCTAAAAGTCCATTTTATGCTGTTTCTGATCTATGTTATAATGTTACTTCCTCATCACAAACATACCTGGAGTTGTGTTTTGTTTCATTCACACATGTTTAACACACAAATCCTGCATATTTAGGCTGTGTTCTTCTTTCAAACAGAAGACACTGCTCCACCTAAAGGAGATCCTCCACTGTGTTCTCAAACTCTGTACAGCTTCTAGAATAATTTTGATCATTTCAGTCCTGGAATTGCCAAAAGGAATTAAACAAAAGGTAAAAGGTAGCTGTTAATTTGAAAACTACCGCTTCATGACATCACAAGGAGGAACAGAGCACTTTGAGCTTTGGAGATATTGACAGACTAATAATAAAGTGTTAATCAAATATGTGTGAATGAAACAAAACACAACTCCAGGTATGTTTTGATGAGGTAACACTCACAAGGGTCAATTGTGTAATACAGGACCTTTAATAATCACGCAGCGACGATTTACAAACATGTTTCCAACCTATGTCCAAAGGTAATTTCTGCAAGTATTGTGAACTCAAATAAATGTACACCTTATGAATGGTGTATTATTTATAATTTTAGGATTTAAAGGCGCACTGTGTAACTTTTCTTGAGGGGCTCGGCAACCTGTTTGTCTCCATGGAGATGTTAATGCTTTGGTTTTAAACTTATCTGTCTTGCATTTCTTTAACTACAACCTTTATTTACAGCTCAAAAATATCTTAAAAAAACATTAATTCTTACTATGAGTGGGGTGCCTCTCCACAAACCTGTAACCCGTAATTTGGCTTGCAAGTCTCCATGGAGATTCATATGTTTATGGCCATACTGTGGAACATTCTAGGCTCATCTCCATGAAACAACCAGGTGACAGACCCTCCACCAAACAAATTACAGTGCTATCTTATCACGTGTTTGTCTTTGCCTAAAACATCATGAGGACAGAGAAAAGGTGATGAATTATGTGTACAACGGGATAATCAGCTGTCTCTGTTTGTTTTTGAGACAGGCCTCTACTTTGGCAATGTTTAAATCATGGCTCAAAACGGTTCTGTTTATCTGTGCATATGACTGAAACGTTTTTATTCTGCACTTTTCTCTTTTAATATTAATGTTTTCTTATTATTTATGTTTTGATGTGTTTGATTTTAGTGTCTTTCTTATTCTGTAAAACACTTTGAATTACTTTGTGTATGAACTGTGCCATACAAATAAAGTTGCCTTGCCTTTTTAAAACCTTGAAAATAAGCAAAAATAACATTAAGCCAATAGAAATTATGTCATATTACCGCATTACTTTACCTGTTTGTGAGTCTTACCTGTCGCATCATGCACTGAAGAAGACCTTGCATCAGCTTCACCACACTCTGCAAAAATAAATCACAAATACAATATAACACTGTCATCATTATAGTAGTTATGTTATTAGATCTTTAAAGGGCTCATTTTACACTCTTTTCTGATATATGTTATAACGTTGTTTTTCACCACAATCATACCTGGAGGTGTGTTTTTGTTTCATTCACATGTTTAACACACAAACCCTGCATATTTAGGCTGATTTTTCTCTCAAACAGAAAACCCAGTTCCGCCTTGTGATGTCATGTGGTAATACAGGAAGTGCTCCACTGTGTGTTTAACCTCCTACAGCTTCATTTGAATCATTTGGATAATTTCAGATCTGGAATTGCCAAACTCTACTGAACAAAAAGTAAAAAGTAGCTGTTAACTTGAAAACTACTGCTACATGACATCACAAGGTGGAACAGAGCATTTTGAGGAGCTTTGGAGATGTAGCCAGACTAATAATACAGGGTTACTCAAACATGTGAGAATGAAACAGAACGTTCCAAACACTCCAGGTATGTTTTTGAGGAGGTAACAAGATTATAATGTGGCTTCAGCTCTCAAGAGTCAATTTTGTGCAATATAGGAAAAATGCAGATAATGGCAAACTAGACACATACTATCGTGTACTTCAACATGTGAAGTCATTTTAATATATTTTTATTGTCAATTTATTAGATGCAGATGAACAAAAAAGGCTCTTTCTCTTGCCTTTAGTTATAACTTACATATGCAGAATAAGCATATACAATAATATAAACAGAATTAACTGATAAGAGAAATGAACAGAAAAAAAACAGCAATAGTAATGTAAGCATATGAGAATCTCCCCCTTGATTGTAACCCCGCCAACTGTACTGTACTACAGTCAAATATAGAGCGCTCGTGTCCAGAGCAAACACAACCCTCTGTGTACACCCCACCTGCTCCAGCTCGTAAGCTTTGGCCTTGTCCTCATCACGGTCAGCGTTTTTACGATAGGCCATTCCCAGCGCCCACACGGACAGGACGCTGTAAACATTGTCCCGCACCCAGGCATCCTTCTGCTGGGAACTGGCGGGCAGCAAGCCGGTCACTGGGTTCTGAAACATAATTCACATCACTATGTCAGTGTCTTCAGAGAAAATGTAATTAAGTTTATCAATATCAAACGGAGAGCAATAATTATGCTGGGGTAAGAATAATGGGGTTAAGAGTGATGCAACTTTCAAATCGTATTTTGTATCGTATTTTTCACAAATAAATAAATTAATTTCTAGAATCAGAAAAGACAAAATACTAAACATTAACCACATAATCTGCATAGTCATATATTTTTTTTTATATTGACAACATCATTTTAGACCTTAGGCTTAATTCAGGCCTACTTAAGTAAAAGTACAGATACAGAGGTAAAAAGTTATTATTAGTAAAAATACCACATGAAAAAATCTACTAAAGTAAAAGTATTAAAGTACCTGTTTAAAAATGTACTTTAAGACAAAAAGTAAAAGTATTTTACAAAAGTTTTGCTAATTTATTACAGTGTTAAATGTAGTAATATTGTTTCAAAATGAGACATATTTTGTTCAACAGTAAAAATATAAATTAATTTCTTAATTTTTCTAATGAATTTGTGTATTTATTTTTGTTTGCTCAAAGCCAAAGCTTGAACATGAAAACTTTAGTCAGGATGTTACCACAAACATGGTAAAAATAACCCCTCAGATCATATGAAAAGCACTTTTTACTTTTCAGTCCAGTTCAAAAATGTAGTGGAGCAAAAGTACAGATACCTGCTCTCAAATGTACTGAAGTAAAAGTTAAAAGTATCCACTGTAAGATGTACTTAAGTAAGTACAGACACCACCAAAAAATTCTACTTAAGTACAGTACTTTACTACTTTTATTTCATTACCTTCCACTACTGAGTTCAGCCAATTATTGTCAAGCCATCACCAACAAAATATGTTATTATTACATAATATTACATATTAATACATTAATTAATTAATAATATTAATAATGTATTATTATTATTATAGCATTATACATTACAATAATTATTAATTATTAATACATAAATTAATTAATACATATTAATACATTAATACAATACATATTAAAAATGTTATTATTATAAAATGTTATTTCTCTAGTACAGTCCTATTTGGAGCATACTGCACAGTTATAAACAAGTAGCTAGTCCATCACTACACTACACTTACTCAGTTAACCAACAATTAAAACATTTTTCTATTGCCCACCTACCTAGTCCACACAAAATTCATCAGGCTAAAACTAGGCAATAAGACTATTGCCAACATACGTAACAATCGTCTTATGGAAACTCTATAACCACATAATCTTAAGTGCTACATTGCTGACATTAGCTTCCCAGTTTATACTTGGAGCCGACAACAGCAGCAGCTGATCTAAACTCAAATAACTGTTGATAACAGACATGGCTGTTTTTTGACCTTTGCCCCAATCATTTTGTCTGTCTGTTAACAAGCAGTTTACGCTGGTTGAACCCGTAAACATAGTAGTGTTGAGTGTCCATATAAGAAACACATTGCTCAATGCACCTGGCGTGTAAAAAGAGTGTAGGTGAATTAGGAGAGGGTCATCAAGATATTCTGATGTATTAATACTTATACTAATACCATTAAAATAATGGATAAAACATCTTGTGTATCTAGTGATTGGGTGTTCTAAAATGTAAAACTTGATTTCTATTGTAAGTATTGTAAATCATGGTATTCATGGGTTTCTATGGTCATAGCAACTAAGCAATTAAAATTAAATTATTATATCTTTTGAATGGGGAAAAGTCCTTCAAATCAGGAAGGAACCCAGTACACACTCTTCAACAGCCTTAAACTGCAACTGATTATTTCTACTTGCATATTACTTGACTGCCTACTTGTATATATTACAAAATTGACCGTTGAAAATGTTGGGTAATAATTGTTAGTTCTTGCACGTTCAACTGACGTCACAGAGTGCTCTATTTTAGCACAATACTGGCTAAAACATACGTCCAACCTGTTTTTCCACAGGGACACAGCCAAAATTAGCCAGTGACACAATTAACTTAACCTATGCTATACATACTTTGCATATAAAGGCTTTGAGATGGGAAATTATAAGTTTTGTGGAAATATAGAACCCACCTGATGGCATAGGATCGTCTCATGAACCAGCCTGGCATAAACCATCAAGTCGTACTCCCGAGTTACTGCGACTCCTCATTATGACCACTGTGCAAAACAAATAAACGAATTATTTCACATTTTGACAACGAGACGTAAGCACACTGTTACTGCAAATATGTCAGACATTTAGGCTAATCTTTTTAGGAACCTACCGTGCCTTGGTTCATCATTTAAACTCTGCAGTCCATTTTATAGCAGGGCACCTTCACTGCTCTGCGGAGGCTGCTACAGAAGTATGCTAGCCCGTATGCTAGCGTTCAGCAACATACAAGATAAACAGTCCCGTAATTACATCCATACCGCTTATAATCTAAAGTAAAAAGCAATTTAAAACATTGTAAGGCCTTTAAATTAGAAAGGAGTGCATCTTGACAGGTTTACATCAGGTGATCGCGAATTCTCACCTGTTGTTCTATGTTGATCCAGTAGAGGCCGCCAAAGTAAAGGCTTTAGTTTTCCATGGAGCGGTTACGAAATAAAAAAAAACATTTCTGTCTATAAAAAGGTATACTTTTCTTTTTTATTAGGTTATCAGAAAAATAAAGAATAATCAGAATAAAATACATATAATGTAATATCAATCAATAGTAAATGTAATAGAAATTATAAAATCAAAGTAAATTATTGCGTAAATGAAAAGGCCAAAAAAACAAAATCCTGCTTTTCATATAAAATATAGTATGTAATAAATAAGAAATCAAATAAATAGCAGAAACGTAAATGATTGCAGTTAAAAAAGTATAAAAAGTACTTTGTTGATTTGGCGAATAACGGGATTTTTCAGCCAATCAGATCGCAGCGCTCAGGCTCCATCAGCCAATCAGAGCAGACCTGTCTCCACCGTCGTGCTGTTAGCTGGTGTAGCATCCAGCAGGCTAACAGGCGAGACAATCCTGACTTCTGCTCACACTTTCTGCTGTTTTTGCCATGTTTGTCGCTTGAATTGTAAGAGAAAAAGCCAAAAGACAAGACTAAACCCTCATCAATGGTAAGGATTTGTATTTTTGTAGATAGACCGCTGCCACGCGTCGCAGGAGGGGGCGCAAATAACACTTTTTTGTGTGTGTTATTAGGCTTAATTAGAAAGAGCGCATACAACTCAATATAATCAATCAGGTCTTCGAGCTAGCCGCACTTTCATTAAAATTGTAAAACTGGCACGTATATGTATATAAATGTAGTGTTGTTAAAAGTGGTCTATCTCTAACTGGTCTGATCACCTATTCTAGTTCCTGTCTAGTCATCTTTTGGACATTTTTTTAAATTCTGTGCAGTACATGTTTACATTTTATGAACTCGAGGAGAAAGGATTACATACACTCATACATTATTTGAAAGAATTTATATATAGTATATATAATTTTTTTTTAAAGATAGACCTTACCAGATAGACCTGCTTCATTGCATGCCCTGTTGGCTCATTGTAATTGCATAAATAGACAGATGTAATGTACAGTGTGTACAGTAATGTTTTCCTTTTCCTGTAGATGCAGTTCATGCTGTTGTTTAGCCGTCAGGGGAAACTGCGCTTACAGAAGTGGTATGTCCCGCTGTCTGACAAAGAACGGAAGAAGATCTCCAGGGATCTGGTTCAGACCATTTTGGCCCGAAAACCCAAAATGTGCAGTTTTCTAGAGTGGAGGGACCTCAAGATTGTCTACAAGAGGTGAGGGGTAAAATTGTTCAGTATATAGTTCAAAGTCTGTCTGTTGTTACACTGGAAGCACTCATGCCATCAATAGACAAAGTGTTAAAGTTGTAGTTAACATAAAATTCTAGCTCTATTTTCTAAAATAAACATTCCCATGCACTAATATTGTTCACAAAGAAGTTTTTAGAAAGAATGAGGGTGGTGAAATAGATGCCATCTGTGTGCACAAGTTACTACTACTATCTTTGGTTGTGATTTCTTTTTCATTAAGTGACCCTTGTGTAACTAATACTGTACAATTATGAATGCTTTTGTATTTAAAATCACAAGTTAAATTGAAGGTGATAGATGCATGTATATCTTTTATGTCAAACTGAAAAGCATGAAAACAAAATGTGTTCATTTCTGAAGATTTTTTGTTTCAAATTCACTTGAAACAGTCTGTTGTGTTTTGAAGCCAAACCGCCACCCCTCACAATTCACAGCTCCACAATGGACAACAATGATTCAGAGATGCACTGAAAATGCTGAATATTATTACATTTTTGGCGCTGAAACAACAAAAACAAAGAGGCTAGTAAACCCGTGACTCAGACCGTGAACGATTACAGTTAGTTCAGTAAATGTCATGTTAATTAAAATCTATTTCAAATGTTCCTGTGTTTAGTCCTGGAATGACTACTGAATTGCGGAGTAGTAATAGTAGTAGAATTGGTTCATGAATATTGTATTGACAAAAATGTTTGCCTTTTTTTTGGGAACCCATTATCAGCTATATCACTAAATGTTAAATGGTCACATTTTTATATAGCGCTTTTCCACCATCAAGGCACTTCCTACATCAAGGAACCACTCACCCATTCACATACACATTCATACACAGGGTGGGTAAGTGTCTTGCACAAGGACACAACAAGAATAATCATCTATGGAGCTACTGTCGCTGCTAATAAACCAAGATTGCATTCACACTTGTCCTGGTTTGGTCTCAATTTGGTCCCTTCTTTATGTTGATTTGGCTTGGTTCTGTTATAGTCCTGGTTTAGTCCTGGCCTAGTCCTGATCTTGTCCAGGTTTAATTCAAGGTCCCAGTCCCAATTTTGATGTGGACATGTGTGAACGCAGTCATAGATTCTGTGTCATTTTAGATATGCAAGTTTGTATTTCTGCTGCGCTGTTGAAGACCAGGACAATGAGCTGATCACCCTGGAGATCATTCACAGATACGTGGAGCTGCTGGACAAGTACTTCGGCAGTGTAAGTTTTGCAGACACCAGGCGACACTAAAATTTTTGTTTTTTTAGACTTTTTGTCCCCAAAACAATTTGGGGACAATATCTGATTGCAATTGTGATTGTGGTTAGATATGCAATTTACATTTTAATAAAAGGATTTTGTTCAAAGTTAATATTTTAATTGTATCCAAAGACTGAAATATAAACTGACAAACCAACACAAGACACATTTCAGAACATGTTGGTACAGATCTAAACTACAGGATTAGCAGCTTTTATATAAGATCAGACCAGATATTTTGTTGTTGGGTGCGGAAATTATGATGATATTCTGATATTTAGGCCTGTCATGATACACAAATTTTTAAGTATGATATATCGCTGAAGCAGCGACATGCGGTGAGGTTCACGGCTGGTGAGGCACTGATGTTGTTTACAAATATATAAACCAGGTGTCGGTGAGTAAATCTGACCCCGGGCCAATTTTTCTCCCATTGACTTGGGGCCAGAATAAAAAAAAGATTTCATATATTGAGTCGATATTGTAATTATCGTGACAGACCTATGTCTTTTCAAATTGTGTTGCAGCTGTATTTCTGACACCATGCTTTCTTTGTTACCTCACAGGTTTGTGAGCTGGACATTATTTTCAATTTTGAGAAAGCCTACTTTATCCTGGACGAGTTTCTGTTGGGAGGAGAGGCTCAGGAGACATCCAAGAAGAACGTGCTCAAGGCAATCGAACAGGCCGATCTGCTGCAAGAGGTACACTCCAAAAAACTGTAAAACGTTTATGGACGCTCAGATGGGGGCAGAAGAAGCTAGTGTTTTGATATTGATTCTATGATAGCTTTCTTTTAAAAATATTCTCACTGTTTGCATACGAGGGCTGGGAATCAGAGTGTCCCTCACAATCCAATACCATACACCATACATGGCTTCAGATGGGATTATTTGATGATTTTGCCAACATACATCTTGTGGTACTTGCTATAGACAACATAACACATGATATTCTGCGATCACTATTTTTAGGAACTGAATACATTTTAGCAGCTGTATTTCTTTCTTAAACCACTAACTGCATAAATGCAATATGAAACATTAATGCAACACAATCTCTCAGCGGTCCAGGTAGGATCCACAGTAAAAGAAAAATTCAAATCTGTCAACAGGACAAAAGTTTTAGAGTGAAGACGTTTTGCTGTTCATCCAAGCTGCTTCTTTAGTTTAGTTTATTTTACTTTATTTTAGTTTAGTTAGTTTTATATGGATCCTGATATCAATGCTTTTGGGCACAATGTCACAAAATAAATAAAAAAAAAATAAATATATAACAAACAAATATAAAACAATACAACAACAAAAATTAATAGTGCAAATAGCGAATAAATCGGTACAATTTTTATTTTATCAGAAAGTCCAAGTGAATTAATATTTTCCTATTTTTATATGAAAATTAGGCTTTATTCCTGTAAAAAAAAAAATAATTGGATTTTAAGTTTTTGTGAAAGGTTGTCAATGTGTGTTTTAAAAAGATTGCCTGCTATCCCACCAAATACAGAGGCATTTATAATGAGGGACTGGTTCGATGAGGTCTCCAGTTTTAGATTTAGTGACCGTTGAAAAAATGCATCTCAAATGCATTTTGTCATTTTGGAACAATTGGAAAATGGAGCAAGATAGCAGCTCCAGACCCAATCAACACAAGTTACATTTTTGTTTATTTCTTATTCAATACTGAAAAAATGAAGCCTTTATCCCAGAGCAATGTTGTCCCTGGTTTGAGTCTAGTTTTGTACCATATTATCTATAATGTATCTTCATAGGGCCACTGCTGCTGCCCACTTTGTTCTGTTTTCGCTATCGTTCCTGACAGAATAGGTACTCAATGACCCATTTTAGCAAGGTCCCAACACCGTTTTTATAGCGTACTCTGTAAAATTTATTCAAGGACATATAGGCGATGCAAGAATATTTGAACTGTTGTGTCATCTTTATCTTTTTTATAGGAAGCCGAGGCCCCACGCAGCGTGTTGGAGGAGATTGGCCTGACATAAACCATCAGTATAAAATCATATCTCAACTCCCCCGTATTTCCTCCATTTTCTCGTCAGTGTTGTGAATATTTTGATCATCGCCGTACTGTAGATTCTGTAATGTGCTCCCAATCCCATGTGATGTCTTTGCTGTGGTGCCAACTGTGGTTTTGTTGTCTTTCTGTGTAAAAATGAAAACCTTTCTCTCTATGACCAAGCAGCACAATTAGCCATGTTCACCCCCATTAAACCCCATGTACAGTATTTTGTGATTCTCAAACTGTTCAGAACGAGCACCATTTGATAGTGATGGGTAATGCCAGGTTTTTTTTTTTTTACCAATACCAAGTAATATTATGTCAAGTATTACAGCTGGTATCAGAAATCGGCACCAATGCTGAAACATTTTGCTGGCTCGGATATCAGCTTCCAAATATCGGTTCAGTTGGACATGTAAACTGAAGTAATGATGTAATAGGACTATTTACTGGTTGTACTCTGGAAAGTCTTATAATATTTGACATTTTATTTATACGAAGCTGTTCTGTAGTTCCTTGAGAGATGGGTAACGGCTACTTTGGATCAGTTCTGTCTTATTTTGTTCAAAGGAAATACTTTTGCAGTCTCCTCACTGGTATCAGCTGATATCGGGTATCAAGTTAAAGCGATTAAAATCATTTGAAACTCCTCTATTAAACTTGGCCTTTACAGGTCAAGCTCCACCCCTATTTGAAATGTTCTAAAATTTAAGTATGTGCAGATAAACTAAAATATAAAAAAATGAATTTCAGGAAAACTGTATTAAAAACAGTTATGTATCTATTTTGCATGAAAGTAAATACTTTCCAATCTCATGCCAAGTTTTGACTTTTGGCCCATCACTACCATTTGGCTTGTGTTGTAGCATCTTTAATGAAATAAAATGTGAATTCAAATGGGAGTAAACCAGGACTAAATCAGGACTAACCAAGGTCCAAAATTAAAGCAGGTCAATTCCAGGTCTGAACTGTGTTCAAACTGATTTTAACTAAGTATATGAAAAATACATAAAAAATATTAAAATTGTTTAAAATTGTTGTTTTGGTTCTATGCTAGAACCAAAACTAAACCAGTCTGAAATGCACATAAAGGGCCACCAATGGGACTTGTCCTACAGTTTGAGAACCACTGCCATAGTCAATAATGTAGCAACAATACTCTTAGATTTGTGAAATTTTATGGCCTGAAAGGTGCTACTTACAATTTTTATAAAAACTAGCAACAAATCATTTGGACCCAGCTCCCACAATCAGAACTAAGCGTAGTTAGCATGTCCCCTTTAACCAGTGTTAATTGTAGTATTCTTTTTTGCCTAACTGTAGCTAATGTAATCGTATTATTCTTTTTGTTCCTGAGTTGTCTTAATTGGCCTGTTGAAAGTCTCAGGTCACACCCCAAATGCCCATAGCTTTATTCAGGAGAAAATAAACATATTAAAACCCTATATTGTGCTAGGCCTGTCATGATGACACATTTTGAAGTGCGATATATTGCAGAAGTTCACGATAAACAATGACCATATGTGAGGGTAGAAACATACATTGACAAGTAAATCGAGAGCTTTGCCTTTTGAAATTAAACCATAAAGCAGAATTATCCTCAAAAAGTATTTTTAAATGTACAGTTTTGTTTTAAAAAAAATATGAGCTGCAATAAATAACAAAATGCAACACTTCAGAAGTTAGTTTCTCTGAGTCATAGAAGTTTATGATCAAATTTGATCATAGATGAAAAATAACCAGAACTTCCCCATTAGTACAAAAAAAAAGATGGAAAATATTGACCCCAAAAAATGATTTGTCCCATTTGTCATGTTTTTGAGTGAGAAGTCCATTATAGTATTTATGATGACAGGCCTATATTGTGCTTTATGAAACTTTGGCTTATGGCGTATTATGTAGGAAACAAACGAATTTACAATACACATGTACCATTATAAACTGTAATAACAAATTGATCAAAAGCCTTATTCAATTGAAAACAGCTTGTGGCATTTTACATTAGGTATGCAAAACGGTATACACATCTATATGAAGTATACCTAGAATTAACATTATGACCAAAGATCACTGTGTTGTGGGATTTTCTTTTCTATTAAAAAAACTAAACGTATTGTAGACCCAGCCTAAGTTTAACTCCGATAGGATATAAAAGGTGAAATTGCTAAATGTTTTGTTGAATATAATTGAAAAATATGTACTCGGCTCATGTAAGTTACTTTTTTATGACACTGCCACACATTTTTATTTTACATATTAATAAATGTACTCAAAAAGACAATTTGTGAGTGTTTTTCTTTTTTAATGAAAGCAACATATATACATTTTTACAAGTCAAAACCAACCAAACTTAAATTCGTGAAAAACATGTCCTAGCTGTTTTGGGAGTTTTGCTTCTACTTTGGCTCCTAGCTTTTATTTTGTAAGGATTCATCAGTGTCATCGTCAACCTCTTTCACAATTTCCAGACAACTTTTAACTTCCTCAGCTTCCTGTTTACACACAACTTCCTCCTTGTCCTCAGTTTTGGGAGTTGTCTTATAATTTCTTCATCTGAATCTCCTGAACTTGTTTTTGGTGATTCTTTGCTTTTCTTTTTATGCTTTTTCTTACTTTTCTTTTTGCTCTTTTTTGAATGTTTGTGGCGTTTTTGGGGGCTGTCATCATCTTCTTTAGGGCTATTTTAGTTTTTTCATCATGCT
>JAIEZT010001214.1:3985826-4026433 GCA_019594935.1 Periophthalmus modestus | reverse complement strand
CAGAAGAACGTGCTCAAGGAGCAATCGACACAGGATAGAGATCTCGGACAAGCGGTACTTCTCCAAAAACGGTAAAACGTTGTATGGAGACCTCAGATGGGGGCAGAAGCTAGTGTTTTGTATTGATTTTATGATAGCTTTCTTTTAAAAAAATATCTCCACTGTTTTTGCATACTCGGGCTGGGAATCAGAGTGTCCCCCTCAACAATCCAATACCATACACCATACATGGCTTCAGATGGGATTATTTGATGATTTTGCCAACAGGACATCTTGTGGTATCCGTTGCTATAGACAACATAACACATGATATTCTGCGATCACTAATTTTTAGGAACTGAATACATTTTTAGCAGCTGTATTTCTTTTCTTAAACCACTAACTGCATAAATGCAATATGAAAACATTAATGCAACACAATCTTGCTCAGCGGTCCAGGTAGGATCCACAGTAAAAGAAAAAATTCAAATCTGTCAACAGGACAAAAGTTTTAGAGTGAACACGTTTTTGCTGTTCCAAGCTGCTTCTTTAGTTTAGTTATTTTACTTTATTTTAGTTTATTAGTTTTATATGGGATCCTGAGAATCAATTGGTGCTTTTTTGGGCACAATGTCACAAAATAAATACAAAAATAAAATAAAAAATATAACAACAAATCAAAACAATACAACAACAAAAACTTAATAGTGCAATAGGCGAATAAATCGGTTACAATTTTTATTTTTATCGGAAAGTCCAAGTGAATGAATATTTTCCTATTTTATATGAAATTAGGGCTTTATTCCTGTAAAAAAAAAAATTGGATTTTAAGTTTTTGTGAAAGGTTGTCAATGTGATGTTTTAAAAGATTGCCTGCTATCCCACCAAATAAGATCGAGCATTTATAATGAGGGACCTGGTTTGATGAGTTTCTCCAGTTTTAGATTTATGACCGTTGAAAAAAATGCCATTCTCAAATGCATTTTGTCATTTGGAAACAATTGGAAAATGGAGCAAGATAGCAGCTCCAGACCCAAGCAACACAAGTAGTGACATTTTTGGTTATATCTTCTTATTTCAATACTGAAAAAATGAAGCCTTTATCCAGCCAGCAATGTTGTCCCTGGTTTGAGTCTAGTTTTTACCATATTATCTATAATGTATCTTCATAGGGCTCACTGCTTGCCCCACATTTGTTCGTGTCTTTCGCTACCCCCCCCCCCCCCGCGATCAGTTCCTGACAGAATAGGTACTCAATGACCCAATTTTTTTTAACGCAAGGTCCCAACACACCTAAATTTTATAGCGTACTCTGCAAAATGTATTCAGGGAGGACATCTAGGCGATAGCAGAATATTTTGACCTGTTGTGTGTAATCTTTTATCTTTTCTTTATGGAAGTATAGCCCGAAGGCCGACCATCCCCATAAAACGCAGCGTGTTGGGGAGATGCCTGGACATAAAACCATCAGTATAAAATCATATCTCAACTCCCCCGGTATTTCCTCCATCCTCCTTTGTTTTCTCGTCAGTGTTGTGAATATTTTGATCATCTCCCGTACTGTAGATTCTGTAATGTGACTCCCCAATCCCTGTGATTTCTTTTGCTGTGGTGCCAAACTGTGGTTTTGTGGTCTTTCTGTGTAAAAATGAAAACTTTTTCTCTGCTATGACCAAGACAGGCACAATTAGCCATGTTTCACCCCATTAAACCCCATGTCAGTAATTTTGTGATTCTCAAACTGTTCAGAACGAGCACCATTTTGATAGTGATGGGTAATGCCAGTTTTTTTTTTACCAATACCAAGTAATATTATGTCAAGTATTACAGCTGGTATCAGAAATCGGCACCAATGCTGAAACATTTGCTGGCTCGGATATCAGCTTCCAAATATCGGTTCAGTTGGACATGTAAACTGAAGTAATGATGTAATAGGACTATTTACTGGTTGTACTCTGGAAAGTCTTATAATATTTGACATTTTATTATACGAAGCTGTTTCTGTAGTTCCTTGAGAGATGGGTAACGGCTACTTTGGATCAGTTCTGTCTTATTTTTGTTCAAAGGAAATACTTTTGCAGTCCTCCTCACTGGTATCAGCTGATATCGGGTATCAAGTTAAAGCGATTTAAAATCATTTGAAACTCCTCTAATTAAACTTGGCCTTTACAGGTCAAGCTCCACCCCTATTTTGAAATGTTCTAAAATTTAAGTATGTGCAGATAAACTAAAATATAAAAAAATGAATTTCAGGAAAACTGTATTAAAAACAGTTATGTATCTATTTTGCATGAAAAGTAAATACTTTCCAATCTCATGCCAAGTTTTGACTTTTGGCCCATCACTACCATTTGGCTTGTGTTGTAGCATCTTTAATGAAATAAAATGTGAATTCAAATGGGAGTAAACCAGGACTAAATCAGGGACTAACCAAGGTCCAAAATTAAAGCAGGTCAATTCCAGGTCTGAACTGTGTTCAAACTGATTTTAACTAAGTATATGAAAAATACATAAAAATATTAAAATTGTTTAAAATTGTTGTTTTGGTTCTATGCTAGAACCAAAACTAAACCATCTGAAATGCACATAAGGGGCCACCAATGGGACTTGTCTACAGTTTGAGAACCACTGCCATAGTCAATAATGTAGCAACAATACTCTTAGATTTGTGAAATTTTATGGCCTGAAAGTGCTACTTACAATTTTTATAAAAACATAGCAACAAATCATTTGGACCCAGCTCCCACAATCAGAACTAAGCGTAGTTTAGCAGTCCCCTTTAAAACCAGTGTTAATGTAGTATTCTTTTTTTTGCCTAACTGTAGCTAATGTAATCGTATTATTCTTTTTGTTCCTGAGTTGTCTTAATTGGCCTGTTGGGAAAGTCTCAGGTCACACCCCAAATGCCCATAGCTTTATTCAGGAGAAAATAAACATATTTAAAACCCTATATTGTGCTAGGCCTGTCATGATGACACATTTTGAAGTGCGATATATTGCAGAAGTTCACGATAAACATGGACCATATGTGAGGGTAGAAACATACCATTGACAAGTAAATCGAGAGCTTTGCCTTTTGAAATTAAACCATAAAGCAGAATTATCCTCAAAAAGTATTTTAAATGTACAGTTTTGTTTTTAAAAAAATATGAGAGCTGCAATAAATAACAAAATGCAACACTTCAGAAGTTAGTTTCTCTGAGTCATAGAAGTTTATGATCAAATTTGATCATAGATGAAAAAAACCAGAACTTCCCCATTAGAACAAAAAAAAGATGGAAAATATGACCCCAAAAATGATTGTCCATTTGTCATGTTTTGAGTGAGAAGTCCATATAGTATTTATGATGACAGGCCTATATTGTGCTTTTATGAAAACTTTGGCTTATGGCGTATTATGTAGGAAACAAACGAATTTACAATACACATGTACCATTATAAACTGTAATAACAAATTGATTCAAAAGCCTTATTCAATTGAAAACAGCTTGTGGCATTTTACATTAGGTATGCAAAACGGTATACACATATATATGAGTTATACCTAGAATTAACATTATGACCAAAGATCACTGTGTTGTGGGATTTTCTTTTCTATTAAAAAAACTAAACGTATTGTAGACCCAGCCTAAGTTTAACTCCGATAGGATATAAAAAGGTGAAATTGCTAAATGTTTTGTGAATATAATTGAAAAATATGTACTCGGCTCATGTAAGTTACTTTTTTATGACACTGCCACAACATTTTTATTTACATATTAATAAATGTACTCAAAAAGACAATTTGTGAGTGTTTTTCTTTTTAATGAAAGCAACATATATACATTTTTACAAGTCAAAACCAACCAAACTTAAATTCGGTGAAAAACATGTCCTAGCTGTTTTTGGGAGTTTTGCTTCTACTTGGGCTCCTAGCTTTTATTTTGTAAGGATTCATCAGTGTCATCGTCAACCTCTTTCACAATTTCCAGACAACTTTTAACTTCCTCAGCTTCCTGTTTAACACACACTTCCTCCTTGTCCTCAGTTTTGGGAGTTGTTCTTATAATTTCTTCATCTGAATCTCCTGAACTTGTTTTTGGTGATTCTTTGCTTTTCTTTTTATGCTTTTTCTTACTTTTCTTTTTGCTCTTTTTTGAATGTTTGTGGCGTTTTTGGGGGCTGTCATCATCTTCTTTAGGGCTATTTTTAGTTTTTTTCATCATGCTTTGGGCTTCGACTTCGTTTGTGTCTTGTCTTCTCTCTACTTCTGCTCCTAGATCGCGAATCCTTATCCATTCTACTAGATTCCCGATCCCGATCTTTACTCCAGCTCCTCCTCCGTCTACTCCGGTCCCAACTGCGACTCCTGGACCTATTTATACTTCTACTATGACGCCTTTCACTATATCTTGACTGGGACCCCCTATCCTCTGCCCACCTCTCCCCCCCTGTACGGACCTCTCCGACCTGGGTGGGCTTCGTTGCCTCCATGATCGGTCACGCCATCTTTCCGAATGCCCACCCCTCTCTTCGGTTACTCCTGTCGGGTGACATGTCCCGGTCCGCCTCCCAAAACTCGTTGCCAGGGTTACGGAAAACATGTAAAAAGTTGCAGTTCTTCCCCTTGGGGCACTTCTGTCTGTCGAACAATCCTAAAAGCAAGAAAAAGGGTTTAAAAATCTGATTCCACACAAATTTGATCTTTATTGTGATCAAATACTTAAAAATTGTCAGAAAAACATTATCAATGGCAGCTATTTGTACACTTTTTAAAATTTAAACTTCTTATACTGCTGTAAGAGTGGTAGTGGTGTCCATGTTTTCAGAGTGATGAACATGTAGCACCATTGCCATAACAATAAATTTAACAAAAAATATTTATCTTTTAAAGGTGAAAATCCACAAAATGGCACCTACAAACAGGAAGCTGAAATCCACAAATAAATTGGGATCTTTTTTTATATGAGCTAATAAAGGTACAACAACACAATCTTTTATTTGGTCATCGAATGAAACTGAGGAAAAAGATGACCAAACTAAAGTAGACTTGTTGTTCAAAATTGACTTTTCAGAGCTTTTAACCATGTTATAGTTCTTTCCTCTTGTTGTTTACCCTCTTGAAGTTGTATTTGGAGTGATTCAAGCATGTTAGAGCAAGCTTTAATCGTTTATTTTCAAGAGGCCATATTGCTGATCAACTGCCCTTTTCACCACCACTGGCATAAGCCCACTGGTCTTTACTTCAGTCTTCAATTTTATTTAAAAAAAAAATCAGTGATATGTGTAAAGATTTGGTAGCAGTGCAAAGTTATTTTGGGTACAGATCGCTAGTGTGATCTGCAGGTATACATAAGAGGGGCCGACAGCTCTCATTGGGCACCTCCAATGCGGAAGTAAGCTGACTTGTTTTTTTTTAAGTCGTTTAGATTAATATTGTGATTTAAAATGTGCAAATTATAACAATGATCCTCAGGTGTCATAGATTATAACTATATAACAGACACAAGCACAATATGTAAAGATAAACAATTAAACCTAAGCAAGCCTATTGACTGACTTCCAAGAGAAGAGCTTACCACAGATGGCATTCTTCCATCGAGTTACAGGACACAGTTCACAGTGAAGCTGCCGTCCTGCATACCAGCGCCCATTGAACTTTATCAAAGCCTCCTGACACACTGCTCCTCCCTGCAGAGAAGAGAAAATAAACACACAAAAAAATGTAGTCACTGATTCACATGTCCTGCTCATACACTTCTAAACAAAATGCAAGGTGGGTTACACATTAACAGCTTGTGGAAAAATAGAACAGCGCATACAACCAATAGCACTGGAAGCCAAAAGTAAAATCTGTTAACTTTATAAAAGGTTGTAGCAGTGAAGACGTTTCTCTGCTCATCCAAGCCGCTTCTTCAGTTTTGGTCAGATTACTGGTGGACACTGCCTTATATCGGTCTTAGTGTAGCTCAATAGACCTTGCCTACAAACAGAAACTGTAAACAATAGCTTGTTTCAGGTTCAGTGTAGTTAGCCCCTCCCTTCAGATAGATAAGGCAGTGTGCACCAGTTCTCTGACCAGAACTGAAGAAGCGACTTGGATGAGCAGCAAAACATCCTCACTCCTACAACTTTTTTGTCCAGTTGACAGATTTTTACTTTTACTATAGATCAGACCTGAACGACTGAGGAATTACACAGACAACCAATAGCACAGTTTAATCTATAGGGTAAAATCAGTTATGGGATGAAAGTAAAAAAAAAAAATTGTTTCATTCTTACGTTTCAAATTGGACGTAGACATTTCCTCTCAGATGAGACTCATAATTGCAGCTAACCTGTTAAAAAAAACCAACAAAAAAAAAACAAAACTTTACTACAATACACTTTATTACACACTACATTTTAACTCTCTTAGTAATGTAGAACCTTCAAGTAAGCCCAAAGCCAAACCTTGAACTGCACCACTGTCCCAATGCTCCTAAACTCGGGCAGGACGTCGTGGTAAAAGTCAATGAAGCTCTCGTGAAGCTCCTCCTCACTGTGCTCCAAACACGAGTCCATGTCGAAGTCGTCCCGTTTCGACTGCTCCATCCCAAAAGTGAAGAACATGGAGCGGATCAGGAGGGTCGTGCTGCTGCTGGGGTGGACATGCTTACGGGAGCATCTGGCAGTAATACAGAGGGGGAAACTAGTCAATTGGGAGACTTATTTTGACCGTCTTTAAAATGTACTAACAACATGTGTGGAGCTTGACTGATTGTATATTTTACAGTGAGGGTGATGTTCTTCATGTTTATCTATGACGAAATGTTGAGCTGCTACCGTGATGGCACAATATACACAAAAACTGCCAAAACTTTTTTTTTAAGAATCTGAAATCTCAAGACAAAAAATACTAAATAGATGTATCACAAAACATTTTAGGAGCCTGTGATCAATATATGGTTCTGTTTAGGTGATTTTCAACAAAAAGGTTAGAGTGTCAATCTGAAAAACTGTTGGCTAATGCTAGCTAGCTTCTAACTGTAATTTTGTGTCTGACAGACTTGTTTAACACTACAAATCAGCTCATCTGTTGTAGTTCCAACTACGCCAGATTATGTTAAAATGAAGCTGAATAATGAATTAATGAATTAAATTAATGATTTATTTATAATGCACTTTACATTTGAAGACAAATCTCAAAGTGCTACAAAAATTAATATAACAATATATCAGCTGCAAAATATCAATATTGTCTTGTTGTTAATGCTGGTAACCCTTGCTCCGAAACACATTTCTCAATCAGGAGACAAAATAAAGAAACCTGAACCCATTAGATCAATATATGTTTAGTTTACAATTTCATATTCTTATACAAGATAGTAATAACAGTAAGTAAAAAGATCATTATTAATAAACTCTATTGAATGTGAGTTTTTGAAATGAATAAGGTTATAAACTTATTTTAGTAAGGTATAGAAAGATAGAATAAAAAATGACTTGTGTAATACCGGTCTCCAAATCGACAGGCTCCAGTCTTGAGAAAGAAGGGGCAGTTTGCCACGTCTCGCTCAGTGCCGTAGTTCTTTGAGCTTTCAGTCACCGGAGCTTCAGGATTCCTCCAGGCACCTCCATTTTCTAACTGTGTACAAGATGTTTAGATTATTATTTAATTATTATGTTTAGATATATAACAGACTGATTTTAAAATTATGATAATTCTATTACAACATTCAAGATAAGATTTGCTTTATGGTTTAGTCTTGCATCAAAGTTTGGGCTTGTCACTTGATTTTTTAGTAGGTTTTACTTGGGTATATTTGAGTTCCATTCAAGATCTGGTTTAGTCAAGATCCAGTCAAGTCCAAGTAGTTTTTGAAAAGCTGAACATTTTACTTTAGGGGTTGATTTCTGGTGGCGTATTCATCACCTCTCTGTCTCAAAATGTTCTACAGAATGACATTAAACTTATCCATCGCGATAATTTTGGTAATTTGGGTGGTCATTTTGAGCAACTGGATAATAAATGAAGGATGGCTAACTTCAGTGCCATGCAGTGAAACCTTCTAGGCGAGACATGTCAGACTTAGGCCTGTTGACACTCATTAGCATCTGCAGCATCTGCTACCCTGTCGCCTCACTCAAATTTAATCCACCCCTTCTGAAAAACATGTAGAGGTTGTTAAAAATGTTCAATAAATATTTAGTTTGGCCCGTGACTTAGTCCCAGTTTATAATTTTGGCCCTCTGTGATTTTGAGTTTGACACCCCTGTTCTAAGCAAATGATCAGATCTCCATGGAGACAAGAACATAACAAACCCCCTACCAAAAAAAGTTACATAATGCAGCTTTAAAGGTCTGACAAGGACTAATATACAGTATTGTGTTTTTACCTGACTTTCTGCTTCGTCCAACATTTTCTGAACGGCCTCCTATAAATGGTGCAAAGACAGGGCTTGTAAAAGGAGTCAGTACAAAGACATATCTGCTCACCAACAGTTAAGACCACACATGTAAAAAGACTGTAAAAATGCTGAGAATAGCGTTGACCATTCAAATCCATCTAAAACGGTGTAAAAGATACATCCTTGTACGAGGTGAGTTCATGTTTCTTTTAGTGTACATCTTAGTTAAGGAGATGTTTATGGCATTTGTGTTGCTCAGTTAAGGAGTAGTTTATAACAGTTCACATGGAAAATACATTCTCAAAAGCAAATCAATCAAAAAGCCTAATTCAGAATGTTTATGAATGCTCCAAACTCTACAGAGGAGGATATGTTTCGCATTGCTAGCGTCCCGAAGTACGCATCACCTCTCTGTCTCTCTTCTCCTGCCTCTTCTGCTCCTGCTCCTCCTCCTCTCTTCCTCTGGCGAGCCTCCCATTCCTCTTTTATCAGCCGCTGCAAAGACAGCAGCAGAACACAAAGGAGAAATAGTTCAGTGTACAACAGATAGTGTGTTATAAAATTTGAATGAACAAAAGTGAAAAAAAAATCCACAACTGCATGACTTATCAACTATAGCTATAATGCCGATTCGATGCCGATCAGTTTTGTTACTTAGGTTAAAGTACAGATTCAGAGGTAAAAAGTTACTCAAGTAAAAATATCACATGAAGAAATACACTTAAGTAAAAGTTTAAGTACAAATTGAAGTACCTGTTTAAAAAAATGTACTTCAAGAGTAAAAAGTAAAAGTATTTCACAGAAGTGTTGTTATTTTTGTTAAACTGTTGTGAAACTTCAGGATGTTACCACGAGTCATATAAAAAGTACTTTCTTTTCCATCCAGTTCTATCAAGTGTGGTGAAGTAAAAGTAAAAAGTATCCAAAATTTACTTAACTAAAGTAAATGCCTAAAAATTCAACTTAACTACTTGTAGTCCGTTACCTTCCACCACTTTCTGTATTAATAATTAAATTCAATACATATCAGCAAACCCATCTCCAAAATTAATTTCAAACCCTTAAAATTGGTAAAATAGTTCACAACATATATCAAGTGTCAAACTGCAAGGCAAAGTCCATCTAATAATTTAGTTTAAAAAAAAACAAGTCACCTCTTCCTCCTCTCTTCGTCTCTGTGCAGCCTCCTCTTTTTCCATCTTCAGTCTGAACTCCTCTTGAGCCACATGCTCCCTCTTCAACCACTCCTCATGTAGTCGCTGCCTAAAACAAGCACCATAATAATATGTTAGATGTTAGATTTATTTATGAATTATTTTTGCATAATATTAAGGTACCTCTCCTCTTCTGCAATTTTGTCTTCTTCATTGTCTTCGCCATCTTCTTCGAGCTCTTCATTTGCATCATCATTCACACCTATACATAAAAGTTAACACATAATTAATGAATATTCATTATTTGAGCTGCTGAATGAAATTAATTGACCTCACAATATTAACAGCTCACTTCATACCATTTTCTCTGGACTGTGCCAAAGCTTGACGTTTGCGTTTTCTTCTTTCTTTCCTCAAAACAGAACGACGTTGCTTTTGGCTGAAAATAAAGTAGTTTAATTAAAGCACTTTTAACATAATGTAAACAAGATGCTAGATGCGCTGTATGTTTAATTTAAACATGATCAATCTGTAACTATTTTAGTGGAACCCTTTGTATTAAAGACAGTACAAGCACACTGGCTTTTATCATTAGTAGATATATAAATCATCAATATATAGAGGATAAAAAGTGCATGCACCTGAGAACCGGAGCAGAAGCTGGTCCAGTAGGAGCCGCCATGGGGACCGATGCTAAGTGGCTAACCTGGTTTAGCTAGGCTTATTTCACCGCTTCCTAACCTTTTTATACATATTCAATTATGTAATACACACCGTTTTATAAGCACACATATCCCATAAAGGTACATGTAAATTGAAATGAACAGTATTCTTAGAATTTAGTTCATAACATTGTTAGATCGAGATTCATAAAAAAAAAACTACAGTAACGTAATATTCACTTCCGGGTTCTTTTCTTCTACAAACTCTAGTGTCCAAACTGTGGATACAGCGCCTGCTGTTGACAAAATATAAAATAAAAACGTACTTTTTAAAAAAAAACCATGGTCCAGATATTAAACTTTTTTCAATGTAATGCATACCGTAGTTCTATACAATAATGTTGTCTAGAAGTAATAACAAGAGAGAGAAAACGAGGGAAAAAATATTTTTATTTCCAAAAAGGTATAAACCATAGACTCTATATATATATATATATATATATATATATATATATATATATATATATGTATATGTATATGTATATGTATATATGTATGGTATATGTGTATGTATATATATATATATATATATATATATATATATATAACAAAAGTTTGTTTGCCACCATATATATATATATATGTGTGTGTATATATATATATATATATATATATATATATATATATATATATATATATATATATATATATATATATATATATATATATATATATATATATATATATATATATGGTGCAAACATAAACTTTTGTTAGCATTTAATTTACAAACAATAGATTAATTGAGAAGTAGCTATGGTCACTCATTTATGTAATGTTTTATTATTTATCCTTTTATGTTGATAGCAAATGTCTAACCAGCACTTGTGGAATCAGTGTTTCAGTTTTATGCAGCTAAAACCTGGAACAATTTTCCTGAAGATGTGAGACAGGCCTCTACTTTGACAATGTTTAAATCCAGGCTCAAAACAGTTCTGTTTAGCTGTGCATATGACTGAAAAGTTTTAATTCTGCACTCTTCTGTTTTAATGTTGTTTATGATGATTATTTGTGATTATTCGTGTTTTCATTTGTGTGATTTTAATGTGTTTCTTATTCTGCACTTTGAATTACTTTGTGTACGAATCGTGCTATACAAATAAACTTGCCTTGTCTTGCTTGTTGCTTAGCTTATCTTTGGCTTATCACAGTCTTTAGATTTGGTAAAACAAGCTATAAATAGTATTCAAATGCATTTGGAACAAAGAAACCATTTTCAAAAGAATAGAAGTAATACAAAACAATCACATTTTATGAGTCCTCAAAGAAAAGCAAGAATGTAATCCACAAAACACAACAAAATTAAATTAAATAAATTCAGAAATGGTCAAAGAAAATGAAACTTAAAAATGTTGTGTCTTCACATAGAATCGTCCATGTTAAAACAAGACTTAACACCATATAACTTTACAGATGGAAGATTACACTTAGGTCTTGAGTGTGACCAGCTGTCTAAAAAGACTTTTACTCAGTCTTTTTGTCAGATGTGGTGGTTCTTGTTGACAGGAAAACTCGGGTCGGGTGGAGCAGCGGTAGCAGAGGAGCTGCGGGACCAGAGCGTAGATCACATTCACCAAAAGGAACAGAGGCTGGCTGCTCAGAGGGACTCGAAAAGAGAAAGGGGTCCGAGTGTGGAGAGACGCTCCAATGTGAGAAAACTGAGCCCTAAAAACACACAAGCAAAAAAACATAATGGTGCTGGAATAATTATTATAACATAGTAGCTTTTTATTTTACACTATAGTTATTAAAGATCAATGCATGGATTTCAGAGTCAGGAAAAAATGCAACATTGCCATAGCAATAATTAAATTTGGGTGATTACATCTTTTGAATAGTGAAAAGTCCTTAAAATGTCACCAGTGTAAATAGGAAATTAAAACCCATGAACAAACATGTAATAGAAGGTACATAGACTAGAATGTTGTTGCAAGTGTCTTTACTTCAGCTTTTCAAATATATTTAAATTTAAGGGGGGTTTTTTTTTGGTTATTTATTTGTGGGCTTTCTTTCTGTTTGTAGGCACCATTTTGAGGACTTTTCACCATTCAAAAGATAGATTTTTTTTAGGCCCGAGCCCCCTACAGGGCGTAGGGCCTATTGCTTCCACAACGATGAGTGCGCGCAGCGCACAAGTTCGGCTGAGGTCGCGACCTTGCCCTGATTCCACTATCCCAGCAACCCATGCAGTAGGCATGGGCCATCTTTATTACTGCTAAAATGAATGGAAGTCAATGGAAGTCAATGGGAGGTCAATGGCGCTTTTAAGGAACAAGGACTCAGTAAATGAGAGACGTTTTTCTGCGATTTTTAGTACAGTGTATTCACCCCAGAGCCACAAAATCAAATCAGTCATTTTAAAACACTGGTACATTCTAAAGACTGATCCAGAATTAACACAAATATTCCAAGATCCACCGCTGTTCACATACAGAAGAGGCAGAAATCTGAGAGACGCGCTAGTACATTCTGACTTTTCTCATGGCAGGAACACACCAAACACACAAACTCTTATTGCCCCTCTTCCTAATGGCAACTATAGGTGTGTGTCATGATCCACGCCCTGTTGTCCCTGTTTCCTGCCTCCTGTGTTCTCCTCTCCCCCTCCCTCTCCTGTCGTGCTCCGGAGCTGGGCGGAGCCATGGTCCCGCCTCCTCGCACCTGCAGCTCGTCAGCGCTGATCAACGCCACCTGGGGCGAATAAATGGGACCTGCTCCTGTCACTCGGTGCAAGTCCGTCCGCGTGACAAACATGAATGTTCCTGCTCTACCTTTTTGATGATTACTTACCTTGCTTTTGTACTTACTGGATTTTTGATGCTTCTGCAGACTCCTGTTCTCGGATTACCCCGCTCCTGTGCCTCCGGCTTCACTCCTGCCTCCCGCCTCGTCGTCCTGGTACAGTCCTGCCTTGTCTTGTCTTCACTACCTTGTTACCTGCACTCTGCTCACGGCTCCCGCTCTTCTGACCTACCTGCACCTCGTCCTGGCTCCACGTCCCGCTCCTGTGTCCCGGCTCCTCGTCTCCCGTTCCTGCACACCTCGTGCCCCTGCCCGTTTGATCATACTTTTCACTTTTGTAAAATAAACACTGTTAAACCGCTCCGAGTCTGTACTTTTGGTCCGCTTCACACCCCATTACGACAGTGTGGCAGTTGCGCACAGTGTCATAATACTACAAAGACCTCTCATTTCTGCCATCCTTCTACTGGAAAGAAGTTTCCCATTAGGAGTGTCATCACGTGCGCGTCAACCCACGTAGTGTACCTGTTGCGCTGCCCATGCGGTCTTGCATATGTGGGAAAGACCACTCGAAAACTAAAAACCTGCATCAGTGAACACAAAAGCGCAATAAGGCGGCGGGATGCAGACTCTCCAGTTGCTGTTCATTTTACCCTGCTAAAACACATGACGTGTCTTCCCTTCGCTTTTGCGGGATTGAACAGGTGCCTGCTCCGCGGAGGGGTGGCGACGACCACGACCCGCGCGCTGAAGAGACGCGAAGCTTATTGGATTTTTACTCTACAAACACTCAGTCCAAAGGGCTTAAAGATGAACTGTTGTTAAATGTCATGTTGTGATTTGGATATGTACAGGGTGTTTTTTGTTGTAATGGAACTCTATGGGGGGTGTCAGTTTTTGTAATTTATGTCAATAATGTCAATTATGCGTTTTTTTACTGAAATAAAAAAAAATATAGTATATATTTGCTATTTTTTCTAATTGATAATAATTATATTTCTCTAGTTATTATACATGCATTTTAATTCACAAACTTTTGTATAATGAATTATGCACAATCTGGCGGGGTTTGTTGGGTGTCTGGTCTGATTGTGAATAGATGTGTCTCACCATTATTGGTTGATTGAACTGAAGGGGGCGGTCCTTTCATTTATATAAGGGGAGCGGAAGTAGGGAGCGGAATGAGGATCCTCAGGAGTAACGTGGCTTTTGGGTTAAATGGACGGACAACAGTGAGTAAAAAATCACTCCAGAAAACTGTTAAGATAATATGATACCACTGATTCAGAAAAAGTAAGAAAGTGGGCATTATTTTATTTTATGTATTTTATTATTATCATTATTTGATTCATTTATTTTGATTTGTATATTAATATGACTTTTACTTTTTAATTTATGTATTTATTTGTTTATTTATTTTTTGTATTGTAAGTTTTGAATTTTAATTTATTTTTATTTTTATTAACCATTGCCTTTATTGATGCTAAGAAGAATCACAGAGGGGGACGGGGGCATTAAGGGGTGATCATACGCGTGTCTCATGCGTCGTGTTTATGGGAGGTATTTCTCTAAAGTGAAAAGTAGGGGGAGGGTTGTGTTGTTCATGTTCAGGAGTTCATCTTGTTTTTTTGTTCTTCATGAGAGTTCTATGTTAGTTTTTTTTTTTTGGTGTTAGTAACATTATGACTGCGATACATTTGTTTTCTCTGGCAGCAGAGCTTTATTCAAACTACAGGTGTAGTATTAATGGCTAATTGTATAAGAATAATATCCAGGAATGTGAATGGGCTTCAAAATCCAGTAAAACTGAGGAAATGTTTGACCTATCTCAAATCCCACCAGGCTCAATTGGCATTTATACAAGAAACGCACTTATTGGACTCAGAGGTGCGTAGACTTAAAAGAGACTGGGTGGGACAGGTGTTCCACAGTTCGTACACTAGTAAAAAACATGGAGTTGCCATATTAGTACATAAAAAATTGAATTTCACCATGGTGAAGGAGCAGAAGGACTCAGATGGCAGAGTAATATGTTTGGAAACAATAATTGATGGAGTGAAAGTTAATTTATGCAACATATATGGCCCGAATTTAGAGGATGCAGGTTTTTTCCATAAAATAAACAAAATGATTGGGGACATAACATCTGGTAATACTATAGTTGCAGGAGACTTTAATCAGGTCCTGGATGGGGTTCTTGATAAAAACAAACCAAAGGATAGAATGGCTATTGAATTAATGATGAAAGATCTGGGCCTGGTGGATATATGGAGGCTGGTCAACCCAAAAGAACGAGAATATACATTTTATTCTCACAAACACAAATCTCACTCCAGAATTGACTATTTTTTAATTAGTAATAATCTCATAGAAAATGTTTCAGACAGTTTCATAGGACCAATTGCGCTAACTGACCATGCTACTATACATATGGGTTTAATCCTGGAGCCGACCTGGTCAAAAAGAATAGGTGGAGATTAAATGTTTCCTTGTTTCAAAGCCCTGAGTTTACTAAATTACTGGAGAAGGAGCTTGATGATTTTTTTGAGTTCAACATGGGTTCAACAGAGAGTATTGGTACAGTTTGGGAGGCATCAAAATCCTAAATAAGGGGTAAGATAATAGCATATGCCAGTAAGAAAAAAGAGAACAATTAGAAAGAGTAAAAACATTGGAGGCGGAGCTTAAGGAGTTGGAAAAGAGGCTGTCAGGACGATACAAGGTGGCAATAATGGGACGGGTTTGTGACCTAAAACTGCAGATTAATGAAATATACAATAAGAAAGTAGAATATGCTTTATTTAGGTTGAATGCTAATTTCTATGAGAGTGGAGAGAAAGCTGGAAAGCTTCTGGCTAGGCAGCTTAAAAAAAAGGAGGCTAACTTTACAATACCTGCCATTAAGGATGAGTCAGGAAGGCTTAAGACTAACACGGGGGATATCAACAAGGTTTTCTCGACATTTTATAAAAACTTTATGGGTCACAGGTCAAACATCAAGTGCGGGAATGTGACAATTTTTTCTCCAAATTTGATTTGCCAAAGTTAGCATTGGACCAACAGACAGATCTAAATAGTCCCATAACAACTGAAGTGGTGAAAAAGGCTATTTCCCTTATGAAAATTGGAAAAGCGCCAGGACTAGATGGTTTTCCATCAGAGTATTATAAAACATCTGTAGATAAATTGGCCCCTATTTTGACTGAGGTGTTTAAAGAATCATTTGATCTGGGAAAGATGCCAGGGACCTTTAATGAAGCGCTAATTTTGTTGATCTACAAAAAAGATAAGGACCCTACAGATCCAGGCAGCTATAGGCCGGTGAGCCTGATCAACGTGGACTGTAAAATCCTAACAAAAGTTCTTGCCCTCAGAATGGAAAAAGTATTACCTCACTTGATTCACACAGATCAGGTGGGATTTGTGAAGGGAAGGACATCATCAGGTAATGTTAAGAGACTCCTGCACCTTATGTGGCAAAATCGGAATAATCTTGACCCTGTGGTTGCTTTGTCATTGGATGCCCATAAGACTTTTGACCAAGTAGAATGGAGTTTCCTTCAGTATACACTCAAGCCATTTGGATTTGGGGAGGGCTTACTTAGATGGGTCAGAGTGATTTATTCGGATCCCAGAGCTGCAGTGTTAACAAATGGACTAATCTCACCCTTTTTACAACTGGAATGTGGAACTAAACAGGGAGACCCGCTAAGCCCCCTTCTATTTACATTGTTTTTAGAGCCTTTGGCAGCTGCAGTGAGACATGACAGAGGTATTAAAGGAGTGATGCAGGGATCGGAAGAACACAAAATGTTCTTGTATGCTGATGACATATTGCTTCTTATTAGGGACCCTTCTTCTTCGATTCCAAGTATTCTGTCTACAATTGAGACTTTTTCAAAATTATCAGGCTATACAATCAACTGACAAAAGTCCGAGGCTATGCCAGTCTCAAGGAATTGTTTTCAGGCTCACCTTTCTCCATTCCAATTTAGGTGGATCCCGGCTGGTATGAAATACCTTGGTATTAAACTTTGCCCAGAGTTGACTAATATAATCCCAACTAATATAGAACCACTGCTTCAAGTTTTAAAAAACAATATAGATAAGTGGAAGCTACTGAACCTCACCCTGTGGGGTAAAGTCAATACTATTAAGATGCTGGTTGCCCCACAGTTCAATTATATTTCAATTATGGTGCCTGTAACTATTGGTAATACCTTTTATAAACAATATAATGCATTAATTAAAACATTTCTTTGGAAGGTCATTAGTGGCTCCATTTAATATCATCCAACTGCTTTCACAGAATTCTAAAAGTGAATTACAGCAGTGAATTACCGCACAAATCCGATCATCATACAGCACTCTCAGTGGGCGTGGGACCAGGGCGCATCAGAAACTGGGAATTTCTCCATATAAACAGTACTACTCCTCGTTTGGAATAACCCAGCAATACGCATAGGCAAGTCTCCCTGTTTGTGGCGAAAATGGTTGATACAAGGAGTTCAAAAGATTGAGCATCTATACAAGGATGACAATTTTTTGTCGTTTGACATGTTGAAGGATACATTTAAGTTGACGGACAGAGGGGATTTCTGGAAATATTTACAAATCAGAAGCAGTGTGAATTCTGTTTTTAGTTTGAATCACCCGCAGAACGAGAATGCTCTACAGGTCAGGCTGAACCTGCCAGTGAATATGCAAACTGCATCATTGTATTATAAGATGCTTTTAAATAGCCAAGGTGCAATCTCAAAAGCGAACAACACCCTGGACAAAACGAACAGTATATGGAGTCACTTCTTCTCATTTGTGGGGAGTAATAGCTCTGCTGTACAGAAGTAATAGACTGATTGATATGTTCAGCTGTCATATGTTTTGTTTGTATTTTTACGCCCGAGCCCCCTACAGGGCGTAGGGCCTATTGCTTCCGCAACGATGAGTGCCTGGGCTTTGCGTTGCGCGCACAAGTCTTGCCGAACTTGTGCGCGCAGCAATTTTCAAATTTCAAAATTTGCTCCCATTTGCACATACTAAGTCCGATTTCACTCAAATTCGAATCAGTTGTAAAACCTTCTGGACTAAACCTTCTCATTGTGAAAGAAACAACATTGGTGCAATAGCGCCCCCTACAGAATAACAAATTAATTTGTATTGAGGTCCGAAAATTTACTTTTCCCAAATGTTACAAAATTTCACACAAAATTCCACTGGGTCATCCCAATCAATAAAGTCAATGAGACCCATGTCGTTTTTTTTACCGTGTTGCCATGGTGATGCGCCAAAGTGCCCATGTTATCCTAATGGGAACGCTCCGAAAATTCCCCATTCATGAGAAAAACATTAGTTTCATGGAATTAAGTGAAATTTGCCAGAGTCACTCATCATGTCATTCTGATCAAAAAAGTCAATCACATCCATGTCATATTTTTCACTCTGTTGCCATGGCGATGCATGAAAAACCCCATGTTATCCTAATGGGAAAATTTACAAATTTTCGGACATTTCAAAGTCTTCTAACGACTTCATACCTTCAATGAAGAACATGAAATTTGGCACGATGATTCTTTACATCGTTCTCGTCAAAAAAGTCCATGGGCCAACTTTGTATTTTGCACGGTGTTGCCATGGCGATGCCTGGAAAAACCCATTTTGGTGCATTTTGTGCATCGGTGCTCTCAATGTCTATTAACTTTGTTTGGTGACAAGTGCAACCCAAAGACACAATAAAACGGAGGGAAGTAGTGGATCAGCGCCACCTGCAGGGAGTGCCTGGTCGACCGAGTGCGAAGCGCGGCCCGCGAGGGCCGTTCGATGCCGCTTGCGGCTTTAATTTTTTATTTGCTATGGCAACAGTGCTGTTTTCTTCTCTTCCCATCCCTCTGAAATCCACGGAGAGGCCTATACTAAAACAGTTCAAGACAAATAAACAAATTAATTAAATTGTTCCCTGTGTCTGAACTCATTTTTATGACGTAGCCAGTCATTATGAAAGCTAATCCAAAACACATTTTAGACATAGCGGAATATATCAGTTGCTTTTTTAAGCCTGCTCTGCACAGTTTGTTTGTTCAGTATTAGTTCAGCTGCTCACTTCTGATGAAAGACGTCTGGAGTCTGGACAATGGGGTTTAGGTTTCAATGACACGGGCTTTGGGGTAAGTGGATTGTCTCTTCAACAGTGCTAAGCTATCAAATACTGAAATACACTAACTATAATCCACAAGGAGTCAATAAAAACAAAAGTGTATATGTTTACTTGGATTTCAATAGAAGATAACCCATTTGAATCAGGATCTGACCACAGTAACCTGACTATAGTGCTGGCGGGTTTGTTGTACTCCCTCTACTCCCTATCAACTATAATTACATTGACACTATGATGTAATTCTAAAGCATTTAACAAAAGTTTTAGTATTTTTATAATCGTCATATAAACTATTTTAAAAGGCAGCAAAAGGACCAAAAAAAAAAAAAAAAAAGAAACTTGTGATATTTCTGCACCTGTGTCAGTTTTACAGTCCATTCACGTTCTGTGCGATTCCCGAAGCTCAACCAAAGACATTCGCAGGGACGCTTTAGCACAGAGGCTCTCAAAACTTTTCACAAGTACCACCGAAGGATACATTTGGCTTTCCAAGTACTATCAGATCTAAATCACAGGACTGTTCCAGGTCTAATCTAGGCCTAAACCAGGTCTAAAAGTGGACTACAACACTGACACTGTAGTTGTCCTGTAGCACCTGAAGGAGCTCACGTTCCATAGTTTGAGAACACTGTAGTAGCACATTCTGGATGGATTTTTTTAAATAGTGCCGTCAGATCATCATCAGGATAATTAAAAATATATATATTCATTTTGTAAGTATGTCACATTCCTTTTTTCCACCATTGCAATTCCCTCTCACCAGCTTTTCAACCAAGTCCCTCAAAACACGCTACTCGTCTCATAGCAACCACTGTTGTTGGGCCATTGCTCTGTCTCTATTTTTATCTGCTCTGAACAGCTGACATTTAAGTGAATACCACCAATAGCTCCATTCCTCCTGCTCTGAAGTCATCCCCAATCCCACTGCTGACTGACACGAAGGCCTGCTCCACACAATGCCACCTTTGTGCATTATAGTCCAAGACATACTCGCATTACATCTCCAACATGGTAGTGCCATATGAACCATCTCACACTCTGATGACTTCAGGGACCGGCCTCCTGCTGGTGCCCACAGTCAGGACTAAAGCAGGACTAAAGCAGGACTAAAGCAGGACTACAGGAGAACTAAAGCAGAACTAAAGCAGGACTAAAGCAGGACATAAGCAGGACTAAAGCAGGACTTAAGCAGGCCTAAAGCAGGACTACAGGAGAACTAAAGCAGGACTAAAGCAGAACTACAGGAGAACTAAAGCAGGACTAAAGGAGGACTAAAGCAGGACTAAAGCAGGACTAAAGCAGGACTTAAGTAGGACTAAAGCAGGACTAAAGGAGAACTAAAGCAGGACTAAACCGGGACTAAACGTGGGGAATCAGCGTTTTAGTTTTATTCTTATCCTCCTGAAGATGTGAGACAGGCCTCTACTTTGACAATGTTTAAATCCAGGCTCAAAATGGTTCTGTTTAGCTGTGCATATGACTGAAAGGTTTTTATTATGCACTCTTCTCTTTTAATGTAAATGTTATGATTATTTGTGATTATTTAAGTTCTGATTTCTTGTATTGTGATTTTAATGTCTTTCTTATTCTGTAAAGCACTTTGAATTACTTTGTGTACAAACTGTGCTATATAAATAAACTTGCCTTGCCATGCTACGACAGGGCAGTATTTTTAGGGATAAATGTTTCAACTATAGTATCATACAGGTTTCTGTGTAGACTCTGCACATCTGACTGGCTGACAGGTGCGTTTAACTCACAAAGCACTGGTGCAAAGTGAATTATGTACAATATTGTTAAATGTTTGTATGTCGAGGACTGCAGATGGAAAGTAGCTTTGTGCTAAATCTGGTGCAGCCATCATTTTAATGTAACTGCACATTGTCCTTTAAATAAATAAACTAAACTAAACTAAATTGTGGTTAGACTGTAGTCAAATTGTGAATGTATTTTTTTCCACTTTTGTGATTGGTTGATTACTCTAAAGGGGGCAGTCCCTCAACTTATATAAAGGGAGCGGAAGGGGCTGAACTCATACCTGAAGAAGGTTAGAGGGACCGAAACAATACTAATAGAAGTGAACCAAGAGTGAGACAGTGAGCGTGAGTCTTCTTAAAACCTTTCAGTCAACTACTGTACAGAAAAAGAACATCTGTAACCTGTAATAGTATAAATACAATACAAAATATATGAAATGTATGTAAACTGTTCATATTAAACACTATCCCTTAGCCTATATAGATAATGTAATATCATACAGGGGTTACAGATATCAAAATGTCGAAGAAATTTCTACAAAAACACACTGAAAATTGATGTATTCAGTGCATTACAATGTATACAGTTTTCAGTGGTTAGTACTACTCCACAATATTAATGAGGTACAATACAAGACCGTATTTTAGGTTCAATTGTTTAACAATTTGTCAAAGTAAATAGAATCTGAGTATTTACTTTTAAAATATATTATGGAAAGGTATGTCCGCTATTCCTCATGAACTTTTTTCCTCAATGATAAATTGTGTGGAATATAAAAATATTCCAGGCATGCCCCACCAGGAGGAGGCCCCGTGGGAGACTCAGTACACGCTTGAGGGACTATGTCTCTTGGCAGGCCTAGGAACGCCTTGGGGTCCCACCGGAGGAACCCCTGCGACCCAGCCCCGGACAAGAGGAAGAAAATGGAAGGAATGGGTGGATAAAAATATTACAACAAATTCAAGCTTTGTAGAAACCCAAAATCTCACAGAAATCTTTGTCAAATCTACCCATGAAGACTTACGTACTGTTAATAACCCAGTGCATCAAAAAGTATGCCTATTTTTCAGTGTAATATAAACTATAATTATAAATAGTATTGAATGACTTGCTCTAGCTCAATGTCAGTCCATGTCTTTTTTACATGTTAAAGCAACTTTTGACCTTTTGAAATTACTGATACTATACTCTATATACACAGTGGTGGAAGAACTTCTCAATTTTCTTACTTAAGTAAAGGTACAGATACCGAAGCAATAAATACATGAAAAAGTCTACCTAAGTAAAAGTATGAATGTATCTGTTTAAAAATATACTGAAAGAGTAAAAGGCAAAAGTATATTGCACAGGTTTTGGTTTTATAAGGCTTCAAATGTAGTGATGCTTTGATAAGGATTTGCACTGAATTTTGTTCATCAGAAACAGATTTTTTGTTTCCTACTTGTTTTTATCTCTGTATATTTTTCTTTGCTCAAACTACAAGTTTAGCAAAGTTATTAAAAAAAAAAAAAACCTCAGCCTTTTCAGCAGGTCCCAAACAACAATAATAAAAAGTACTTTTACTTCTCAGTCCAGTTCAAAAATGTGAATGAGTAGAAAGTACAGATACCTGCTCTCAAATATAGTGAAGTAAAAGTAAAAAAATATCCACTTTTATCCTCCAAATTTTACTCAAGTACTTTACTTTACTACTTTAGCTTTGTTACGTTCCACCACTGTACATACACTACTATATATATTTCCTCAGCTTATATTGAATCACGTAGTTAGCAGAGGAATGTTTGGTCGTGTGTTGCTAATCCGGAGAAGGAGTTTACGCCTGTCGACCGCCACCTGTGTCAGTGGCGTTTACAGCCCTGCTCTGGTCGGACATCCCGTAGAGGTTTGGAGAGGGGCCGTAAACACCGGGTCGCCCCTCTCTCAAAGGGCAGGGGGCAGGCGGCGGCAGGTGGCCCTCCTCAGCACATTAACAACAACATGAGGGACCACTCATGACTCTGAAGCATTTGGCAAAGTCCCAGCAATGCATGTTTCATTTTATTATTCAGTCAGCACATATGATATGTGTATTTATGCAGTTTGGAGGAGCACTTCAGCGGAATTAACTTGTATGTAAACAATAAGGCTAATGCTGATGTGAAGGCTAAAGATTGGTGGTTAGCATTGTTGTAATAGTTCACAGTTTATCTCACATGTAAAGTGGGAGTCACGTAGGTCTGTCACAGTATCATGTCACTATATCAACTTATCAAACTAAATATGAAAGCTGGAACAATATTTTGGGGGCATGTGTACAATTTCTTTGCAAAAATGGGGAGATTCTTGTTATTTTAGTTGTAATATGATAAGATTTTAGCTGTAGAGGGTAGAAAAAGTGACTTCTGTGGCTAATAACTGGTTCATTCTCTTGTGTATTTGTTGCAGCTCAGGCCTTTAAAATTGGTTTACTCGGATTATCCCTCACTACTGTTATTGTGTCAGTGGCAAAAAAATTGTTTCAATATTATCGTTTATCATAATATTTCTCTGTAGCGATATATCGTGCTTCAAAATACGTTCTTGTGACCTGGAGACCTGGAGTCACATGACTATCTCCCAGGTCACAAGTAGAAAGTAGTCTGAGCTGCATTTCAGAGCTTTTTTATCCTGGAATGCACCATTACTCTACTGATCTTTAAATATTTTTAAATCTTTGTTGAAAACTCATTTGTTTGCACTGGCTTTTAACACGAGCTGAGTGGGACACTTATATTGTACTGTATTTGTTGTGTTCTATTGTATTTTTGCATGTTTTTTTTTTTTTATAAGATTGCACTTTATATTGTGCAGCACTGTGGACAGTGGTGGCTGTTTTTAAATGTGCTTTATGAATAAATTTGGCTTGACGTGACTTAATGGAATCTCCTTTTACAATGTCCGTTTTGACTTGAAAATATAATGTTTTTAAATAAGATTACGTTCATGTTCCTGTTGGTTAATTTCCTTATAACTGAAGGTATTTCGACATTCGGGTTTCATGTTTGTGTTCTCCTTTATTTTACTTATGATGATAATGTAACATTTTATCCAAAAATGGCTCTATCAGTTATCTAGATATTTCACAGCTTCTGTCATAATTTCTTTGTCCATATGAGCTCGCTGTAGTGCCATTTGTTGATTATGGGGGTGTGTTGTACATGCAGACTTCAGCCTCTGCTTTGAAACCGTTGGATCCTCTTTCACGCTGCGCTTCGTTTTATTACAGGTGATGGATTTGAAACTCATCACTGCTTCTCTATGAAAAAGTTTGTTGGCCATCACTGTCTGTTAGAAGAGAACAGCGCTGTATGAAATGTATCTATAAGACACTACTTCAAAAACTGCCAGAATACCTCACCTGTTTGTTAATCATTGATACTGGGACATTTAATCCCAGATCACATGACTGCATAAGGCCAGGGACGAGCCACACTAAAACTGAGACAGGAAAGAGGCTTTTAACTTTTAACTTTTTGCTTCACAAAAATTGAATACACTCCAAGGAAAAGCAAAACTCGATATTTTGGTGACACAATCGCAATGTAATAATGTGGTAACAAACTTTAATACACGCACCTGCTCTTGTTTTTAATGTTTTGTACTGAAGTGTATACTTGTTTGTTTTGTTAGTTTTTTTGGTTTGTATTGTATAGGGAAAAAGAACGCCTAAGTGATCTCAATGGTTTCCCCTGTATAAATAAAGATAAAGGATCTGAGGTTGTCAGTCAGATCCCCATTAGAACTTGGGATGGAAAGCCAAAAAAAATGGCTGTTACCATGGAAATAAGCCATGTTTGTAGGAGTTGAGCAAAACTCTCATACAGATATATTAGCTGAACAATGTTAAAAAGTAAACAAGTGCAGTGGAACAACCCAGTAAACTGTTGGGTACAACTGGTAAATACATCTATCATTCTGTCAGAAAACATTTGAATGAACGCTAAAGTTAGTATACAGCATCTTAAAAACTCCATTGGTGAAAATTTTATGAGGTGTGACGTCACATTCCCGAGGTCTTTACCAGAGCAAGATACTGCCATTATGCTCACAAGCAAAACATCTTAGAGCATCTATGCCACCTGTGTAAAAATATATAGGTGTAACTGTGTGTGTGATTGGACTCACCTGTGCCAATGCTCCCGAATGAACAAGAGTCAGATCAGGCATCCACCCACACCCCGGGACGATCAGGGCGTAAAGAGCCAGAAAATAGTATGGACCAGAATATAACATGCTCACCAGCATCTGAGAGAAACAGAATTCACTGTTTAAAAACAATATACATGGGTTTCTGTCATAATTTCAGTGCCTCCTCCTTCCTGTGTCCTGTGTCTCCCCCTCTCTCTTGTCCCTGTGTGTCCTTGTCTCTCGGTGTGGAGCCCACAACCTTTCTTCCTCCACTCTTTGCCAGATCGTCAGTTAACTTTGCGTGATATTAACCTTTGGCTCAGTTTACTGAAGCAGTTCACTTTTTGCTAAACCTGCTTTTTGGATTAATTTCCCCGCTAATACCTACCCCCGCTCCAGCTTAAGATCCAGAGCCGCCTCCACTGCGCTGTTCCCTGAACCTTCAACTTGTTTATCCCCAGATAAAAAAAACTCTGAAACAATTTTGCACAACTTGTCTGCTTTTTTGGCAGTTTCAGAGTGATGTGAGTGAGTGTTCTCATAACAATTAACAGTTCAAAGCTAAACATTATCTTTTGAAAGGTAAAATTGTATTTATTGTATTTATTTATATTTATATCATGTTTGCGATAGATTTTCAGTTTTAATCTCTCTTTTTTTTTAAAGGCCCATATTACACTTTTATGATTTGTTATAATGTTGTTTACTCATTAAAAATAGTGTGTTTTGTTTCATTCACACACAAACCCTGCATATTTAGGCTGAGTTCTTCTCTCAAACTGAGAACATTCTGTTCCACCTTGTGATGTCACAAGGTGGACCCCAAGGCCAGCCGAGAGACATAGTCTCTCCAGCGAGTCCAGGGTCTTCCCCGGGGCCTCCTCCTAGTGGGACATGCTCAGAACACCTCCCGAGGGAGGCATCTAGGAGGCCTCCTGAGCAGATACCCGAGCCACCTCAGCTGGCTCCTCTCGACATGAAGGAGCAGCGGCTCTACTCCGAGTTCCTCCCGTGTGACTGAGCTCCTCACCCTATCTCTAAGGGTGCATCCAGCCACCCTGCGGAGGAAGCCCATTTCGGCCACTTGTATCTGCGATCTTGTCCTTTCGGTCATTACAGGTTATGCAAACATGCATAAATGAAACAAAACATTTTTGCATAATATGACCTTTAATATATTTTATATCTTGTTTGTGATATGTCGACACCAAACTCAAAGGCAAAGACAGTATTTTTGTCCTCCTTGAATGTCTACTCATTCGCAAAAACAGACAATAAATCATCCTGAATATAGCCCTTAGCTAAAAAGACAAAACAAATCTACAAGTGTTAAAATTATAATGTTTTGTTGAAGAATAAGCTACCAAATACAAAAGCATGAGTTAATACAATAGGGATAAGATACAATGTTTGAAATATAGGACTATTTTAGATTTTTTTATCACAGTATGTTGGTTAATGTTGTACCTGCACTTTTGGATAAGCTGTGGGATCTTTAAGGTACGGTTCAAACTGGAGAGCGTAGTCCTGACACCACTGACCAGAGCAGTCCAAAGCAATCTAAAAATACACACAGAGTCAAATGTACACTAATGCATTCATGTATTAAAGGTACTAATCAGGTTAAAGGAGCACTATGTAACTTTATATTTTGATAGAGGGAACTTCTTGTCTCCATGGAGATGGGTTTGCTTCAGCGGTGGATGAATTTTGTTACATAAGTAAAAGATACAGAGGCAAATAGTTACTTAAGTAAAAGTATCACATAAAAAATCTACTTAAGTAAAAATATTTAAGTACCCATTTAAAAATGTATTTTAATTTAAAATGTAAAAGTATTTCACACAAGTGTTGTTATTTGTTGAAGTGTTAAAAGTAGTGATATTGATTTAAAAAAAAAATACATATTTTGTTCAACAGTAACAATACAAATCAATTTCTTAAATTTTCTTATGAATTTTGTGAATGTATTTTTGTTGTATGATGGTAAAATGGTAAAAATAACCCCTCAAATCATATGAAAAGTACTTTAACTTTTCAGTCAAAAGTAAAAAGTATCCACTGTACAATTTAAATACAGATACCTAAAAATGAAAAAGTACAGTACTTTACTACTTGTACTTTGTTACTTTCTACCACTGGTTTGCTTTGCCTGGACTGTTCCATAGTATGTATATAGCAATTGGGAAATATTACAGGTGAAATCTGTGGAGAGGCAAGCCCACTGGAACAGCTTTATGTCAAGGATATTTTAACAACAGACACATAGATAGATACATTTACACACTGCACTATCATACTGTGGAACATTTGAGGCAATGCCATAACATCTCCATGGTGATAACTTCCACTGGAAATGTCACATAGTGTATATTTAGATTTGATTGGGTTAAATAAAGGTTTCTTACCAGTCCTCTAAAAAACACAAAGGCAAACGCTGGAATGAGGTAGATCACAAACAACATGTCCGTTGGTCGCTCGGACAAACGTTTCCTTTGAGTTTCCTGAAAATGAAAATAAACAGGATTCATTATTGTCATTACCCACCAGGACCACTACGATAAGTATGTACTTCGAGCTGGGATCAGTGTTACAGTTTTTTGGTTCAGTAGTCTTTAAGAGTATTATAGTGAGCTACTGCGTAATGTACATGTTCAAGTAAAATGTGTGTAATGTATGTCAAGTATCTAAGTATCATATATGCAGCTATAGGTAGGAAAACAAGGTGCTGCCTCATTGGTTACTGAGGTAGTGACACTTGTAAGAACATAGTATCAGTGGAGATGGTGGTAAATTGAATACTTTTACATTTTATACATTTTTTTTTGGCTTGGTGGTCTGTCCTATTTATTACCATTTTAAAGATTTTTAGCCCAGATGCCTTTAATGTATATAATATTGAGCAATAAAATACCATACTGAGTGGAAATATATAATAATAAATGTATTTAAAGTCATAAAAGTACTCTCTGTAATGTTTTTGTACCTCAGTAACATATACTGTCTGTATTGATACTTTGCAGTGACATCATGCTAGGGGGTGCTCTACATGTATCTCTATGGTGGAATGTTCAGCAGTTATCATGGAGACACAATGCACATATTAGCAAACACTGCCCAAAAAAGTTTTAGCATAGTCTGAAAACTCAAGAAAAAATAGAAAATAGATATAAACAACACATTTCCAGGAGCCTATGATCAATACAAGCATGTTCCTGTTTATTTATAAGGGACTACTACATAAACGGCCTGAATATCCCACTTGTTTGTTGAACTTTGATAGTGAACTTTTAATACAACATCTCATGATTGTCTACGTATAAATACTGGACACACTAGAACTGAAATGGGGGAACATGCTTGTGGTTATTTTGCTTCCCAAACTTGGAATACATTTCAAGGACATGGAAAACTGGATAGATTAGTGCCAGTAACGCACTTTAATAATGATGATAAACATTTGTACACTCACCTGCTTCGGTTTTTAATGTTTTAAATGGACCTATGTAGTTATTTGTTTTGTTTGTTTTTGTTTGTATTGTTCTGTATTTTAACAGTATAAATAAAGACAAAAGAATGGAATGAATCAAATGTAAGTTTAAAATTTGATATAAGGGTCTTACAGTGGTTAGTGGGTGTTGGGTGTATGGTTGGCTGAAGATGCGGAAACAAGCCCAAACTGCTATAGAGATGTACACCCCGTAGAGCAGAGAGAGAGGGCTCACGTGAAGCCCATATTTACCTGGAAAAAAAATCACAAATATTGACTACAGTTAGAACAGCCATAATATTTACTGTCATAAACATATAAAATAAAAACACACACATTTTTAACTTTGAATCATCACTTACTATATCAGAGACACAATTATCATGCAGCTTATTTTTTTTTACAAAGGAGAATAAAATAAAACATGAAACAATACAATAATAATAATAAATGTGAAAGTAAGACGCAAATACCTAAAACATAAAACAACTATGGTCACAACCCACTAACCCTTTTCCCTTAATACACAAAAACACTAAAAACATAGCATATAAAACATTTTTAAAAAAACAAACACATAAGCCCCCCTTTTTTCATTATTAATAACACTTTAATAATACTTTAAGTCACTACTTTAAGTCACCTGAATTATTTTTTAATCTTCACTGTGATCTTAATACATGTACTAGGATTTTTTTTTTTCAGCATTTTTAAAAAGAAAAAAATAAACAATGGGAATTTAACGAGCGTTTTTCTCATATAAATGCTGCAAGGCTGTAGAATGTATGAAATCTAAAACCTAGTTATAGTTTTATCTCGCCCAACAGCCAAAGTGATAAGCTTAACCTTGTGCTAAAGGTGAGCTAAAATGGGCCGCTGTATTTCCCAAAGGTTTCAGATTACAAAAGAAAGTACAAAAAAACAAGTAGCTGTGTCTAATACTTAGTAGGGGTCAAAAGTATCAAAAATCTGATACTAATCGATACTAAAACTAGTATTGAAACTAGATACTCATTTGAGCAGGTATCAATACTAAAAAAGTCCCATTCATAGGACAGAAATGAACCTTTCCTGAACAGGTTTAGAATTATCTTGAGCTGTATCAGAACAAGTATAAGACACATGGACTAGTACATACTCATGGACCACTATGAACCTACTGGACACTGAGGGATTACACAGATATAAGACACATGGGAATAGAAAACTAAAGTACTACCATTTAATGCTGAAAATCACATTCTATTGTTTTAATTATCATTGTGGTAATTGTTGAGTATTGAGTCTATTCTATTCTATTAGTATCAAAATCAAGTTTGAAATTTTAGAATTTAATGTTTTTCACTCCTCAAACTGTAGATTATACCTTGCAATTCTCAAACTATGGATTATACTTCCTGAACGCTTCCATGAGGAAAAAAACGAAATTATTGTGTTGATTTGTTACAAGAACTAAGAACTTAATTCCAAGACCTGAAACTTGAATTTTGATTAATTTGCTTAAATTTTATTTTTGTTTTAGTTTCAAAAACAATAATTACCCACAGCAGTGCACTATTTATTCTGCTCTTTCATTTCAATATACACTATATTAACTACAATACAGGTCTTTACACCTCGAGCTCCTCCAAAGGACTTTTCTTCTGCTGCTGCAAATAATCATAAGAATCATAATCTTACTGCCTAGCCCTAAATTAGCATTACACAACACTAATACTTAGAGATGTGTACTATAATGTAAATAATATTGTAATCTATGCAGTACAAACAATGGGAATGGTAGAATTTGTTTAATATTGCAGATAAATCACTTTCTCAGTCAGTGTTCCAAAAATAAAGCATGAGCCAGAGTCTATTGTTGTATATGTTTGGGAGAATGCCCTGATTGGTTTGGGCAGGGTCTCTATGGACTCCCCATCTAAATACATCCCAATATTTTTAGTGTTCTTACCAACAGTGTTCCCGAGAATGTAGACTATGGCACGCATGAGAAAGGATCCCACCCAGTACAGGCCAATGGCTCGGTAACTGTCCCTGCCATTGTCAAAGGCACATGGACAATATGTTGACAAAGGGGATTAACAAAGACCCATGCCAGCACACACAGAGAGGTGAGACTGACAGAGGGAGTGACAGAGAGGGACAGAGAGGGGAGAGAGGAAGAGAAAAGAGGGAAGGCAGAGCAGAAAGAGAAGAGGGGGAGAGAGACAGAGGGAGAGGAGAGAGAGAGGTATAGACTGTAAATATGGGAGGAACAGACGGAGAGAGGGAGATAAGAGAGAAAAAGGGAGAAAGTGGGTGAGAGAGAGAGAAAGAGAGAGAGAGAGAGAAAGAAAGAGAAAAGGTGGGAAGACAGAGAGAAAGAAAGAGAAAGCGAGAGATAAGAGGGAAGACAGATAGAGAGAGTGGGAGAAAGCAGAGACAGAGAAAGAGAGAAAGGGGGAAAGGGAAGACATAGACAGGGAGGGGAGAGAGAAGAGAGATTGAGAGAGAGAGAAAGAAATATATTGGAGGATGAGACGGAAAGAGGGAGATAACAGAGAAAAAGGAGAGAGTGGGAGAGAGAGAGCGAAAAGTGGGAAGACAGAGAGAGACAAGAGAGAGGGGGAAAGGGAAGACAGACAGAGGGAGGGGCGAGAGAGAGAGAGGTGTAGACTGTTAATATGGGAGGAAGAGATGGAGATAGGGAGATAAGAGAGAAAAAAAGAAGACCTGGAGACACAAAGAAAAAGAGAGAAAAGAGGGAAGACAGCGAGACAGACAGAAAGAGACAAAAGAGGGAGGACAGACAGAGAGGGGGAGAGAGAGGGGAAAAAAGAGACGAGACAGAGAAGGAGAAAGAGACAAAGAGAGGAGGGGGGGGGGGGAAAGGAAGACAGAGAGAGTGTAAGAAACAGGGGGAGATTATTTTAGATGCTGACTCACCCCCATGTTATAGCAGCGATCACTAGTAGATACATGAGATAGTGTACACAACCATCCCAATAGGAAATCATGTGACCGTGGGCTGTGTTAATGTGAGGATCTGCCTAGAAAAACAAAATATATAAATACATTATACATTTTAGCCAGTTAGCTACATAAAAACATACATAACATACACATTTATGACCTGTGAATCTGACACTCGCCTCTTTGAGATAAAAAGTCACAAATCCATCAATGATGTTGTCTTGCTCCAAACCAATAATAAGATTGACGACACTCAGAAATGCAAAAACGGCATACACTGCAAAACAACAGCCAGACAATATGAAGTATTATTATGAAACATGTAAACTCTGAACATCTACAGGCCTAAAAAACTGCTGAGTGTTAAAGGGAGGTTTGAAGAGTTTGAGATTGAGAGAGTTTGAAATTAAACATGAGATTAAAATGCCTGGGATTCATTAAGTGTCACTGAGACTACTTTATAAAACTAGCACTAGGGTTAGGCTAGTGTAAGCTCAACATCTTTAACTAACATCTTTTAAAAACTAAATCAGATTTCACACAAAAAAACAAAAAACATTGTATTTAAAATGGCTTAAACGAGGAGCTCTTTAAGCCATTCTCTCTGACACAAAGATTAAGCAGATAAAGTAAATATTGAACTAAATCCAGGATAAAGTCTAGAAATAACAGGAGGTGGTGTCATAAGTAAATATCCATTGCCCGTGATTTTGTGAATGAAACTTGACTACTTTTTGTTTTCCTGAAATGTGCATGTTGTTTAACTGAATAAAAGTAGTAAGGTTTGATTCATACCATAAAAGAGAGGATCTGATGGCGCCTTCTTGTTGAGTATAAACTGTCCTGAGATGCATAAAGTTACAAAAGTGGCACCCCAGCGAAGAAGAACAACGCCTCTGCACTAAAACAACACAAGAGAATACCATAAACATATGCAACTCCAAGCATTCTTTTAGATGTCAAACTCACCTGTCGTTGCAAATAAGTGAATTACACAAGTAGCAAATAGGGATAGACGTAAGAGACAACACAAAAACCCCGGTCCCCGCAGACGCACTCATGTTGCAGTCAACCGTCTCCGCCTTGGTAATAAAAAAGTTTGTATAATTCAAAATATCGATCACATTTTGCGGTTTGTGGCAGAAGTCATAGTCGCAGCGAGCAACAGCGTGCAGGAAGAGGCATTAGTTGTGCAGGAGACATGCTCGGGCTTGATGAGCTGGTCTGGTCTGGATTCACGCTGACTTTACAGTGACTTCCCCACGCCCCCACGCGCCCCCCAAGCGCCCCCCACGCGCCCCCTCCTCGTGCTCGTGCTGTCCTTCTCCACGCGCGCGACAGATGCGCTTTTCATGAGGACAGTGCTATTTCTGGGCGACAAATGAAACTGCTTTTAAAAATTTTCATTTGCGCTAATTATTACTGATTAATTGTCAATGACAGTCCAACTGATAAACATATAATAAATTCGCTTTTTTTTTGTGATGTTGATTATAAACAGCCAATAGGTCAGGAATGGTAAAGTAGTCACGTTTCATTTTTTTTTTTTTTTATCAATTACTTTATTGTATTGTTTATCTTCTGTCCCCATCACCTTGTTGTTGTTGCTGCTGTTGTTGTTGGTACAAATAAAGATTTATTCAAAACTGGCTAAACCCCGTGCGCATGCGCTTTTCCGGGTGCATTAACAAAACATCGAGGAGCGATGGCGTCTGTTGCGATGGACGGGACGTAAATAAATATATCGATTTAAAGACACTGCTCGGCTCATGTCACCGCCAATTTCTGGATAAAGAAAGTCTATGATAATGGCGTCTGCCGGGGGCGGGCGGCGGCAGTGGAGCTGGCGGCTTGGCTTCCAACCACAGTGACTCTGGCTCCTGCGGCTCCAGCGCGGCTCAGGCTACAGCTGCTCCCGGGCCGCCCGCCTCTCCCCCGGCTCACGGCCTTCACCGGGAGCCCATGTACAACTGGCAGGCCACGAAGAGTTCTCTGAAGGAGCGCTTCGCTTTCCTCTTCAACAACGAGCTGCTCAGTGACGTGCGCTTCATAGTGGGCAAAGGCAGACAGGCTCAGAGGATACCCGCTCATAAGTTCGTCCTGGCCGCGGGCAGTGCCGTGTTTGATGCCATGTTTAACGGAGGGATGGCCACCACCTCAGCCGAGATAGAGCTGCCTGACGTGGAGCCCGCCGCCTTCTTAGCCCTGCTCAGGTACGACACTGTAACAACACTGTAACCATGGATCACACCAAAATCTGAGTATTGTATGATTTCTGAACATTTGAGATTGTTTTAAATGACATCTAACACACACAATATGATGTAAATAATCAGAAGGACTATGGTCAGAATGAGATGAAGAATGAGATGAGTTTGCTGATTACATGCCAGTGATAGTGCAATTCAATAAACTGCAGTTACACAACAGAATAAGCTTAAAATTACAGTGATTATTTCACTTATGAAAGTCAAAGAATGTGCAGCTGGCCCTGTTTTCCTTCTTCTGTACTGTTGTTTCAGCAGTGGCTAGTGTTAAAGTTTTGTAAATGATCACATTTTTATATAGCGCTTTTCCACCTTCAAGGCACTCAAACCGCTTTACATTTAGTAACCACTCACCCACTCACACACACTCATACACGTGTACACAGACAATGGGGGCGAGGGGGTTAAACCCGTGGGTCAGTGGGTCTGACTGTTCCACCAATGATTTTTGGAAGGTTGGAGGATTCTAACCTCCAACCTTTGGATCAGTGGACAAACACTCACCAACTGAGCAATTGCCTGCTAAGTTTTCTTATACAGCAATTCTCCACCTAGTGATAAAAATGTCATGAATTTCATGAGTTACACACTGCAGCTGTCTCATTTTTGTATTTTAGCCAAGAAATTACTCTCATAAATCTGGTGTCATGAATAACTTATGAACCGCCTGTACAACTCATATTTTATAGCTGCTGTTAAAATATCTGACAAGAAGATTAGGATGGGTGTGTCAAAGAGTTGTTGCAAAAAGTAAAACAATAAAGAAAACTGTACAATAAGTAATGTGGAGGCAGAGCTGGAGATGTTGATTTTACCTTTTACATGGTGAGGATGACTACAAGACAGACAGCCCCATGTCTTAGATGTTTTCTTTGGTAAAGGTTCATTCTGCTAACTGCTCGCCTCCATAAGCTTCATTTGACTGGAGTCGATGTGGGTGATGTCACACTCACTTCTTCGACTTCTGTATACAGTCTATGTTATTTCCTGTATCTTCCTCAGAAGTGTCAAGTGATGGTGTAGTGATGTGTCTTGTAGGCTGCTTTACTTGTTTTTTCCAGACAGTAAGAGAAGTTTACACCCCATACTGTCTGACGTCTTCTCTAGGACTGCATCCCGTGTGTGAGAGAAGGTGTATGCTCCTTGGGACCTCATTTGCAGATCTCAGTAGTCTCTCTGATCCACCAGTTGTATTTGTTGCCTTCAGCACAGATGACCCTGGCATTGTTCCAGTTGAGATTTGCAAACAACGTCCAAGAAGATCGAACGAGCATAGATTGTGACAAGGGAGCGCACACCTTATTGCACACACATGCATGTGTGTGTAATAAGGTGTATGCAGTCCTAGAGATGACGTCAGACAGTAGGGGGCATAAGCTTCCCCTATTATCTGGCAAAACCAAACAAACCAGCCTACAAGACACATCACTACACCATCATGTGACACTTCTGGGAAAGATACAGGAAGAAGCCAAAACATGTAAAGCAGGTAAACAAACCCAAAAAGAATTGTTTGTCAAATCAGATAAGAGAGTCTTTTATCAGAGCAGCTAAATCAGAGTGGTCAAACCGATTCTGAATGTTTGAGTTGAGGAATGATTAAAGATTATAAACTGTGGACCTAATGAAATACTGAAAAGCATTTACAGGCTAAGAAGCAGAGGATTTTGTGTTGATAACAAGATAAAGGAAAAATGACATAATTTCTGATGGTTTTGCCTGGGGAGTCTTAAAAGGACATATATACCCACACAATATTAAATTAAAATGGGACTCAACCTTGAACTAAACCAGGACTATAACAGGTACTAGTAGCTCTGTATTTGTCATCTTATCCAAAGGTTGACAGTTTGAATCTGGCTCCCGACACAAACATCATTGGTAGAGCTGCTACAGATGAATGCTGTCCTTGTGTCCTTGGCCAAGACACTTCACCCGCGTCGCCCGCACTGTTTGTTGGTGTGAATGTGTGAGTGAGTGGGTGAATGGTTCCTTGATGTAAAGCACTTCGATATAAAACTTTGACACCAAAATTATACATCTCAACTTGGCTAACACCAGCACAAGATTTAACGCAAAAGATCTAGCTGTAGCACATAGCGTAAGGTGAGTTTTAGTAGGGTTGAACGATTTGGGAGAAATATTGTGATTTTCCGGAAGTATGGGATTGGGATTAGATTTGCCTTTTTATATAGGTGTAGCTTTTAATAGTAGGATTCTGTTCACATTTCAAAGTTCACATTTTAAACATGCCCAGAAGAATTGACAGAAAGACTGAAATATGATCTGACAAACTAATGCAAGAATCACATTTCAGAACATTTTTGTAGGGAAATTATTTTATGTCAGAAACTGCAGTATTTGCGATTTGTTAATTACGTCCATTCAAATTGCGATTTTGTTTTGATTGCGATTAATCTTACAGCCCAAAAGCTTAGCCATGACAATTATGTTGTATGTCTACCCCTGCTCCACTTCAATTTCACGCTGCAGATAGGCCTGTCACAATAATTACTATATCGACTTATCATTCAATATATTTTTTTTGCTCTTGCGTTGTTGTGTCAGTAGTATAAATTTGTTTCAGTATTAAAGTTTGTCATCTGTATTTACTTTAGTGATATGTCAAACTTCAATATTTGTTGTTATCGTGACAGGCCTAGCTGCAGAGTCAAATAAATCTTTAAAAAAAAAACAACATACACAGACCTATTACTGGAAATGTGTGTAATGACCTGATATCTTGTTTTAGGTTTCTGTATTCTGACGAGGTCCATATTGGTCCAGAGACTGTTATGACGACGCTGTACACGGCAAAGAAGTACGCCGTCCCTGCACTGGAAAGTCACTGTGTGGAGTTTCTCACCAAACATCTCAGAGCCGACAACGCTTTCATGCTTCTCACTCAGGTAATGAGCTTTAACCCATGTTATAAGGTTGCTGCATCCTTAAAAACATGATTTCATGAAGCCGTAGTTTAAGTTAACAGCTCTTTTTACCTTTTGTTTAGTAGAGATGGGCAACTCCAGGGCTCAAATTATACTGCTAGTAGTAGTAGGTTTGCATCTATAATGAGTCATAGAAGTTCATAATTCAACCTCCTACAGATCAAATCTTATCATATAAAAACAGAAAAATAACCAAACTTTTCCCTGTAATGAAAAGATCGTGACAGGCCTAATCGTCGGTATATTTTCTTTGCAGAAGTGGAGATATTTTTGTTATTTTTCTTGTTACACAATAAGATTTTAGCCGTAGAAGGTTGAATAAGTCACTTCTATGACTAATTATTGGTTCAGCTTATGCCTTTTAATGATACTGTATGTTTAAAAATGGTTCACTGGGATTATCCTGCTGTATTTTAATAGTTAATAGTTTACTACTTTGTTCTGGCTTGAGCTGCTTTTGTGTTTATTTCAACTATGTAAACTTTTTTCAGGTGTTTTCTGTCAGTGCCTTTTGAATTCAGCATAAAAATACAGTGACTGTTTTGGCAGTATAATGATTTGAATATAATTATGTAATGAATATTATGCTATTCACAATGATGTGTTTCATTCTTGTTTCACATAAAGTTTTCTTTCCTCAGTTAGATGTTGAAATGAACAACTCTAAACAACTGAAATGAATCCCAGTTTTAACGATATATTTTTGCTGTTGTTTTTTTACAGGCCAGATTATTTGACGAGCCTCAGCTTGCGAGTCTCTGTTTGGACACTATAGACAAAAGCACTGGAGATGCAATAAACGCAGAAGGTTTCACAGATATTGACCTTGGTAAGAGTTTTACTCTGTAAGTCATGTTTTTCTTTGATTGAGGTTGGACAATATTAACAACAATTCAAACATTTTTTTAACCATAACAATCATAATCAGACCAAATGTACTCCAATATCTTGGTGGAGGTTAAAATAGTTGTCTGTGAAATTAACCTCCGATTTTCAGAAGTATCGCCTTATACGCTAGTTCTACTTCCTTGTTCCTACATTTTAAACTATGCTTGATATTCACATTTTTTGCTTCATTTTATAACTGTTTTGATATGATGTCGCCCACCTATATGTGTTGGTTTATCTTTGTTTCATTTCATATTATGTATTTGGTGGTTCAAATCCTGTTCTCGACATAAACATCATTTGCATAGTTTCAAAACAACTATTTGGTATTATCTTCTCAAACAAGATATTGCCCACCTTTAATAATGCCCCTAAGTCATTATTCATTCACTCCACACTTGGTGATGGTAAACTACTATTGTAGCCACCGATCATCACACACAACACTTTCATACTAGGACACAAGTGTCTTGCCCAAGGACACAACGACAGGAACTTGGTCCAAGCTGGACTCGATCCTCCTCCGACCTTCGGGTTGGGAGGACCAACGCTCTAACCACTGAGCCACTGTCACCCCTGTAGGTTGGCATATGTTTTGTATATGTTATCTTTGATAATTGGTCAAATCAGACCTGTTCTGCAAAATCGACTTTTTCGAGCTTTTAACCATGTTGTAATTGTTTAACCTCACAATTTACTCACCCACAGTTGTTTTTGGAGTGAGTGATTCATGCTTAGTTAGAGCACTCTTCAATTATTTTCAAGACGATAAATTCCTGTTCTCCCCGCCACCAGCACACACCCACTGTGACGTCCTTACTCCAATTTTATTTTATGAATCAGTGATACACATAGGATTTGGCAGCGTCACCAGGTCATTTTGATTCAAATGGAAAAAAAATTGCTGCTCGCTGGTGTGATCTGCAGCTATCCATTGAAAGACTCTTTGTTGTGATGTCGTTTACGGCAAACCTCGGCTCCCATTTGGCACCACAGTTTTCAAGATTTGTTTCATTTATTAAATCGTTTTTAGATGAATATTGTGATTTAAAATGTGCAAATTATAACATAATGATCCACGGGTGTCATGTCACTATAGAGCAGAAACAAGCATAATATGTCTGCTTTAAGGCTTATATTGTTTCTTTCTTTGTATAGACACTTTATGTGCGGTGTTGGAGCGGGACACTCTGAGCATCAGGGAGAATCGTCTGTTTGGGGCAGTGGTTCGCTGGGCTGAGGCCGAGTGCTACAGACAACAGCTTCCTCTCACGTCTGAAAACAAGCAGAAAGTTTTGGGAAAAGCTCTGCCACTCATACGCTTCCCGCTCATGACTGTGGAGGAGTTCGCTGCAGGTAAGTTTTTAAAAATCAGTTCATGTTTAATTTTAGGTTATGGGCCTCATTCACTTCTTCATCCCTTTCAAAGCCCAATTGCACCATCACTTACAAACTTTGTTTTATTTTTACTTGTATCAAAACCTTTCTTCGTTTATTAAGCTTTATTCGTTTATCAAGCCATTCCATCATCGTCACCAACACCTTCTTAATATTAAAGATGCACTATGTAGCTTTTCTGGGGGGGAGTACACCACCTGCTTGTATGTCGTCTTCAAGGGGATGATATTGCTTCACCTAGAATGTTCCTCAGTCTTGTCTATCTATCGCTTCATGTTCATTTACAGCTGTGGTGTTACCCGCTTGTCTTCATGGAGTTTTATGCCGTTTTTGTCATACTGTGGAATATTCCAGGTAAAGCAGATAACATCTCCATGGGGACAAGCAGGTGGCAGACACTCTACAAGAAAATTTACATAGTGCACCTTTAACATTTTTTTCTTGCATGGTGTGTTTATTTTTTCTTCGACGGGGGTCAGATATTTTAAATTATTAGCATATTAGCATTTTTTGTACTTACTGTTTTCTAGCCAGTAAACCTATAAAAAAAAGAGAGATTATAACTTACAAATAAAATTCTGATCATTATCATGACAGTTAAATGCCAGTTAGACCTTGGTGTCGTCTCAGATTTTGTGAATGAGGCCCATCTCCTCAAAGTTACTGTTATAACCAAAGTACTGTAGCTCCATCCACAGACACACATATTCTCTCTTGTGCAACAGGGCCCTGCCAGTCTGGGATATTGTTCGATCGGGAGGTGGTAATCTGTTTTTACACTTTACAGTAAACCCCAAACCGAGAGTCGAGTACATAGACCGGCCACGCTGCTGCCTCCGCGGCGAGGAGAGCAGCATTAACAGGTTCCAGCAGGTGGAGAGCCGGGGGGGTACAGCGGCACCAGCGACCGGATAAGGTGAGTTTAAAAACTATTTGAGCTGTTCCTGTAGTATGTGCAAGAAGGTTTAATCATAATTGAATCAAAACACTGGCGTATGAGTGTGTGTGAATGGGTGAGCGGTTCCTTGATGTAAAAGCGCTTTGAGTGGCTTGAAGTTGGAAAAATGCTATATAAAAATTTGACCATTTACTATTTAAATTTAACCACAAAAGGGCCAAAAAATCACACCTTGTTTGACACTATTCACGTTTATTTCGGAAGTTGCTGTGGGCACCGCCATCGTCATTTGGGTTGTATTATTTTGTACGGAGCTGCTGATTTTAACAGCAAATAAGTTCTATAGGGACTACAGAGCCATTTTTAAAGCTTCGCAGAGAATCTGTGCATTGTTTACTTGTTGTTGCACACAAACCAACCTACTTTACATAATAGTTTAGTGCCAAAACTTTTCCCAAATTCTCCATTGAAAGGAACGGGATTTCCACTTAACCGGAAGTGCTACTACACAGAAAACGTATTATTATCTTCTCAAACAACATGTTGCCCACCTCTAGTTAGACATATGCTTTTATATATGTTACCTTTTGTTAATTGTTTAAATCAGACAAAATACAATTTGAATGTTTGTTTATTGTATTTTTTTTTTATTGACTTTAAGTTGACACAAGCTTTGACACATGCTCAGTGCAAATTTAAACACTTGTTTTTTAATGTCCATACATCCCTCCTCAGTCTGTGGTT
>JAIEZT010001214.1:3906719-3985726 GCA_019594935.1 Periophthalmus modestus | reverse complement strand
TTTAATGAAGCGCTAAATTTGTTGATCTACAAAAAAGATATAGGAACATACAGATCCAGCGCAGCTATAGGCGGTGAGCTGACTCAACGTGACTGGAAAATCCTAACAAAAGTTCTTGCCCTCAGAAGGAAAAGTTATTACCTCACTTGATGTGTCACACGATCAGTGGGATTGTCGAAGGGAAGGACAATCATCAGGTAATGTTCAAGAGACTAATGACCTTATGTGGCAAACATCGGAATAATGTCTTGCCCCGTGGTTTATTGTCATTGGATGCAAATAAGACTTTTTGACAAGTAGAATGGAGTTTCCCTTCAGTTACCCCCTAAGCCATGGATTTGGGGAGGGTTACTTCGATGGGTCAGAGTGCAGTTATTCGTGCTTCCATAGAGCGACAGAGTGTTAAACAAATGGACTTTAATCTCACCCTTTTTACAATGCGACTGTGGAATAAACAGGGAGAAAGCTATATGCCCCTTCTATTTACATTGTTTTTAGGCCTTTGCAGCTGCAGGGAGACATCGACAGCACGGTATTAAATGTTGATGATGCTAGGATGCGGTAAGACACAAAATGTTCGTAATGCTGATGACATATTTGTTCTTATTAGGGAACCCCCACCCTCCGGTTGTGTTTGTGTTTATTACCCCCTTTCTTTGCACTCCATTAATACTAACCCTATTCACTCCCCCCACCCACACACCCTTATTATCAATCACCTTCTGCTCCTCCCATCTCAACCCCTCCTTCTTCTTCGAGTCCTAAGTCTTCTGTCGACAATTGCGACGTTTCCAAAATATCAGGCTATTACAATCAATGGCAAAATCCGAGCTTATGAAAGTGCTTCTCAAGAATGTTTTCAGGCTCACGTTCCATTCCATTTAGGTGGTCCCGGAGGGTATGAAATATTCTTGGTATTAACTTTGCCCCAGAGTTGACTATATAATCCCAACTAAGATAGAACCACTGCTCAAGATTACAAAACAATATAGATATAGTGGAAGCTACTTAAACCTCACCTGCAGGTAAAAGCGCAATTACTATTAAGATGCTGGTGCGCCCCACAGTCAATATATTCAATGATGGTGCCCTATAACTATTGGTATACCTTGTTATAAACAATATAAGCATTAATTAAAACATTTCTTTGGAACTCTTCCAGAACCCGAGAAGAGGTTTAAAAAAGCTTTCGGCATTGATAGAAAAACGGGAGGCTGGCACTTGCCAGATTTTGGAATTATAAAATGTTGCTTTTGAATTACCAAATTATCCAACACACATTGCTGAATCGATAATCAAAAAGCAGATGATAGTGGGGTTGTGGTTGGAGTTGAAAGGTCATTAGTGGCTCCATTTTCATATCATCCAACTGCTTTCCAACACAGAAATTCCTAAAAGGTGAATTACAGCAAAACCCCGGATCATACAGCACTCAACTCTTGGGGCTTGGACCAGGGCGCCATCAGAAACTGGGAAATTTCTCCATATAAACAGTACTCACTCCTCGGTTTGGAATAACCCAGCCCTACGCATAGGCAAGTCGCCCTGTTTGTGGCGGAAAATGGTTGATAACAAGGACGTTCAAAAGATTGACATCTTATCAAGGATGACAATTTTTGTCGTTTGACAGTTGAAGGATACATTTAAGTTGACGGACAGAGGGGATTTCTGGAAATATTTACAAAATCAGAAGCAGTGTGATATTCCCTGTTTTTAGTTTGAATCACCCTGACAGAACGAGAATGCTCTACATGGTCGATGCTTGAACCTGCAATTGAATATGCAAACGTGCATCATTGTAATTTTTAATAAGATGCTTTAACATAGCAAGGTGCAATCTCAAAAGTGAACAACACCCTGGACAAAAACGAAACAGTGATATGGAGTCACTTCTTCTCATTTGTTGGGAGTACTAAGCTTTGCCTGTCCACCGAAGTTAATAGACTGATTGATATGTTTCAGCTCTGTCAATGATGTTTTGTTTTGTATTTTTAGGCCCGAGCCCCCTACAGGGCGTAGGCCTATGTTGTCCGCAACCGATGAAGTGCCTGGGCTTTGCGTTTGCGCGCCACAATTCTTTGCGCGAACTTGTGCGCGCAGCCCATTTTTCAAATTCAAAATTTGCTCCCTTGTGCACATACTAAGTTGACGATTTCACTCAAATGCGAATCAGGTTGTAAAACCTTAGCTGGACCGCTAAACCCTCTCATTGTGAAAGAAAACAAAATTGGTGCAATAGCGCCCCATACAGATAACCAATTAATTTGTATTGAGTGTCCAAACATTTACGTTTTCCAAAATGTTACAAAATTTCACACAATAGCATTTCGCACTGGGTTCATCCTCAACTCAATAAAGTTCACTGAGACCCATGTCGTCATGCTTTTACCGCACAATTGACCCACAGGGTCTGAGGCCCAAAAATGCCCATGTAGTCCTAATGGGAACCGGCTGCGAGTCTGGTCCCATGTCATTGAGAACAAAACGCATTAGTTTCATGGGAATCTAAGTGAAAACGTTTGACAGAGGTCACTCATCATGTTCATTCTGATCAAAAAAGTCAATCACATCCATGTCATATTGTTTCGCCTCCATAATGACACTTAACTCTGTTGCCATGGCAGCATGAAAAACCCCCATGTTATGTCGAATGGGAAAATTTGTGTACAAATTTTGTCGGACAATTCAAAGTCTTATAACGGCTTCAGACCCTTTCAGATGAATCACAGAAATTTGGCACGATGATTCTTTACATCGGTCTCCGTCCAAAAAAGTCCAGGGGGCCAAAACTTTGTATCTTTTGCCCGGTGTTGCCATGGCGATTGCCGGAAAAAACCATTTTGGTTTCATTTGTGGCATGCGGTGCTCATCAATTCTTTTAAACTTGTTTGGGTGCACAATTCAACCCAAAGACACAATTAAAACGGAGGGAAGTAGTGGATCATACGCCACCTGCGTGGTAGTGCCTGTCGACCATTCCCCACCGTTACCTTGCGTCTCTTTCGCCAGACACTTGTGCGAACGCGTCGGCCGTGAGGGACCGTTCGCTGCCGCCTTTGCGGCCTTTAATTTTTTATTTGCTATGGCAACATTCACGGTGTTTCTTTCTCTTCCCATCCCTCTCTGATAATCCACGGAGGAGGCCTATACTAGAAACAGCTTCAAGACAGATAAACAATTAAGTAAATTGTTCCCTGTGTCTGAAAACCTCATTTTTTATGACGTAGCCAGTTCATTATGAAAGCTAATCCAAACAACAACATTTTGACATAGAGCGAATTATATCTCATTTGCCTTTTTTCAAGCCTTGCCTGCTGCACAGTTTGTTTGTTCAGTCTCATTAGTTCAGCTGCTTCACTACTTCGATGCACCGACGTCTGGACGTCGGGACAATGGGTGTTTGGTTTCAATTTACACGGGCTTTGGGGTATAGCTGGATTGCTCTCTTCAACCGTGCTACTTACGCTATCAAATGTACTGAAAATACACTAACTATAAATCCACACAAGGAGTCAATAAAACAAAAGTGTATATGTTTACTTGGATTTTCAATAGAAGAGAACCCATTTGAAATCAGGATCTGACCACAGTAACCTGACTGATTAGTGCTGCGCGGGTTTGTTGTACTCCCTCTAACTCCTTATAACTTATATCATACATTGACCGATGAATGTACTTCTGAAAGCACTTTACCAAAAGGTTTTAGTATTTTTATTAATCGTCTATGAAAACTATTTTAAAAGGCAACAGCAAAAGGACCAGAAAAAAAAAACAAAAGAACTACTTGATATATTCTGCACCCTGTGTGTCAGTTTTAACAGTCCATTCCACGTTCTGTGCGGATCTTCCCGAGAGCTCAACCAAAGACATTCGCAGGGACTCTTTGCACATAGGCTCTGCAATAACTTTCACAAGTACTCACCAAAGGATACATTTGCTTTCCAAGTACTCTCATATCTTTAAATCACAGGACTGGTCCAGATCTAATCTAGGCCTAAACCAATGTCCTAAAACAGTGGACTACAACACGTGAACACTGTAGTCTTTTGTCCTGGTAGCACCTGACGGGCTCACGTTCACCATAGTTGAGAGAACACTGTAGTAGCACCATTCTGGGATGGCTTTTTTTTAAATAGGTGCCGTCATGATCATCTCAGGATCAGTGTAAAAATATCATATATTCAATTTTGTAAGTATGTCAAATTCCTTTTTTCCAACCATTGCCAATTCTCCTCTCACCAGCTTTTCAACCCCAATAGTCCCCTCTAATAAACACTCTTACTCGTTCTCAACGCAACCACTGTTGTTGGGCCATTGCTTCTGTCTCGATTTTTATCTTGCCCTCTGAACAGCGGACATTTAAGTGAATACACACCAATAGCTCCCATTCCTCCTCTCTGAAGTCATCCCTAAGATCCCCGATCCCACTGCTGACTGACACGAAGGCCTTGCTCCACACAATGCCAACCTTTGTGCATTATATTCCACAGACATTTATCTGCATTACATCTCCAACGATTGGTATTGCCAATATGAACCATCCTCACACTCTGAATGACCTCATGACCGGTCCTCCTGCTGGTGCCCACAGTCAGGACTAACGCAGGACTAAAGCATGACTAAAGACAGGATCATACAGGGCGATGAACGAAAGCCCGGACTAAGCCCCTAGGACTAAAGCAGGACATAGCACAGGACTAAAGCCAGTACTTAAGCAGGCCTAAAGCTCAGGGACTACAGGCGAACTAAAGCAGGACTAAAGCAGAAACTCACCGGAGAAACTCAAGCAGGACCCCCTAAAGGAGGGACTAAAGCAGGACTAAAAGGCAAGGACTATAAGCAGGACTACGCAGGACCCTAAGCAGCGAATAACAGGAGAACTAAAGCAGGACTAAACCGGGGGACTACCAACGTGGGGAATCAGCGTGTTTAAATTTTTATTCTTATCCTCGAACCGGCTGTCCTGAAGATGTGAGGATCAACGCCTCTACTTTGACAATGTTTAAACCAAGGCTCAAAATGGTTCTTTTTAGCGCTGTGGCATATGACCCTGAAAGGTTTTTAATTATGCACTTCTTCTCTTTTAATTTTAATTTTAATGATTTATTTGTGATTATTTTAAGTTCCTGATTTCTTTGTATGTGTGATTTTAATGTCTTTCTTATTCTGTAAAGCACTTTTGAATTACTTTGTGTTTACAAAACACTGTGTGGCTATCATAAACTGCCTTGCACTGCTACGACTAGGCAGTTATTTTTAGGGGGATAAATGTTTCAACACTAGGTAACATACAGGTTCTCGTGATTCTGCACATTCTGACGGGACAGGTGCGTTTAACTCACACAAGCACTTGCCCTCTTTTTTGTCGCCTCTTTTCTTTTTTTATTTTTTTGTTCTTTACTTACGCCCCCCCTCTCGCTCCTCGCCCCACCGCCCTCTCCCCCCTAACTTTTCCCCTCCCTCACCCCCCCCACTCCCCCCTTTCCCATCCCCCCACACCAAAAGTGCAATTATGTACATTTTGCACTTTCCAATATGTTAAAAGTTTGTAGTCGAGGACTGCCAGATGGATAAGGAGCTTGTGTGGGCCTAAATCTGGTACAAGCCGCTCTGTGTTAACTGTAATCCTGCACATTGTCCTTTTGTAAAATCAAATAAACTAACCGACTAAACTACATTGTGCGTGCATCCTGTGAGTCCAATTGTGAATGTATTTTTTTCCACTTTTGTGATGTTGGTGGATTTACTCCTAACCCGGGGGCAGTCCACTCAAAACTTATATTAAATTGGGATGCGGAAGGGGCTGAACTCATACTGTGAAGCAAGGGTGAAGAGTGACCGGAAACAATACTAATAAGAAGTCAACCAAGAGGGAGGACAGTGATCGTGATTCTTCCGTAAAACCTTTCAGTCAATACTTGTACAGAAAGAAAAGAACAGTCTGTAACCTGTAATAGTAATAAAGTACGAATACACAAAGATACTGAAATGTGGTAAACGGTTCATATTAAACACTTATACCCTTAGCCTATATAGAATTACTGTAATATCATACAGGGGTTACAGAGTGCATCAATAATTTCGAAGAATTTCTACAAAACACACACGAAAATTGATGTATTCATGCGAGACGTCTACAAGGTATACAGTTTCAATGTGCGTTTAGTACTAACTCCCACCATATTAATGATGTACTGGATAACAAGACCCAGTAATTTTAGGTTCATATTTCGTGTTCTGTTTAACAATTTGTTGTACCAGTAAATAGAAATCTGATTATGTTACTTTGTAACACTATATTATGGATAAGGTATTGTCCCGGGTACGATCCTCACTGAACTTTTTTTCCTCAAAGAAATTGGGGTGTGGAATATAAAAATATTCCGTGTGCATTTCCACCCAGGGAGGCCGCCGGTGGCGGGGACGCGCTTTGAGGGACTATGTCTCGTGGCATGCCTAGGATACGCCTTGTGGGCCCACCGGAGGGATACCCCTGCGGACCCAGACCCGACTAAGAGGGAAGAAAGGAACGAAAATGGAAGGAAGGGGTGGATAAACAACTATTACAAACAGACTTCACGCTTTGTTTGAAACCTCTCAAAAATCTCAAAATATTCCGAGAATAATTTGAGTCAAATCTACCCATGAAGAGACTTACGTACTTGTTACTAACCAAGTGCATCACAAAGTATGCCAGTTTTGACAGTGTGTAATATGCATACTATATATTATAATATGTATTGTGAATGACAGGATTGCTCTAGCTCAATGCTCCAGCTCCATGTCTTTTTTTACATGTTAAAGCAACTTTTGACCTTTTGAAATTACTCCGATACCGTCCATACTGTCTGATGGATTTTCTTTTTTGTTTTTTACTACAGTGCGCTGGAAGATACTGTAGCTCAATTTTCTTACTTGAGTTAAAGGTACAGATACCGAAGCATAAATACATATGAAATCAGTTCCACCCTAATTAAAAGTATTGAATGTATCTGTTAAAAATAATACGGAAAGCGTAAAAGGCAAAAAGTATAGTGCACAGTTTTTGGTTTTATAAGGCTTTCACATGTAGTTATGCTCATGATAAGAGATTTGCAGATGATTTTGTTCAATCAGAAACAGATTTTTTTGTTTCCTAACTTGTTTTTATCTGTTATGTATATTTTCTGTGTGCCGCAAACTACAAGTTATACAAAGTTTATAAAAAAACAAAAAACCTTCAGCCTGTTCAGCAGGGTCAAACAACCAAATAAAAGTATTGGTTTTGTCTTTTGGGGGGGGGGGGGGGGTTTTTTTTTTTCTTTCCTTCTCAAAAGATTCAAATGTTACGATTAGAAAGTACCGATACTCTGCTCGCTCAAATATAGTGAAGTAAAAAGTACAAACACAATATTCCACTTTTTATCCTCCAAATTTTACTCAAGTACTTTACTTGCACTACTTTAGCTTTGTTTACGTTCTCCACCACTGTCCACTACACTTACTTGATATATCTTTCCTCAGGCTTTATTGAATCACGTAGTTAGCAGAGGACTGTTTTGTCGTGTGTTGCTAATTCCGGAGAAGGAGGTTTACGGGCCTGTATGTCGACCGCCACCTTGTGTCAATGTGGACGTTTACACGCACATCTGCTCTGGTGTCGGACATCCCGTTAGAGGTTTGGACGAGGGGCCGTAATACAACGGGTCGCCACCTACTCTCAGGGCATGGGTCAGATGTCCGGCGGCATGTTGGTTCACTCCCTCAGGCACATTAACAAACAACATGAGGGACCACTCATGAACTCTGAAGCATTTGGCAAACAGTCCCTAGCAATGCATGTTTCATTTATGTATAGCATTCAGCACATAGATATGTCGTATTTATATGCTTAGTTTGGAGGAGCCACTTCAGCGAATTAACTTTGTATTGTAACACCATAAGACGGCTAATGCATGATGGAGGCATAATTCAGATTGGTGGGGAGCATTGTTTTACTAGCGCGCCCCATTTATCTCACTATGTTAAAGTGGTAGTCACTGTATAGGTCTGGTCACCGTAATCATGTCGACTTATATGTGCACCTTATCAAACTGAAATAGGAACAGCTGGAAACAATATTTTGGGGGCATGTTTACACAATTTTCTTTCTTTGCCAAAATGGGAATTTCTTGTTATTTTAGTTGTAATATTATACAGATTTAGCTGTAGAGGGTTTTAGAAAAAGTGACTTTCTGTGGCTAATACTGGTTCATGCTCTTGTGTATTTGTTGCAGCTCAGGCCTTTAAAATTGGTTGTACTCGGATTCCATCCACATACTGTTTATTGTGTCAGTGGCAAAAAAATTGTTTCAATCTGATCTTTATCCTCATATTGATTTCTCTGTTAGCGGATCATATCGGGCTTCAAAATACGTTCTTGCGTGACTCTCGGAAGACCTGGGAGTCACACAGCCTATCTCCCAGTCCCAACAAGTAGAAAGGAGTCTGAGCTGCATTTCAGAGCTTTTTTATCCTGGCATTCCCCATTTTATCTCTAACTGATCTTTAAATTATTTTTAAATCTTTGTTGAACACTCATTGGTTTGGACTGGCTTTTGAACACGAGCTGAGTGGGACACCTTATGAGTGTACTTTATTGTGTTGTGTTCTATTGTAATTTTTGCATGTTTTTTTTTTTTTTATAAGATTGCACGTTATATTGTGCCGCACTGTGGACAGTGGTTGGCGTGTTTTTAAATGTGCTTTATGAATAGAATCTGCTTGACGTGACTTAATGGACATGCTCCTTTTACAATGTCCGTTTGCTGCGAAAATATAATGTTTTTAAATAAATTACGTTCATGTTCCTGTTGTTAATTTCCTTATAACTGAAGGTATTTTTCGACATTCTGGCTTTACATTGTTTTTGTCTTCTTATATTTTACTTATTAGATGATAACCTGGGTACCAACTTAATTTATCCAAAATAATGGCCTTCATATCAGTTATCGTTAGATACTATTCATCAGCTTCTGTCATAATTTCTTGTCCCTACTATGAGTCTCCTGTAGTGGCCATTTGTTGATTTTATGTTGGTGTGTTTTACATGCAGACTTCAGCCTCTGCTTTGGAAAATCGTTGGATCCTCTTGTTCACTGCTTGCGCTTTTGTTTATTACAGGACTCTGATGGGCATCTTTGACAACTTCATTCACCTGCTGTCTCTATGTGAAAACGGTGGTGTTGTTGGCCATCCCACTGTTCTGTTAGAAGAGGGAACAGCGCTGTATGACATGTATCTATAAGGGACACTGGATGACCTTCAAAAACTGGCCAGAATACCTCACCGGTTTTGTTAATCATTGATACTGGCTGACAGTTTTTAATATCCAGATAGATCACCATGGACTGCTACCGGCCTAGTGGGGCGAGCCCACACTAAAACTGAGAAAGTAAAGAGGCTTTTAACTTTTTAACTTTTTGCTTCACAAAATGAATACACTCCAGAGGAAAAGCAAACTCCCGATTTTTGGGTGACACAATCGCAATGGCTAATGTTCCAATGTGTAACACACTTTACTTACACCGCCCGCTTCTCTTGTCTTTTAATGTTTTTGGTACTGACCGTGTATACTTGTTTGTTTTGTTAGTTGTGGGGGGGTATTTTATAGGTAAAAAGACACGACCTAATGGATCTCCATGGTTTCCCTGTATAAATAAGATAAAGGATCTGAGGTTTGTCAGTCAGATCCCCATTAGAACTTGGTATGAGGAAAGCCAAAAACAAAATGGCTTTTACCATGGAAATAATGCCATGTTTGTAGGAGTTTAGGCAAAACTCTCATACATATTATTAGTTCTGAACAATGTTAAAAGTAAAACAAGTGCAAGTGGAACAACCCAGTACTAAACGGGTTGGGTAACATACTGGTAAATACATCTATCATTCTGTTCAGAAAACCAGTTGAATGAACGCTAAAGGTAGTAATCAGTACATCTTAAAAAAACGCCATTGGTGACAAATGTTATGATGGTGTGACGTCACATCCCCGAGGTCTTTACCAGAAGGCAAGATACCTGCCATTATGCTCACAAGCAAAACATCTTGAGCATCTATGTCCACCTGTGGAAAAATATAAGATAGTGTAACTGTGTGTTTGATTTGGACTCACCTTGTGCCAATGCTCCCGAAATTCTATGAACCTCACAGAGTCACTATCAGGCATCCACCCACACCCCGGGACGATCCTGGCGTTTAAAGAAGCAGAAAATATTATGGAACCAGAATATTAGAACATGACTCCCCAGCATCTGAGAGGATCAACTAGAAACTCACTGTTTAAAAAACAAAAAAACAAATATATACACCGGTTTTCTGTCCATAATTACTTAGTGCCCTCTCTCCTTCCTGTGTCCTGTGTCTCCCCCTCTCTCTTGTCCCTAAAGTGTGCCTTGTCTCTGCGGTGTGGAGCCCACAACCTTTCTTCCTCCCCTCTTTGCCAGATCGTCAGTTAACTTTTGCGTGCTATTTAACCTTTGGCTCAGTTTACTGAAGCAGTTCACTTTTTGCTAACCCTGCTTTTTGGATTAATTTCCCTCGGCTCAATTACCTACTCCCGCTCCAGCTTAAGATCCAGAGCCCCCTCCCTTTGCGCTGTTTCCCTGAACCTTTCACTTGTTTATCCCCAGATCAACAAAACACTCTGAATACAATTTTGCACAGACTTGTCCTGCTGTTGTTTGGCAGTTTTCAGAGTGATTTGAAGGTGAGTGTTCTCATGACAATTAACAGTTCAAGCTCTAAACATTCTCTTTGAACGGTAAAATTGTATTGTATTGTAAGTTATTTATATGTATATCATGTTTGCGATTAGATTTTCAGTTTTGAATCTCCTTTTTTTTTAAAGGCCCATATATTACACTTTTATGATTTTGTTAGTTCCTTCTTCCTTTTTCATAGCATGTTCGTTGACTATCATTAAAAATAGTGGTTGTTTTGCTTTTCATCCTCACTTCTTTCACACACAATAGCCCTGCATATTTAGGCTGAGTGTCTTCGTCTAAAATCCTTGAGAACATTCTTGTTGGGCCACCCCTGGTTGAATGTCACTTAGGGTGGCGACCCCATAGGCCCAAGCCGAGAGACATAGTCTCTCTCACCCGGAGCCAGCTGTCTTCCCCGGGCCCTCCTCCTTTGTGGACATGCTCAGAACACCCTACCGAGGGAAGGCATCTTAGGTTCCAGCCGCACCTCCTGATAGCAGATACCGTCATGACCACCCTCAGCGGCTCCTCTCGACATGATAGAAGCGCAGCGGCGCTCTACCGTACCGAGTTCCTCCCGTGTTACTGAGCTCCTCACCATATTCCTCTAAGGGTCTGCTATCCGAGCCACCCTGCTGAGGCAGCGAAGCCATGTTCGTCCACTTTTAATCATCGCGATCTTGTTCCTTTTCGCCCTGTCATTACACGTGTGTATAGCAAACATGCATAAATGAAACAAAACATTTTTGCATACTTATGACCTTTAATATATTTTTATATCTTTGTTTGTGATATGTCGACACACCAAACCTCAAAGGCAAAGACAGTATTTTTTGTCCTCCTTGAAATGCTCTACTCATTCGCAAAAACAGACAATAAATCATCCTGAATATAGGCCCATTAGCTAAAAATTGACAAAAAAAATCTACAAGTGTTCAAACATTATAATGTTTTGTTGAAGAATAAGCTACCAAATCAAAAAGCATGAGTTTTAATGACAATAGGAGAGATTACTAATGTTTCCGAAATATAGGGACTATTTTAGATTTTTTTTATCACAGTATGTTGTGGTTAAGTTGGTACCGTGCACTTTTGGATAAAGCTGTGGGATCTTTAAGGTACGGTTTCCAAACTGGAGAGCGTAGTCCTGACTACCACTGACCAGAGCAGTCCAAAGCAATCTAAAAAGATACACACAGCCGTCAAAATGTACACTAATGCATTCATGTATTAAAGGTACGGTAATCAGGTTTAAGGAGCACCATGTAACTTTATTATTTGATAGAGGGAACTTCCTGGTCTCCATGGAGATGGGTTTTGCTTCAGCGGTGGATGAATTTTGTTTACATAAGTAAAAGATACAGAGGCAAATAGTTACTTTAAGTAAAAGTACATCACATAAAAAATCTACGTAAGTAAAAATATTTAAGTACCCATTTACAAATGTATTTTTAATTAAAATGTAAAAGTATTGTCACACAAGTGTTGTTATTTGTTGAAGTGTTAAACTTAGTGATATTGATTTAAAAAAAAAATACATTAGTTTGTTCAACAGTAACAATACAAATCAATTTCTTAAATTTTCTTATGAATTTTTGGTGAATGTATTTTTGTTGTATGAATTGGTAAAATGGTACAAAAATAACCCCTCAAAATCATATGAAAAGTACTTTAACTTTTCAGTCAAAAGTAAAAAGTATCCACTGTAACAATTAAATACAGATAGACTAAAAAATGAAAAAGTACAGTACTTTACTACTTGCTACTTTGTTACTTTCTACCACTGGTTTTTTGCTTTGCCTGGACTGTTTCCATAGTATGTATATAGCAATTGGGAAATATTACAGGTGAAATCCTCTGTGGAGAGGGCAAGCCCACTGGAACAGCTTTATGTCAAGGATATTTAACAACAGACACATAGATAGATCATTTCACATTGTACACACTGCACTATATACTGTGGAACATTTGAGGCAATGCCATAACATCTCCATGGTGATAATTTCCTCTGGAAATGTCACATAGTGTATATTTTAAATTTGATTGGGTTAAATAAAGGTTTCTTACCAGTCCTCTAAAAACAACACAGAAGGCAAACGCTGGAATGAGGGTAGATCACAAACACACATGTCCGTGTGGGCGCTTCGGACAAACGTTTCCTTTGAGTTGGCCTGAAAATGAAAAATAAACAGGATTCTTATTGTCATTACTCACCAGGACCACTACGATAAGTATGTACTTCGAGCTGGGATCAGTGTTACAGTTTTTGGTTCAGTAGTCTTTAAGAGTATTATAGTGAGCTACTGCGTAAATGTACATGTTCAATAAAATGTGTGTAATGGTATGTCAAGTATCTAAGTATCATATATGCAGCGTATAGGTAGGAAAAACAAGGTGCTGCCCTCATTGGTTACTGAGGTAGTGACCACTTGTAAGAACATAGTATCAGTGGAGACGATGGTAAATTGAATACTTTTACATTTTATACATTTTTTTTTGGCTTGGTGGTCTGTCCTATTTATTACCATTTTAAAGATTTTTAGCCCAGATGCCTTTTAATGTATATAATATTGAGCAATAAAATACCATATGAGTGGAAATGATATAATAATAAATGTATTTAAAGTCATAAAAGTATTCTCTGTAATGTTTTTTGTACCTCAGTAACATATACTGTCTGTATTGATACTTTGCAGTGACATCATGCTAGGGGGTGCTCTACATGGTATCTCTATGGTGGAATGTTCAGCAGTTATCATGGAGACACAATGCACATATTAGCAAACACTGCCCAAAAAAAGTTTAGCATAGTCTGAAAACTCAAGAAAAAATAGAAAATAGATATAAACAACACATTTTTCCAGGAGCCTATGATCAATACAAGCATGTTCCTGTTATTTATAAGGGACTACTACATAAACGACCTGAATATCCCACTTGTTTGTTGAACTTTGATAGCGAACTTTTAATACCAACATCTCATGATTGTCTACGTATAAAAACTGGACCACACTAGAACTGAAATGGGGGAAACATGCTTGTGGTTATTTTGCTTCCCAAACTTGGAATACATTTCAAGGACATGGAAAACTGGATAGATTAGTGCCAGTAACGCACTTTAATAATGATGATAAACATTTGTACACTCACCTGCTTCGGTTTTTAATGTTTTAAATGGACCTATGTAGTTATTTGTTTGTGTTTGTTTTGTTTGTATTGTGCTGTATTTTAACAGTATAAATAAAGACAAAAAGAATGGAATGAATCAAATGTAAGTTTAAAATTTGATATAAGGGGTCTTACAGTGGTTAGTGGGTGTTGGGTGTATGGTTGGCTGAAGATGCGGAAACAAGCCCAAAACTGCTATAGAGATGTACACCCCGTAGAGCAGAGAGAGAGGGGGCTCACGTGAAGCCCATATTTACCTGGAAAAAAAAATCACAAATATTGACTACAGTTAGAACAGCCATAATATTTACTGTCATAAAACATAAAATAAAAAACACACACATTTTTAACTTTGAATCATCACTTACTATATCAGAGACACAATTATCATGCAGCTTATTTTTTTTTTACAAAGGAGAATAAAAATTAAAACATGAAAACAATACAATAATAATAATAAATGTGAAAGTAAGACACAAAATACCTAAAACATAAAACAACTATGGTCACACAACCCACTAACCTTTTTCCCTTATAATACACAAAAACACTTAAAAAAATAGCATATAAAACATTTTTTTAAAAAAACAAACACATAAGCCCCCCTTTTTTCATTATTATAACACTTTAATAATACTTTAAGTCACTACTTTAAGTCACCTGAATTATTTTTTAATCTTCAACTGTGATCTTAATACATGTACTAGGATTTTTTTTTTTTTTCAGCATTTTTAAAAAGAAAAAAAATAAACAATGGGAATTTAACGAGCGTTTTTCTCATATAAATGCTGCAAGGCTGTAGAATGTATGAAATCTAAAAACCTAGTTATAGTTTTATCTCGCCCAAACAGCCAAAGTGATAAGCTTAAACCTTGTGCTAAAGGTGAGCTAAAATGGGCCGCTGTATTTCCCAAAGGTTTCAGATTACAAAAGAAAGTACAAAAAAACAAGTAGCTGTGTCTAATACTTAGTAGGGGTCAAAAGTATCAAAAAAATCTGATACTAATCGATACTAAAACTAGTATTGAAACTAGATACTCATTTGAGCAGGTATCAATACTAAAAAAAGTCCCATTCATAGGGACAGAGAATGAACCTTTCCTGAACAGGTTTAGAATTATCTGAGCTGTATCAGAACAAGTATAAGACACATGGACTAGTACATACTCATGGACCACTATGAACCTACTGGACACTGAGGGATTACACAGATATAAGACACATGGGAATAGAAAACTAAAGTACTACCATTTAATGCTGAAAATCACATTCTATTGTTTTAAATTATCATTGTGGTAATTGTTGAGTATTGAGTTCTATTCTATTCTATTAGTAATCAAAATCAAGTTTGAAATTTTAGAATTTAATGTTTTTCACTCCTCAAAACTGTAGATTATACCTTGCAATTCTCAAAACTATGGATTATACTTCCTGAACGCTTCCATGAGGAAAAAAAAACGAAATTATTGTGTGATTTGTTACAAGAACTAAGAACTTAATTCCAAGACCTGAAACTTGAATTTTGATTAATTGCTTAAATTTTATTTTTGTTTTAGTTTCAAAAAAACAATAATTACCCACAGCAGTGCAACTATATTTATTCTGCTCTTTCATTTCAAATAACACTATATTAACTACCAATACAGGTCTTTACACCTCGAGCTCCTCCAAAGGACTTTTCTTCTGCTGCTGCAAATAATCATAAGAATCATAATCTTACTGCCTAGCCCTAAATTTAGCATTACACAACACTAATACTTAGAGGTGTGTACTATAATGTAAGTAATATTGTAATCTATACAGTACAAACAATGGGAATGGTAGAATTTGTTTAATATTACAGATAAATCACTTTCTCAGTCAGTGTTCCAAAAATAATGCATGAGCCAGAGTCTATTGTTGTATATGTTTGGGAGAATGCCCTGATTGGTTTGGGCAGGGTCTCTATGGACTCCCCATCTAAATACATCCCTATATTTTTAGTGTTTCTTCACCAACAGTGTTCCCGAGAATGTAGACTATGGCACGCATGAGAAAGGATCCCACCCCAGTACAGGCCAATGGCTCGGTAAACTGTCCCTGCCATTGTCAAAGGCACATGGACAATATGTTGACAAAGGGGATTAACAAAGACCCATGCCAGCACACACAGAGAGGTGAGACTGACAGAGGGAGTGACAGAGAGGGACAGAGAGAGGGGAGAGAGGAAGAGGGGAAAGAGGAAGGCAGAGTAGAAAGAGAAGAGGGGGAGAGAGAGACAGAGGGAGAGGATGAGAGAGGAGAGGGTATAGACTGTAAATATGGGAGAACAGACGGAGAAGAGGGAGAGAGGAGGGGATAAGAGAGAGAAAAAGGGAGAAAGTTGGGTGAGAGAGAGAGAAAGAGAGAGAGAGAAAGAAAGAGAGAAAAGGTGGGAAGACAGAGAGAAAGAAAGAGAAAGCGAGAGATAAGAGGGAAGACAGATAGAGAGAGTGGGAGAAAGCAGAGAGACAGAGAAAGAGAGAGAAAGGGGGAAAGGGAAGACATAGACAGGGAGGGGAGAGAGAAGAAGAGATTGAGAGAGAGAGAAAGAAATATATTGGAGGATGAGACGGAAAGAGGGAGATAACAGAGAAAAAGGAGAGAGAGAGAGGGAGAGAGAGAGAGCGAAAAGTGGGAAGACAGAGAGAGACAAGAGAGAGGGGGAAAGGGAAGACAGACAGAGGGAGGGGCGAGAGAGAGAGAGAGAGGTGTAGACTGTTAATATGGGAGGAAGAGATGGAGATAGGAGAGATAAGAGAGAAAAAAAAAGAAGACCTGGAGACACAAAGAAAAAGAGAGAAAAAGAGGGAAGACAGCGAGACAGACAGAAAGAGACAAAAGAGGGAGGACAGACAGAGAGGGGGAGAGAGAGGGAAAAGAGGGAGACGAGACAGAGAAGGAGAAAGAGACAAGAGAGAGGAAGAGGGGGGGGGGGGACAGAGAGAGTGTAAGAAACAGGGGGAGATTATTTTAGATGCTGACTCACCCCCATGTTATAGCAGCGATCACTAGTAGATACATGAGATAGTGTACACACCATTCCCAATAGGAAATCATGTGACCGTGGGCTGTGTTAATGTGAGGATCTGCCTAGAAAACAAAAATATATAAATACATTATACATTTTAGCCAGTTAGCTACATAAAAAACATACATAACATACACATTTATGAACCTGTGAATCTGACACTCGCCTCTTTGAGATAAAAAGTCACAAATCCATCAATGATGTTGTCTTGCTCCAAAACCAATAATAAGATTGACGACACTCAGAAATGCAAAAAAAAAAAAAAATAAAAACGCATACACTGCAAAACAACAGCCAGACAATATGAAGTATTATTATGAAACATGTAAACTCTGAACATCTACAGGCCTAAAAAAACTGCTGAGTGTTAAAGGGAGGTTTGAAGAGTTTGAGATTGAGAGAGTTTGAAATTAAACATGAGATTAAATGCCTGGGATTCATTAAGTGTCACTGAGACTACTTTATAAAAACTAGCAATAGGGTTAGGCTAGTGTAAGCTCACATCTTTAACTAACATCTTTTAAAAACTAAATCAGATTTCACACAAAAAAACAAAAAAACATTGTATTTAAAATGGCTTAAACGAGGAGCTCTTTAAGCCATTCTCTCTGACACAAAGATTAAGCAGATAAAGTAAATATTGAACTAAATCCAGGATAAAGTCTAGAAATAACAGGAGGTGGTGTCATAAGTAAATATCCATTGCCCGTGATTTTGTGAATGAAACTTGACTACTTTTTGTTTTCCTGAAATGTGCATGTTGTTTAACTGAATAAAAGTAGTAAGGTTTGATTCATACCATAAAAGAGAGGATCTGATGGCGCCTTCTTGTTGAGTATAAACTGTCCTGAGATGCATAAAGTTACAAAAGTGGCACACCCAGCGAAGAACAACGCCTCTGCACTAAAACAACACAAGAGAGAATACACCAAAACATATGCAACTCCAAGCATTCTTTTAGATGTCAAACTCACCTGTCGTTGCAAATAAGTGAATTACACAAGTAGCAAATAGGGATAGACGTAAGAGACAACACAAAAACCCCGGTCCCCGCAGACGCACTCATGTTGCAGCCAACCGTCTCCGCCTTGGTAATAAAAAAGTTTGTATAATTCAAAATATTGATCACATTTTGCGGTTTGTGGCAGAAGTCATAGTCGCAGCGAGCAACAGCGTGCAGGAAGAGGCATTAGTTGTGCAGGAGACATGCTCGGGCTTGATGAGCTGGTCTGGTCTGGATTCACGCTGACTTTACAGTGACTTCCCCACGCCCCCACGCGCCCCCCACGCGCCCCCTCCTCGTGCTCGTGCTGTCCTTCTCCAAGCGCGCGACAGATGCGCTTTTCATGAGGACAGTGCTATTTCTGGTCGACAAATGAAACTGCTTTTAAAAATTTTCATTTGCGCTAATTATTACTGATTAATTGTCAATGACAGTCCAACTGATAAACATATAATAAATTCGCTTTTTTATTTGATGTTGATTATAAACAGCCAATAGGTCAGGAATGGTAAAGTAGTCACGTTTCATTTTTTTTTTTTTTTATCAATTACTTTATTGTATTGTTTATCTTCTGTCCCCATCACCTTGTTGTTGTTGCTGCTGTGTTGTTGTACAAATAAAGATTTATTCAAAACTGGCTAAACCCCGTGCGCATGCGCTTTTCCGGTGTGCATTAACAAAAAACATCGAGGAGCGATGGCGTCTGTTGCGATGGACGGGACGTAAATAAATATCGGATTTAAAGACACTGCTCGGCTCATGTCACCGCCAATTTCTGGATAAAGAAAGTCTATGATAATGGCGTCTGCCGGGGGCGGCGGCAGTGGAGCTGGCGGCTTGGCTTCCAACCACAGTGACTCTGGCTCCTGCGGCTCCAGCGCGGCTCAGGCTACAGCTGCTCCCGGGCCGCCCGCCTCTCCCCCGGCTCACGGCCTTCACCGGAGCCCATGTACAACTGGCAGGCCCACGAAGAGTTCTCTGAAGGAGCGCTTCGCTTTCCTCTTCAACAACGAGCTGCTCAGTGACGTGCGCTTCATAGTGGGCAAAGGCAGACAGGCTCAGAGGATACCCGCTCATAAGTTCGTCCTGGCCGCGGGCAGTGCCGTGTTTTGATGCCATGGTTAACGGAGGGATGGCCACCACCTCAGCCGAGATAGAGCTGCCTGACGTGGAGCCCGCCGCCTTCTTAGCCCTGCTCAGGTACGACACTGTAACAACACTGTAACCATGGATCACACCAAAATCTGAGTATTGTATGATTTCTGAACATTTGAGATTGTTTTAAATGACATCTAACACACAATATATGATGTAAATAATCAGAAGGACTATGGGTCAGAATGAGATGAAGAATGAGATGAGTTTGCTGATTACATGCCAGTGATAGTGCAATTCAATAAACTGCAGTTACACAACAGAATAAGCTTAAAATTACAGTGATTATTTCACTTATGAAAGTCAAAGAATGTGCAGCTGGCCCTGTTTTCCTTCTTCTGTACTGTTGTTTCAGCAGTGGCTAGTGTTAAAGTTTTGTAAATGATCACATTTTTATATAGCGCTTTTCCACCTTCAAGGCACTCAAACCGCTTTACATTTAGTAACCACTCACCCACTCACACACACTCATACACGTGTACACAGACAATGGGGGCGAGGGGGTTAAACCGTGGGTCAGTGGGTCTGACTGTTCCACCATGATGATTTTTGGAAGGTTGGAGGATTCTAACCTCCAACCTTTGGATCAGTGGACAAACACTCACCAACTGAGCAATTGCCTGCTAAGTTTTCTTATACAGCAATTCTCCACCTAGTGATAAAAATGTCATGAATTTCATGAGTTACACACTGTGCAGCTGTCTCATTTTTGTATTTTAGCCAAGAAATTTACTCTCATAATCTGGTGTCATGAATAACTTATGAACCGCCTGTACAACTCATATTTTATAGCTGCTGTTAAAATATCTGACAAGAAGATTAGGATGGGTGTGTCAAAGAGTTGTTGCAAAAAGTAAAACAATAAAGAAAACTGTACAATAAGTAATGTGGAGGCAGAGCTGGAGATGTTGATTTTACCTTTTACATGGTGAGGATGACTACAAGACAGACAGCCCCATGTCTTAGATGTTTTCTTTGGTAAAGGTTCATTCTGCTAACTGCTCGCCTCCATAAGCTTCATTTGACTGGAGTCGATGTGGGTGATGTCACACTCACTTCTTCGACTTCTGTATACAGTCTATGTTATTTCCTGTATCTTCCTCAGAAGTGTCAAGTGATGGTGTAGTGATGTGTCTTGTAGGCTGCTTTACTTGTTTTTTCCAGACAGTAAGAGAACTTTACACCCCATACTGTCTGACGTCTTCTCTAGGACTGCATCCCGTGTGTGAGAAGGTGTATGCTCCTTGGACCTCATTTGCAGATCTCAGTAGTCTCTCTGATCCACCAGTTGTATTTGTTGCCTTCAGCACAGATGACCCTGGCATTGTTCCAGTTGAGATTTGCAAACAACGTCCAAGAAGATCGAACGAGCATAGATTGTGACAAAGGAGAGCGCACACCTTATTGCACACACATGCATGTGTTGTGTAATAAGGTGTATGCAGTCCTAGAGATGACGTCAGACAGTAGGGGGCATAAGCTTCCCCTATTATCTGGCAAAACCAAACAAACCAGCCTACAAGACACATCACTACACCATCATGTGACACTTCTGGGAAAGATACAGGAAGAAGCCAAAAACATGTAAAGCAGGTAAACAAACCAAAAAAAGAATTGTTTGTCAAATCAGATAAGAGAGTCTTTTATCAGAGCAGCTAAATCAGAGTGGTCAAAACCGATTCTGAATGTTTTGAGTTGAGGAATGATTAAAGATTATAAACTGTGGACCTAATGAAATACTGAAAAGCATTTACAGGCTAAGAAGCAGAGGATTTTGTGTTGATAACAAGATAAAGGAAAAAATGACATAATTTCTGATGGTTTTGCCTGGGGAGTCTTAAAAGGACATATATACCCACACAATATTAAATTAAAATGGGACTCAACCTTGAACTAAACCAGGACTATAACAGGTACTAGTAGCTCTGTATTTGTCATCTTATCCAAAGGTTGACAGTTTGAATCTGGCTCCCGACACAAACATCATTGGTAGAGCTGCTACAGATGAATGCTGTCCTTGTGTCCTTGGCCAAGACACTTCACCCGCGTCGCCCGCACTGTTTGTTGGTGTGAATGTGTGAGTGAGTGGGTGAATGGTTCCTTGATGTAAAGCACTTCCAAACTTTACACTTTATATCTCAACTTGGCTAACACCAGCACAAGATTTAACGCAAAAGATCTAGGCTGTAGCACATAGCGTAAGGTGAGTTTTTAGTAGGGTTGAACGATTTGGGAGAAATATTGTGATTTTCCGGACGTATTGGGATTGGGATTAGATTTGCCTTTTTATATAGGTGTAGCTTTTAATAGTAGGATTCTGTTCACATTTCAAAGTTCACATTTTAAACATGCCCAGAAGAATTGACAGAAAGACTGAAATATGATCTGACAAACTAATGCAAGAATCACATTTCAGAACATTTTTGTAGGGAAATTATTTTATGTCAGAAACTGCAGTATTTGCGATTTGTTAATTACGTCCATTCAAATTGCGATTTTGTTTTGATTGCGATTAATCTTACAGCCCAAAAGCTTAGCCATGACAATTATGTTGTATGTTTCTACCCCTGCTCCACTTCAATTTCACGCTGCAGATAGGCCTGTCACAATAATTACTATATCGACTTATCATTCAATATATTTTTTTTGCTCTTGCGTTGTTGTGTCAGTAGTATAAATTTGTTTCAGTATTAAAGTTTGTCATCTGTATTTACTTTAGTGATATGTGTCAAACTTCAATATTGTTGTATCGTGACAGGCCTAGCTGCAGAGTCAAATAAATCTTTAAAAAAAAAAAACAACATACACAGACCTATTACTGGAAATGTGTGTAAGGACCTGATATCTTGTTTTAGGTTTCTGTATTCTGACGAGGTCCATATTGGTCCAGAGACTGTTATGACGACGCTGTACACGGCAAAGAAGTACGCCGTCCCTGCACTGGAAAGTCACTGTGTGGAGTTTCTCACCAAACATCTCAGAGCCGACAACGCTTTCATGCTTCTCACTCAGGTAATGAGCTTTAACCCATGTTATAAGGTTGCTGCATCCTTAAAAACATGATTTCATGAAGCCGTTTAGCTTTTTTTAAAGTAACAGCTCTTTTTACCTTTTGTTTAGTAGTAGAGATGGGCAACTCCAGGGCTCAAATTATATGCTAGTAGTAGTAGGTTTGCATCTATAATGAGTCATAGAAGTTCATAATTCAACCTCCTACAGATCAAATCTTATCATATAAAACAGAAAAATAACCAAACTTTTCCCTGTAATGAAAAGATCGTGACAGGCCTAATCGTCGGTATATTTTTCTTTGCAGAAGTGGAGATATTTTGTTATTTTTTCTTGTTACACAATAAGATTTTAGCCGTAGAAGGTTGAATAAGTCACTTCTATGACTAATTATTGGTTCAGCTTATGCCTTTTAATGATACTGTATGTTTAAAAATGGTTCACTGGGATTATCCTGCTGTATTTTAATAGTTAATAGTTTACTACTTTGTTCTGGCTTGAGCTGCTTTTGTGTTTATTTCAACTATGTAAACTTTTTTCAGGTGTTTTCTGTCAGTGCCTTTTGAATTCAGCATAAAAATACAGTGACTGTTTTGGCAGTATAATGATTTGAATATAATTATGTAATGAATATTATGCTATTCACAATGATGTGTTTCATTCTTGTTTCACATAAAGTTTTCTTTCCTCAGTTAGATGTTGAAATGAACAACTCTAAACAACTGAAATGAATCCCAGTTTTAACGATATATTTTTGCTGTTGTTTTTTTACAGGCCAGATTATTTGACGAGCCTCAGCTTGCGAGTCTCTGTTTGGACACTATAGACAAAAGCACTGGAGATGCAATAAACGCAGAAGGTTTCACAGATATTGACCTTGGTAAGAGTTTTACTCTGTAAGTCATGTTTTTCTTTGATTGAGGGTTGGACAATATTAACAACAATTCAAAACATTTTTTTAACCATACCAATCATAATCAGACCAAATGTACTCCAATATCTTGGTGGAGGTTAAAATAGTTGTCTGTGAAATTAACCTCCGATGTTCAGAAGTATCGCCTTATACGCTAGTTCTACTTCCTTGTTCCTACATTTTAAACTATGCTTGATATTCACATTTTTTGCTTCATTTTATAACTGTTTTGATATGATGTCGCCCACCTATATGTGTTGGTTTATCTTTGTTTCATTTCATATTATGTATTTTGGTGGTTCAAATCCTGTTCTCGACATAAACATCATTTGCATAGTTTCAAAACAACTATTTGGTATTATCTTCTCAAACAAGATATTGCCCACCTTTAATAATGCCCCTAAGTCATTATTCATTCACTCCACACTTGGTGATGGTAAACTACTAGTAGCCACCGATCATTCACACACAAGTGTATTGCCTAAGGACACAACAACAGGAACTTGGTCCGAGCTGGACTCGATCCTCCGACCTTCGGGTTGGGAGACCAACGCTCTAACCACTGAGCCATGTGGCATATGTTTTTTTATATGTTACCTTTTGATAATTGGTCAAATCAGACCTGTTCTGCAAAATCGACTTTTTCGAGCTTTTAACCATGTTGTAATTGTTTAACCTCACGATTTACTCACCCACAGTTGTTTTTGGAGTGATTCATGCTTGTTAGAGCACTCTTCAATTATTTTCAAGACGATAAATTCCTGTTCTCCCCGCCACCAGCACACACCCACTGTGACGTCCTTACTCCAATTTTATTTTATGAATCAGTGATACACATAGGATTTGGCAGCGTCACCAGGTCATTTTGATTCAAATGGAAAAAAAATTGCTGCTCGCTGGTGTGATCTGCAGCTATCCATTGAAAGACTCTTTGTTGTGATGTCGTTTACGGCAACCTCGGCTCCCATTTGGCACCACAGTTTTCAAGATTTGTTTCATTTATTAAATCGTTTTAGATGAATATTGTGATTTAAAATGTGCAAATTATAACATAATGATCCACGGGTGTCATGTCACTATAGAGCAGAAACAAGCATAATATGTCTGCTTTAAGGCTTATATTGTTTCTTTCTTTGTATAGACACTTTATGTGCGGTGTTGGAGCGGGACGGGACACTCTGAGCATCAGGGAGAATCGTCTGTTTGGGGGCAGTGGTTCGCTGGCTGGGCCGAGTGCTACAGACAACAGCTTCCTCTCACGTCTGAAAACAAGCAGAAAGTTTTGGGAAAAGCTCTGCCACTCATACGCTTCCCGCTCATGACTGTGGAGGAGTTCGCTGCAGGTAAGTTTTTAAAAATCAGTTCATGTTTAATTTTAGGTTATGGGCCTCATTCACTTCTTCATCCCTTTCAAAGCCCAATTGCACCATCACTTACAAACTTTGTTTTATTTTTACTTGTATCAAAACCTTTCTTCGTTTATTAAGCTTTATTCGTTTATCAAGCCATTCCATCATCGTCACCAACACCTTCTTAATATTAAAGATGCACTATGTAGCTTTTCTGGGGGGGGGAGTACACCACCTGCTTGTATGTCGTCTTCAAGGGGAAGATATTGCTTCACCTAGAATGTTCCTCAGTCTTGTCTATCTCGCTTCATGTTCATTTACAGCTGTGGTGTTACCCGCTTGTCTTCATGGAGTTTTATGCCAGTTTTATGTCATACTGTGGAATATTCCAGGTAAAGCAGATAACATTACCATGGGGACAAGCAGGTGGCAGACACTCTACAAGAAAATTTACATAGTGCACCTTTAACATTTTTTTCTTGCATGGTGTGTTTATTTTTCTTCGACGGGGGTCAGATATTTTAAATTATTAGCATATTAGCATTTTTTGTACTTACTGTTTTCTAGCCAGTAAACCTATAAAAAAAAAAGGAGAGAGATTATAACTTACAAATAAAATTCTGATCATTATCATGACAGTTAAATGCCAGTTTAGACCTTGGTGTCGTCTCAGATTTTGTGAATGAGGCCCATCTCCTCAAAGTTACTGTTATAACCAAAGTACTGTAGCTCCATCCACAGACACACATATTCTCTCTTGTGCAACAGGGCCTGCCCAGTCTGGGATATTGTTCGATCGGGAGGTGGTAAATCTGTTTTTACACTTTAACAGTAAACCCCAAAACCGAGAGTCGAGTACATAGACCGGCCACGCTGCTGCCTCCGCGGCGAGGAGAGCAGCATTAACAGGTTTCCAGCAGGTGGAGAGCCGATGGGGTACAGCGGCACCAGCGACCGGATAAGGTGAGTTTAAAACTATTTGAGCTGTTCCTGTAGTATGTGCAAGAAGGTTTAATCATAATTGAATCAAAACACTGGCGTATGAGTGTGTGTGAATGGTGTGAGAGCGGTTCCTTGATGTAAAAGCGCTTTGAGTGGCTTGAAGTTGGAAAAAATGCTATATAAAAATTTGACCATTTACTATTTAAATTTAACCACAAAAGGGCCAAAAAATCACACCTTGTTTGACACTATTCACGTTATTTCGGAAGTTGCTGTGGGCACCGCCATCGTCATTTGGGTTGTATTATTTTGTACGGAGCTGCTGATTTTAACAGCAAATAAGTTCTATAGGGACTACAGAGCCATTTTTAAAGCTTCGCAGAGAATCTGTGCATTGTTTACTTGTTGTTGCACACAAACCAACCTACTTTACATAATAGTTTAGTGCCAAAACTTTTCCCAAATTCTCCATTGAAAGGAACGGGATTTCCACTTAACCGGAAGTGCTACTACACAGAAAACGTATTATTATCTTCTCAAACAACATGTTGCCCACCTCTAGTTAGACATATGCTTTTATATATGTTACCTTTTGTTAATTGTTTAAATCAGACAAAATACAATTTGAATGTTTGTTTATTGTATTTTTTTTTATTGACTTTAAGTTGACACAAGCTTTGGCACATGCTCAGCGCAGATTTAAACACTTGTAATGTTTTTTCGTTTTTTATGTCCATACATCCCTCCTCAGTCTGTGGTTTAAACTGTACCACAAAAACATGTTCAGGTCCTCTTGGGAAATCTAAACGGAGTCTTTGGTTTGTGAGACGTGAAGTTTCTATTAGAAACTTTGGCTCCTTAGAAACTTTCTAAGGAGCCAAAGTTCTTCAGGATCAAACATTAAACTTTTTTTTATTATTAATTTATTTATTTATTGCTCATGCCATGTAATTTTGTTGGCAAGAGTCTAAAACAAAATAATCTGTCAGTTAACATAAATACAACCTTTATGTGCCTTGACATTATTGGCCCGAGAAAAAAGAATTTTCATAAATAAAATTATTAATGTCCCAATTAATCATTTGGATTGAATCTATAAAACTTGCTAACCCTGTTGAAATGCATGCGAGTCTTGTGTTAGTTTAGCTATTTATATTTCTGGCTTCAAATGAAGACTTTTATCAGATTCAGCCCTCCTAACTCTTTCGTTTGTTTCTTGTTTCTAGGTTTAATGTGAGTAGAAGAATATCCATAGTTGGTTTTGGCTTATATGGTTCGATACATGGACCAACGGATTATCAGGTCAACATACAGGTAAGCTTCCGATACAGTGACATCTTTGTTTGTTGAACAGACAAGATACTTCACTGAGAGGGTGCATTTCTAAACTCAAGTTCTTACAACAAAGTTATTAAAACATTGAGCAAGCTGTAAATGTTATCCGTTTAATCATAATTATGTTACTACTACTACCACCACCACTACAACTACAACAGCGACAACTACGACAACCACCACCACCACCACTACTACTACTACGGCCCAAATAGTAACATCTAAATTATAAATGAATATGCGTTCCTACTCTCACCTATGATCATGAGCTTTAGGTAATGACTGAAAGGACAAGTTCGTGGATACAACTAGTCGAAATGGGTTTCCTCCGCAGGGTGGCTGGGCGCTCCCTCAGAGATAGGGTGAGGAGCTCAGTCACACAGGAGGAACTCAGAGTAGAGCCGCTGCTCCTCAACGTTGAGAGGAGCCAGCTATCTATCTTTTTTTTGGAGATTAGCACAATTATAATAAATATCCAACAAAGATGGTTGCCTTTATATCACTAGAATGTGCAGAACAAACCTGCTTATCCCTGGTGATCTCTTCTGGATCACTGTTGTTTTCACTTATGACAAAGTACAGTACTATAACTGTTTAAATATGGAACCTCTTCTATAAGTCAAATTATAATGATTCATATCCATATCATTTTTAAAACCGTCAGCAACTTAAATTAATTTTTATAATTATCGTGACATAATCGTTAATCACAATTATTTTGGTCATGATAATCATGACACCAAAATTTCAGTACCTTCCCTTGCCTAGTCACAAAAAGAGTGTAGTTGCTTTGTAAATAAATGCTGTTTTACTCTTGGGTCATTTCCTTTCTAACCTTTTGTTTCTTGTTGATTTCCCTCAGATCATGGAGAGTGACAAACGTGTGACTCTGGGTCAGAACGACACAGGGTTCAGCTGTGACGGGACAGCCACTACCTTCAGGGTGATGTTTAAGGAGCCCGTGGAAATCCTCCCCAACGTCAGCTACACAGCGTGCGCCACACTCAAGGTCAGATAAGAGTGCAATTTATTCACAAGACTATTCGGCTCTGAACGTTTCTTCCGTAGTTACTAGGGATGGGACATTTTATATAATCAAGGTTATCGCCCACAAAGATAATCCCCATTATATCACCAGAATGTGCAGAAAAAGGCGACTTCTCTCTTCTAAATCGTTGTTTTTTTTCCCACGTATTGCGATTATTTTAGCTCTATAGAAGTAAAGCTAAAATTTCTGTATCGTCCCAGCCTAGTGGCTACTATAGGCTACTTTAATCTTGTAAAAATCAAGTGTACTTATTTCATATTGTTTGTTTAGTTATTATATGATGCCATTTACCCACAGCGCACTTTGTTTTATTACTTTTGACAGTTATTATACCCAACACTGTGATCTGTGCAGCAGGGTTGGCTGGACCTCAGACTTGTACACACCCATTTGTTTGTTTGTGCCAGGTTATAGAAATTTACAAAGCTGTATTGGCAAAACTACTACAGTATCTCACCTCCCTGACTCAATTTAATTCTCATCATTGCCATACCAGGTTTGGTACTTGGCAGTACCAAAATCTACATAGAGCAAGAGAAACTTCTTTTAGATTCTATGCCCCTCATTTATGCAACGCTCTCATAAACCGATTCAAACTAAACAATGTAATTCCCTCAAGAGAATTTAAACACACTATATCTGTCATCTTTTAACTTGTTTTAACTTTTTATTATGCATATTATTAACTATAAATGTTTCGTTTTTAACTGTGTTTATACTCTCAATGGGACTTCCTCATGATGCGAAAATATATTTTTTACAATTCTAAGTTATCTTAGGGCTGTCATGGAGGCCAAATAATAATAATAATACCAAATAATCATCATGAAATTAACATTAAAGTGCAGAATAAAAACTTTTCAGTCATATGCACAGCTAAACAAAACAGTTTTGAGCCTGGATTTAAACATGGTCAAAGTAGAGGCCTGTCTCACATCCTCAGGAAGACTGTTCCAGGCTGTAGTTGCATAAAACTCAAATGATATTTTCTTTAAACGACTGTATGTGCAAGTGGTTGCTTTAGCCCTAAACCGAAGACGCAATACAAGTGTAAAAGTTCACATCTCTGCACTGTATTTTGAGTGCCTCCTCCCTTAAAGGTTCATTATGTAAGTTTTTGGGTGGAGGGACCAAAACTTTTTGTGCCTTCACTGCACCTACTGTTTTTTCGCAATGGCATGTAATAGAATAATTGCAAGACAAACCCTATTGAAACCACACTGCAGATCATTCCAGGCAAAGCAATAACATGAGACAGGTAGCAACTTACATAAAGCATATTTAATGTTCAGATCCTTGATAATCTTTTGGATGAGAGTTGAAGCATCACGAGGAACCATTTTGTGTAATATAGGACATTTAATGCCATATTGTGTAATGTGTCTGTAGAGGCAATGGGGTGGCAAACTCTCCTCCAGAAAAGATGCATAATTTACATGTAAAACGTTGATTAAAATTAGAATTACCATGTAAACTAGTAGCTGACATCATCATATGTCCAGATAATGACTTTGTGAAAATATTATTGCTATGAAACTGTCCTATTCACCACTTCTTTCCTCTATTATCTTTCCCATATCCCTCTGTAGGGTCCAGACTCTCATTACGGCACCAAAGGTTTGAAAAAAGTGACTCAGGAGTCAGTTACCGGGACCAAGACGACGTTCCTCTTCTTCAGTTCTCCTGGAAACAACAACGGCACATCAGTGGAGGACGGGCAGATCCCAGAAATCATTTACTACTCTTAAAAACCCAATGCAAACATGACACTGACTGAACCAGGAAGACCTCAGACAGAGAGAGAATGGAGAAACCGGACTGCTGGAATTTTAGTGCCTCGCTATTGAAAATGATAATAATACTCCCATGGACTTTAGATTGTATGTGCTGTGTCCTTGTACAGATAAATATAGATACATTAAGGCTTGCAGACTAGATCATATGTACAAACACAGGATCTCACCTCATTCAAGCTTTACAGTTAAGCCCAAAATTATTCAGACCTTTTTATTTTATTTTCAGGTGACTTACCTACAAGTTGTACAAAAATGTGTACTCTTTGCCAGGGCAGTCAACAGGGGGAAAACGAAGGCGTCTTTCCCGTGCCCCAGGGTTTTAGGGGCTCGAAATTGCAACTGCTGCCTATTAATTTATATTAGAAGGAGGCCCATGTCAGCCTTCTTGCCCTGGGCCCCCAAATTTATGTCAACGGGCTTGCTTTTTGCTTCTTCTAGACAATTGCAGGCATGTGTTAATGACTTGGGGACTCTGTATTGCTCCCTGGTGGACAAATGTGAGAATGAACGATTGATTACAGCTATGTCTGCCTTGCAATGTTGAAGTTGACTCTTAATAGGTGGAAGTAAAACAACAAATGAACCTTTATGTTTACAAAAAACTACACAAAATTATTCAAATGTTTTTCAGTGAGTACTTGTGAATTCTGAATTGTAAATCATGACATGTTTTGCTATTACTGACTACAAATTTTTGTCCAGACAGATTTGAAAAGATTTTCTTTTACCATTACTGATTATATTTTTGCACACATTTTCTGCAGAGTTGATGCTTTGTTGGAGTTACTTTAACCATTCACTTTTTGTGCTGATCAAACATATGAATACATTTGGGCTTAACTGTATCTTCACTGTATGTTTTGTTGATATATTTCATTGTGCACTGATGTCCTTTGTTTCTGGCATTGTTACTCTACATATCTGTGTATTTGAACATTATGGTACATGCTGTAATTTATAAACGCTTATGACACAATTGAAAATAAATTAATAATCTCGGATCATTTCCGTTACTGTCACTATCAAAGTTATGGAAACTTCATGGGCCCATATCTGTTCTGATCCATGTTATAATTTTGTTTCCTCATCACAAACAGACCTGGAGTTGTGTTTTGTTTCACTGACACACGTTTAACACACAAACCCTGCATATTTAGGCTGAGGTTTTCTCTCAAAGAGGAAACGCTCTTCCACCATTTGATGTCATGTGGTAATACAGGAAGTGCTCCACTGTGTTTTTAAACTCCATACACCTTCACTAGAATCATTTTAATTATTGCGGCCCTGGAACTGCCAATCTCTACGGAACTAAAGGTAAAAGGTAGCTGTTAAAAACTTGAAAACTGCCACTTCATGACATTACAAGGTGGAACAGACCATCTTGAGCCTTGGAGCTTAAAGACAGACTCTTACTCAAACATGTGGGAATGAAACAAAACGCAACTCCAGGTACGTTTTTGATGAGGTTACAACATTATAAAATGTCTTAAAGCTCACAGGAGTCCCTTTTGCGTGATATAGAACCTTAAAAGTATTCAACATTAATGCTCTGGCGCCATCTGCTGGCCAATCGTATAATTAGGAAAACGTGGGTAAAGAGGGCACATTCTTCAGCTCTTTTTTAACACTAAAATACCTTTCTATGATAGAAGTACAAGAACAGCAGCTGTATAAGAAGATCAAACTATTATAAAGACAAATTATAATAGGCTGTATTATAAAAACAAATACACATGCTACCCAATGATACAGCTATTACTTTATATTCAATGTACAGTATATTCTAATGGTTATGTTTTACATTTAAGTGTATTTATAGGCTACTGCAAAGAAACTAAATTTGTTTCAGTTTTGCGCTGATCTCTAGGCCTATACTTTACCTCCACATGTGCTGGTCGGCATAGGGAACAAAAGGGCCTGTTGTCCCGAACCCCAGTGTCTTAAGGGCCCAGAATTGGAACCTCTACCTATTACCGAGTGAGGCTCGGGCCACAAGACTTCACAATGGCCCCCTTGAAATGTAAAATTAAAACAGTATCCTATACTATCTTATCACCTTTTTAGGAACATCAAGCTATGGAAAACCCTTAGATGGAACCAGAATGGCGCAGAAATCCCCAGCATCCATGGGAAATCTGCGCTAACTACCCTGTGCGAAGTAATTTGGCCAAAACCCCATTACAGCCGTTAAAAAAACACGTAACACACCGTCTTTTTGTAACATTTATTTATTGCCATGTGCGTAATCCGTAGCACCCTGCACACAGTTCCTCTGTGTTGGTCTCGCGCTTTGTCTGGCCTCTTTGTGTCCCGTTCAACCCGATGTGATGTGACAGCACGGGAGACGGACTGCCCCGGGACATGTCCTTGACGGTGAACTCGTGCGCCACAATCACCGCTCCATCGCACCCACTGTCTGCGTCTGAGAGCGCACACGCACCCACCCACCCCGCTCACACACACACACCACACACACACACACACACACACACACACACACACACACACACACACACACACACACACACACACACACACACACACACACACACACACACACACACACACACACACACACACACACACACACACACACACACACCACCACACACACACAATCCCCCTACAGCACTCTACGACCTACATCTGTGCAGAGGAGGAGAGAGAGAGAGGAGAGAGGGATGCGTGACTGGGGTTGGCCTGGGACAGTAGACCCCAGTGGCAGACAGTGCAGTGTGTTCCTTTGGCAGTGACCATGAAGAAGCTTTTATGTTCTGCTATAATGGTGGAATTACCCTGACATAAAATGGCAGCCTACAATATTGTCACATTTTCATCTAAAAAACAAGATGGACTGTAGTAAAATGGTCTAACACTTTCTGAATGCTCCTAGTGCCAGTAGTACCCAAGTAGAGATGGTCTGTGGTCACATTTTTTATATTTTATTTTATTTTATTTTATTAACTACTCAAAGGACATTACATCAAGGAATCAGCCACCCATTCACACACACATTCATACACCAGTGTAACGCAGATACTGGGGGCGAGGGGGGTTAAGTGTCTTGCCCAAGGACACAATGACAGTAATCACTTTTGGGAGCTAGAATAACACCAGCAACATGTGGGTTAATAGATCTGACCACTCAACCAATGATGTTTATGAACTACTGTCAAATCAAAAGTATGGGCATTGGACTGGGACATACTGTAATGGGTAGATCAGGGGCCCAGCTAAATTGCATAGGGTCCAGAATTTGATGCCACACCCCTGCCGGGGCTGGCTCTAGGCTGATTTTGGAGCACTGGATGACCACAGCCTGGAGTAACTACAACAGGCCAAAACATGCACAATATAAAATCCTCCAGCTTCTGACCAAGCGCAAGATCTGGAGATGAGTCTCTGAGCGCTTCTGAAGCAGCTCCCTGCTCTTGACGTGTGGTCCCAGTGGCATTGAAGGATGTGTCAAATGCAGAGAACGAGTTTTGCATTTAAAGTGTACCTCAACCTTAATCTTAACCTTGGAGAAAGACACAGGGAGGGTGCACAATTCCACAGTGCAGGGATCAAACACTGGACCTTCTAAACTCTCTGGTGAATTACATAAGCTATTGTATGATGAGTATAAGTACATGGATTTGTTATTATACGTACAAATAGTCAAAAGTATATTTTAACCGGGGTCTTCAGTGGTCTCTCTCAGACAGTTGGATTAGTCACTTTGGCAGTGGGAGGAAATGGCCATTTTGTATCTGTCAGCGGTGCATTTGAATCCTGCTGCTGATGATTTATTTAACCTGAGAAATCTATCACCACCTACTCACAAAGACACACATCAATCTTACTGAAGCGAAAGCCGATGCAAAGTAATGTGGTGTTTTAAAGATGCACTATGGAGCTTTTGTGGTGGGAGGGTCCGTCACCTGTTTGCCTCCTTTGCTTTGCTCAGAATGTTCCACAGTATGGCTTTAAATGTATTTATCTTGCATTTTTTTCATTACAGGTGTTTTTATTGCTCCAAAACAATTCTACAAAAAACATGCATTCTAACTGTTAGTGGGGTCACATTTCCACAGATCTGCCATGTAACTTGGTCTGGTGCATGGCAACGCTCGGTTGTTTCCATGGTGACGGATACACTTAATGCCATACAGTGGAACATTCCAGGCAAAGCAATACCATCACCCTCCATCATAGAAGTTACTTAGTGCGCTTTTAAACCATAGACATTATTATTGATAGACAACAAAATGTGTCAAGGTGAGCCTCTGGTGGTTGGAGGGTGAACTGCAGTTAAAAATCTCTTTCCAACACAAAGAATCTTATTAATTCTTATGAGCAATAATTATATATTTTAATAGAGGAAACCAGAATGCCAAATGCAAACCCACCCAAACAAGAGAAGATGAAGATGCAAATATCACAAAGGCCTCACAGGATCCAGAAATTTAATATATGAAGTTATAATAGATCTATTTACTTTTAAATTGTTGGAAGGTCCTAAAAGTTCATCATTCTTAAACTCATGGATTAGTCAAAGCATTTGTGAAGACACTGACACTGTTTGGATATTATGCTATACAAAAATAAGTAAATAATGAATAAATAAATTGAATGTATTTGAGGCTAACCACTCTGCCACCATTCTGCCCATAATGTGAACCAGCTATTCCCAAAGTATGCTGTGCCATGGCCCCTCTATCGATGCAAAGATCACACAAGGCCCTTCTAATAATAAAAAAAAATAATGTTTTTTCCTGAAATTTATGTGCTAAAACATTACATTCTTGTGGGCTTGAGACTAATATAAAGAAATATAAACAAATATCTTATGTAAAGTGGATTCTTGTGAGCTTTAAGACATGTTATAATGCTGTTACCTCCTCATAAACATACCTGAAGTTCTGTTTTGTTTCATTCACATGTTTTTGGGTAACTCTTTATTATTGCCTCTATGTCGAAAGCTCAAAATGCTCTGTTCCACCTTGTGATGTCATGAAGTGGTAATTTTCAAGTTAACAGCTCCTTTTACCATGAGTTCAGTAAAGATCAGTAGTTCCAGGGCTGCAATAATTTAAATGATTCTAGTGAAGGTGTATGGAGTTTAAAAATACATGGGAGCACTTCCTGTATTACTACGTGACATCACAAGGTGGAAAAGGGTGTTTTCAGTTTGAGAGAAGAACTCAGCCTAAATATGCAGGGTTTGTGTGTTAAACATGTGTGAATGAAACACCACTCCAGGAATGTTTGTGATGAGGAAACAACATTTTAACAGAGTTCAGAGAATAGCGTAATATGGGCTCTTTAAAACTCAATTTTCTTTCTTGCTCGTTGTACGGACACTCTTGGGGCTCTCCCGCAATGCCTCTGAGGCCTCCCCCGGATAGTAATTACCAGACAGTTCTTCTTTGCTCAATTCAAATTCTGTCATAGTCACCACAAAAAGACCTATATCATATCAGTCCTGTCATGACCCCAAAGCTTTTAATCATATCAACAACCTCCCACTCACTGTTAATGATCGTTAATGTCCCCTGATACACAATATTGAGATGACTGCATAGGAGAACAATGTTGGATTGGGTCTTTAATGTGTGGTGGGCGGCTGGTCTCAAACTGCTCTAAGTGGGCAGCGATGAATCACCAGCTCTTTCACTGGGTCTGAAGTGCCCTGTTTTATACCTGTCGCATCAGTGTGCAAATTATGCCATTCAAAAGGGCTCCATCTTTGGTCACAAAGTTTAGTTTTTTTTAGCTCAAGGAACACACCATAGTCTGTATGTATTAACAGACATAGCTACCCTGCAAGATGCCGCGTTCCAAATAGAAAGTGATCATGGGCGTGCTTCTAGCTCCATTGACTATGGCTCCAATTCACTTTATATTGAAAAACTGTCACCCGTTTCTCTGTTCTCTGTTCCTACTAACCTGCTCTACATGATCCTGGGTTTTTTATTTTGTATTTTGTGTTGGTAAATCAAGATGTGAACATTAATAACAGACGAATCAGGCACTTTCTTTCCCTGAGGTCACTTCTGCTAGCATTAGCAACAGGTTTGATTGACAGCTTTGCTAAGCACCAGTTTCCTGCGAAACCAGCAGTGCGGGCGGGAAAGAGCATTACCTTTAACAGCCTCACTCTGGATTGGCTCTTTGGTTGCTATGATACTCACGGATCGGATTTCCAAATTTGCAGCTCAGCTCCAAATTGGCCCCTAACTGCTGGCCTCGATGAGCTTCATTTGACTGGAGCTGAACGCTATGGGTGACGTCACACACAGACTTGATCGTTTGGCTCTGGATTTAGAAGAAAACAACTAACACTTGACACTGAATCATCTTTGACATTACAGTCTAATAAATACAATTGAGCATTTATATAAAGCTGCAATGTTACATTTTTCTGGAGGGTCCACCACCTGCTTGTCATACAGATGCTATTGCTTTACCTGGAATGTTCCACAGTTATTTTTAAATGTATCTACCTTGCAGTTTCTTTCCATTACAGGTGTTTTTATTGCTCAAAAATCCCTTAAAAAACATGCATTCGTACAGTGAGCAGGGTCACCTGATTGAGCCTGAATATACACGACCAGTCAAAAGTTTCAAAATTTTTTCAGCTCTTGTTTATTTCCGTGATTATTTATATTGTAGTTTCTCACTGAAACCATCAGAACTATTAATGACACATAAGGACTGTAGCAAACAAAAATACTCTCAAAATAAGCATTTCTTGAACCTAACGTGACACAGCTGTGAAGTGAAAACCGATTCAGGAGACTTCATCATGAAGCTCATTGAGAGAAAGCCAAGGGTTTGCAGCGCTCTCCACAAAGCAAAGGGTAGATACTTCGAAGATTAATATAGAACATATAGAACATATTTAGTTTGAATTATTTCACTTTTTTCTTTGCTACATGAATCTTTATATCTTCCATCATATATTTAATGTTTTCTGTGTGTATATAAAATGTGGAAAGTAGTAAACAAACAAAAAAAGAAGGTGTTTCCAAACTTTTGACTGGTATATACATGAATTTAATGCCATACTGTGGAAACTTCCATGCAATGCTGTAACACCTCCAATGACACAAACAGATGATGCGCACTGCAACCTACATAGTGCACCTTTAAATAGCTGCATGTTATTTATAATAATAATAATAATAATGGCTGTATTTCCTTTTAATTAATATCATTAGATTTTATGTTTTTTTTCCGCCAATCTTATGTATATTTTTTTAAATATATTTTTATGTCTTTCAAGGCTGTATAGATCAGCTCACCATAACTGCACATCTGGCAAAGCCTATACATAATCCTAAAGAGCTTAATTTAATAACAGAGTCAAAAAGTCACATGTTCACTTTACATTGTTGACATCAGATTATGGGGGGTAAAAACCAGGGACAACGCTGCAAAATAATCCCACTTTCTTCCATACGTATGTTTGACAGCATCACATTCATCAATATATTAAACAAAATATCTTGCCAATCTTACATTAAAAGTATATAACACAAACAAGTATTTAAAGGTCCTATATAACACAAAATGGACTCTAGTGAGCTTTAAGCCGTTTTATAATGCTGTTACCTCATCAAAAAAATAAATTTTATCATTAGTCTGTCTACATCTATAAAGCTCAAAATGCTCTGTTCCACCTTGTGATGTCATGAAGTAGTGATTTTCAAGTCAACAGCTACCTTTAACCTTTAGTTCAGCAGAAATGGACAATTCCAGGGCTGACATCATGGAGTTTAAAAACACAGTGGTGCACTTTTTGTATTGCAACATGACATCACAAGGTGGAACAGAGCATTTTCTGTTTGAGAGAAGAATTCACTAAACATGCAGGATTTGTGTGCTAAACATGAAACGTGAATGAATGAAACAAAACACAACTCCAAGTATGTTTTTGACGAGGACACAACATTATAACAGAGATCAGAAAATAGCGTAAAATGGGCCTTTTAATTTGACCTAAAAAGAGTAAAAGTAAAGTGCATTTAGAGGCTCACAGCTCAGAAGAGGACTGATAATTGCGCAAAGGGGAAGCCTGCTGAGACCTTTAATGATTCATGTGTGTCATTAATACATTATTACTACACGCTTCATTGGCCACAGCTCACTGCTCAAAGATGGCTGCCTCTTATCACTACAGCTGGATACGAGTGACATAACATTTTATAAGCCTGTAGTTTAAATGGAGAGATGTGGAGCAAGGAAAATGTAATGGAAACAATGGTGGTCAGAAAAAAACAGAAATAATTATACTTTTTGTTTTGACATTATCATAAGCTTATAGTTTCAAGGGCTCATATTTCAGGGTTTCATAAAGATTAAACAAAGATAATTAGTAACTCTAAAAAACTATTATGCATATTTTGTAAGTGTGGATAAACATAGAAAACACAAACTACACAGTGAGATTGGGTTAACACAGACAATAAGTAATTACCAGATATTATAATGCTCCATCTTTTAATTTTCCCTAACACATGATTCTAAGATAAATAAATAAATGTCTAATAGAGGCAATGTGACAGCTTTACCAGTGGTTGAAGAAGTATTCAATTTTGTTATTTAAGTAAAAGTACAGATACCTTATTAAAAAAAATACTCACGTAAACATACCACAGAAAATCTCTTTAAGTTGTGGTATTAAAGTATCTGTTTAAAAACGCACTTAAAGAGTAAAAAATAGAAGTATTTCACACAGATTTTAAGATCTAATAAAGCTTCAAATGTGGTGATTTTGATAAAGATTTGTGCTCAATTTTGTTGAACAGATTTTTTTTTTTCTTTGCATATTTTTGTTTGCTTAAATTATGAAACATGAAACAAATGAAAATAAACCCCTCAGCATTCTCAGCAGGTTTCAAACAATAATAAAAATACTTACCAATACTCTTTAGTCCAGTTGAAAAATGTAGGAAGAGTAGAAAGTACAGTACTTTACTACTTTTACTTTGTTACATTCCACTACTGATCTTTACCAGCTTTGAACGGATTACTACAAATACAAAATAAGCTCAAATAGAAGCAATAAGTGACGTTTTACCCCCCAAAAGTAATACACATATTTTCTGTTGTGACTGTATAAACACATAAAAGATAGACTACATTCATGTGGTGCCTGCGGGTCTGACATGCTAACCCACTCCCCAGCTGATACACTGGCATTGTTTCTGTGGAGTTGTTGCTATTTCTAGACTTTGGCTGAGATTGGGTTAACACAGTTGATTTGGGCCCGAGCCGTGCAATCAGCCGTGATAAGCAGCACAGGCTCGTGTGGGGGTGGCACTTGGCAGGAGAGAAAGTGAGAGAGGGACTGGAGCTGTAATCAGTACAAATTAGAAGGCCTCACCACTGACTGCTGTGTCAAGACTAATTCAGACCAAGATGGAGGGTGGCAGAAGTACGAGTGTGTCTGGAATTTGAATAATGGCTTTTGTTTGCTTACAATCGCAATTTAATAATGTGGTACACACGTACACCCGTTTTTAATGTTTTATATGAATTTATGTACAGTACCTATTTGTATTGTGTGTGTTTTTTGTTTGTATATGCATTTTGATCAGAGCACCCATGAAAAAGAGAGTCCTAGTGTTTCTCATTGGGTCTCCCTGTATAAATAAAGATAATACATAAAGATCTACTGTAGTGTATTGACTGTAAATAAACAATATGACTCTTTTGTAATATGACATATCTTAAATGTCCTTTTTTGGTCAAGTTATAAAATGAATAAATCTAACTTTAGTTATGGTGTTGGCAGAGCAAACAATGTGTGGTTACATATTTAAAATTATTAACAGTAAATTGTGATACCAAAACAAATGTGGAAAGTGGAAAATACAAAGAAAAAAAACAGTATAAGAAAATATGTGTTTATTGAGATCTGATGAGTTAATTGCTACCGTGTCAGAAAAATATGGTCATCTCGTAATTCATTGCCTGCAACGTTTGTAAAATTGTTGAAAAAAAACAAGAACAGCACAGTCGTGCTGTTACAATTACATGATGTCATACACATGTACACACCAGTTTTACAAAAACAAACATAAAAAAGAGACACAACTGAAGTACAAAGTTTGAGTAGAGATTATAGTTTTATCGTTTTCCTGAAAAAACAACTTACCCAAATCACAAGCCATTTCAGTGCAGTTGTGTTGTGACAGAAAATGGAATTCTGTCAACTTTAAAGTTTTGACAACAAGAAAAGCTTCAATCTAAATATCAAATTTGGAGCAATAATTCTTGACTCCTTCAGGCTTTCTAAGCCTGATGTGAAGGATTTCCTTCTCCACTCAGTGGAAACATTTATTTATATTATTGTTTGGCTATACAGCTATTGTGCCTTCTGACTTATGGTGTAAGATAGCTGGGCAAATTAAATGTAATGTTTTGATTAATTTTACTAAACCTCCATATTTTTCCACATCTGCTAACAACACTAAGAATAAAGGGTTCTTTTTCATCCCTACTGATCTGGGTTTCATAGAACTCTTTTTATGCAAGAGCATAAAAGGGTTACATTTGTAACCTTTTTATGCTCTTGCTTCAAATCAGACAGGTTCAGTTTGAGTCAAAAGAGACAACAAGTCTAACTTCTAACACTAGGGCCATATGAAAGAAAACATGATTCAAATCTTGCACATTGCCATACATCTATATTATCTGCAATACAAGTTTTAAGTCCTTATAAATGCTGACAAAACCTGAGAGATATTAGTAGCGGTCGTATTGTGGCCTCTGGCTGTAACCCTGATTGGAGCCTTGAGAGTGGGACTGATATCCTCCGCGGTACCCCCTCTCTCGCTCTCTGTCCCAGGACCTCTCTTCACCTCTGTGGGGCGATCGATCTCTGTCTCGATCCCTGCCATAAGACCTGTCTCTATCGCGGTCATGCCATTGCTGCTGCTGCCCCCTGTGCTCCCCTCTCCAGCCGCGCTCTCCACCATAATCTCTGCCTCCTCCCCAACCACGACCTCCGTACCCCCGCCGGTCTTGGTATCTAAAAAACAAAACAAGTAAGACATTTAACATTTTAACAACATCTTGAAAGTAATGAACAAACTTGAAAGTAATTAACAAATTGACTATCACGGATTGTCATGCTCCACCTCCATGTCCTATTTTTTAATCATGATGTGACTGTGTCCAACTGTTAACCCTTTTGTAAAATGGAGAACAATTAAGGGTAAGAATATTTAGTTGCCAGTTGACTAAGACCAAGTCAAACCATTGATGTAACTGTAGAAACACTAAAATTCTAGTTCTCAAACAATGGCTGAAAACCAACCAGTCCTGCAGTCATAGATGATTTAACTTTTTTTTCTTCAGACTCTTGCTTTGACTGTTTTACTGTAAATAACCTTTTGTAAATACTTTTTCTTTTTACTAGTTGTTTATTGTGCTGTATATAACCCTATGTAAATGCTGTTTTTCTTAGCAGTACTAATATCTTGTATTTTCTGTTACTGTAAAGTTAATTGTTGAATGTTTTATCCTGCCTTAGGACAACAGATTAAATTTAGCTCCTGTGCTAACTCCAGCATATTTATGTTGCAGCAGCTGCTGAAACATTGATTAATATGCACCGTCTTAATTTAAATAAATAAATGTCAATATTGCAGTACACTGGGTATATAACTAAATGTTTTTCCTGATGGGTCGTCATGGGTTTGCGTGTATGTGTGTGTAATTTCAAAAGATTGAATAATGAACATTTTGAACCCACAGAAAGAATATAAAATTGTCACCTCATTTAGTCTGAACGTTTGGAACCCTGTCACAGAGCATGTTAACAGATACTTTCACCTGTGCCCATGTAGAAAACGGTTGTGCCCCAAAGCTGTTCATGTATTAATGATTTAGGAGCGCACCTGTTGTCCCTGCCTCTGTGGTTGCCTCCACCACGGCCCCTCCAGTTCTCCACAATAGGAGGCGGGTCGGGCGGGCGCTTCAAGTATTCTTGGTATTCACGGTCTTCTGAGGTAAACCTGTGGGCGAACAATTCACAATCCTCGTAGTCCTCAGACGTCTCCGTGGTCTGAGCCTCCTCTGTAGTTTCAGCCATACTACAACAACATCTTGATTAGCAACTGGAGTTATAATGAATGAATGAGCAGCCCCCATGTGAGTTAGAGCCAGCCCGTGGAACTGTTAAAATGATCCACGACGCTAAATCAGACCGTTATAAACAACATCACAAATAACATACCAATGAAACAACAAACGATCGATGGTATCTTACCTGTATTTCACTTATGAAATACAAATTTACGCCCTCAAAATCAAAACTAAACAAGCTCACTTTGCTTGTCCGTCGACGGAAATGGTCCCCCGAAAACGTGGTAGATAATTTTATGGTTCCTAGTAACGGACACTTTGCAAACCTGACATACCCGTAGAAATATCTGTCCAAAACCTGGCAAATAATAACAGCAACAACATATTAAGTGGATTCTTAATTATTATTTTAACAATTAACAAATAAAAACTACAATAATTACTGTTATGTGGCAGTGCCGGACCCGTCGCTATGGTTACATCCAGTCCGTTATTTTCCCCGTGGCGAAAAATACAGTCAAATATTTCTACTTGCTGGAAGAAAATCCCTTTTATTTGTTAATTGAAACAGGCCTCTATTATTATATCCTTTTTATGTAAACTTACTTTGTTTCAGGTCGCTGTCACTGAGGGAAAACGCCACCGCAAAGCCCACATAAGCAGAGTGTGGGCGGCTCGTGGGTCCAGCAGATGAAGCGTGCGTGAGCAGGTGGAAGCCGCTCCGTGTCGCTACTGTCTCCATTCACTCCGCGCAATCCCATCGGGGAGGACCGAGCAAACTACACCAACCAGCGAGGACACTTGACAGGCACATATCAACTTAATTACTCGGAGACTGTTTGAAGAATATTCCCGCTAACCTCGCGTTACTTCGCCGTGAAGGAGGTAAAACTTCTTTGAGTTTGACAAGCCGGTGAATCGAGTTTACGAAGTGATCTCATATTACGCACTTGTCTGTTGGCAGTGAGCGAGCGACAGAGACCAGGGGAAGGAGTGAAAACGCTAAGAAGCTGGTTGCACTGGGAATGAACTCACTGAAGAGCTAGCTAATTATCCACGGACTTTGCTTGCTTGCTTTGTGACAGTTTTCCAATAGTAGGAGTCTTCTCTGCAGTGGTATTTTCCTAAGGAGTTGTTCCTCAAGTCCACGGCAATGGGGTGAGTATAATGAGAAAGCGCTGCTGTCATTCCGATTGGCGATTATCATGACACCTGCACTGTATAAATATGCCAAAAATGTCTTCCCAGTCCCAAAATATCACATTTATTATAATCTTTGTGCAGTATTTGTGTCATTTACGCCGCTTTCCCTTGGCATGGCTTGCTTGCACGCGCCACAAGCAGAGGATACCCCCAATATAGGCTGCTCTATTTATGGATCTGTGGCATATTGAAGGCTTTTTCCCAGTATTTCACATTGACTTTCTAATGACATCCAAACTCTGAGCAAAATCTATTCTATGTGTCACCAGATTTCAGTTTTATTTTTTCTGTAGTGATTTTTATGCCATCCAGTTGCCAGGGTCAGTATCAGTCTACCTCACTCCCCTACCTACCCAGGACACTTCTGGCACTGTATTGTCCACACTGGTGAAGCTGTTTACAGGAAAAGCATTATTTTGCCTCTATGGTGTGAATGTTCAGTGGCTCATTGTCACTGTTATGCAATCACCCAACTCTATTCACATCTATTTGTTGTGGAGACATTTCCAGGCTGGGCTATGTAAAACCACCTTTTTTCCAGAACTCTTTAATAACCCATGAAAACGCTAATGTGCAGACATGTCAAATAAACATTGACTTGGGAGAATAGGCTAAAGCAATAATATTTTTATGTGTAGGCGTTCAGTGCCAGCCTTGTAGTTTCCATGTGCAACATTTTTTCCAAAGTGTGTAAGAAACCAGTCTAACAGTACAGACTCCTCTAGAAATTGGCAGAGTGGTGGAGCAGGTTTGGAGCGGAAAAGAAAGTCGTATATGTGTTGAGTTTGTGTGGCCGAGCAGCTACCAGGATAAGGTCACACCTACAGCGATGGCATGGCAGCTGGTTTGTTTCTAGTTTCACTCCACGACAGTTTTTAGTTTCACTTGAAACTTTGCCACACAGTTAAATGTATGCACTTAATTTAAAATGCTGCGCTTGCCCCAGTTAAAACATATTCTAATTTTCAGCAGCGTTTTAAAGAGTTTTTATCAACATAATATGGGGCTCAGAAGTGACTGAGCACCCCCTGGTTCTAGAAGTAAATTTCTCATATATTACCGTAAATTAATATTTAAAGTTGGAAAGTGTGCTTCGAACTAATCAGCTATGTGGTAACAAAGTCCCAAAAAGCATGTTTAAAAAGCTGCGAAATGTTTTAGTAACTTAGCGGTTTCTAAAGTTTCAGAAGGCGGTTTTAAATAAAATTATAGGTCTTGTTGTCATTAGATACCACAAAGCTGATGCCCAACAACAACTCAACAGTGATTGCCAGTCCCCTGGTTCTGAAAGTGCAAGTCTCATTCATTTTCCCATAGACTTTCAAAAAGGAGGAAAAAAAAAGTTTGCTAAGGGTTAATCAGCTACATGACCTGTAATTTTATTTAAAATCTGTTTTATTTTAAATGTGCTTTCTAGATTTAAAACAATTGCATATAGATATTAGTTACACATAGCTGGTTAGCCTCTACAACTCTTAATATTTGAATGGTTTTAAAAGTCTATGAGAAAATGAATGGGAACATTACTCCTAGAACCAGAGCAGACTTCGCAGTGGGCAGGACGGTTGAGCTCCATACAGACGTAGTGTTAAGTTATTTTGAGAAATTATTTAAACGTGCACTGTGTAACTATTCTGCTGGGGGGGTCCACCACCTGCCTGTCTCCATAGAGATGTTGTTTCGTGTTGTTGGTGCATGTACAGTTATTCAATTACAGGGGTTTTGTTGCTTGAAAATACCTTGGAAAAACAGGCATTCTCACTGTGTGCGGGGGTGCATCTTCACAGATCTGACGTTGCTGAAGGGTATCGCTGCTTTTCTCCATGGAGATACAAGTTTATTGTCATTTTGTAGAACATTCTGTGCAAAGTAATAACTTCTCCACGGAGGTGAGCAGGAAAGTTACATGGTGCACTTTATTGGGCTTGACTCTGTTTTCATATAATAAAAAACCCCGGTGACAGAATAGTAATTGTTTAACATTTTGTAAACTATAAGTTTGGAGAAGACATGCATAAATTAATTGGCAATCTAAAATGAATGAAATTAAGGTAAATGATTACACACACATTTCAAGTGTGTCAGAGTAATGTATAGTTTCATGGCCATTTTTTAAGTCTAAAGGAATTTTTGTTTTATATCACTCATTAATTCAACCAATACCCACACATTTTACAATCAATCAGAACTATATAATTTGAACCAATCCTAATTCAATTCAGGTCAATTCCAGTTTATTCATATACTTCAGCTGACCAAAGTGCTTCACATAAAAAGTCAACAAAAACAAAAAACAAATGTACAGATCACACGATACAGAGGAAAAGAACAATAAAACACCAAACCAAGTGTGAGAATATGAATATTTTGCTGTGTTTGTTGAATTTGAGCTATTAAATTACAAACTGTAGTAATAGAGTAAATAGAGTCAAGTAAGAGTAATCTTACTGTAAAATACTATCACTCAAGTAGAGGCCTGTCATGATAATTATTATATCGACTTACTGTTCAATATATGTTAGAGGAACAGTATTCCTTCAGGCTCAGTATTTATCACGTGTACCCTTTCTTTGCACTAGTGTGGACATTTTTATTTTATTTTCTGTAGTATTAGGTCTTTATGATGACATTAGAGTTGCCGATGGTCCAAAAATGATCTTACCTGACACATTATAGATACTAGAACTAAATACTTTAGTGTCTCATTGCTCTATGTGTATATCACTGGCCACATTATGTTTAAAATGATTCACTTAGAAAATGGTTTACTGTGATGGTCCTGTTTTAAGCCTATTGTGAAAGTGGTATAATTAATTTCAATATTAATCATTTATTGTGATATTTTCAGAGTCAACACATCGCACTTAAAAACTTGTTATCAGCCTACGCAAGTAGAACTAAAAATATAGTACCCAAATAATTACTCAAGGAAGAATAAAAAGCATTTGGGGAAATGTTCAAATTGTTTAATATTGTCAACATAAAGCTTTTGTCACCAAGTACTCAAGGAAGAGTGGTGTTATTTCAAACTAAATATTTGTTGTCACTTGGCCTGTCACGATAATCACTATATCGAGATCGTTCAATATGTGAAACCAGTCACCCAGTCACACACACAGTCAGACACCGGTGTACACAGACATTGGTGGCGAGGTGGGTTTAGATAGATAGATAGATAGGTATTTTATTCGGTCATTACATTCAAAATCAAAACATTATTCAACATTCATCAAACACAACTCAACATCCACATCATGACCGAAAGGGTTTAGGCTGAAGTAAAATTTACTTATAATGCCTCACCCATTTTAGTAACACATGGAAATGCAAAAGATAGCAGCAAGAATCAGTTTTGCAGCGTGACTTTGTAAAGAAAGAAAAAAGACAAAACAAACAAAAAAACATAAAACAAAACTACAAACCACGACAGTTCACATAGATTATTCCAGAGTACTGTAATTTTCGAAAAGTGATGTTTTATACTGCTTTTTAAATGCATTTATTGTGCAGGAGCTTTTTAATTTATCATTAAGGTTATTCCACACATTGACCCCTCGTACAGAAATACAATAACGTTTTTTACTGGTTCTAGTTTTATTTTTTTTGAATAAACCTGTTCTTCTTATATTGACTGTCTCTCTGTTTGAATAGCATCTGTAGTGAAGGGGGGAGCTTATGATTATATACCTTGTACATTATTACGGCTGTGCTTAAATCAACAAGATCAAATAGTTTTACTAATTTTAACTTAAAGAAAATTGGATTCGTTGGCGCGAGATAGTCTCCTTGATTAACAATTCTGACGGCCTTCTTTTGCAGTAGAAAAATTGATTGTATATTAGATTTATAATTATTACCCCAGATTTCTACACAGTAATTTAAATATGGTAAGAATAGACTATTGTATAATAATTTAAGTGAAACCTGACTCAACATAAATTTCATTTTACTCATTATAGCAGCAATTTTAGCTAGCTTTGTCTGAAGAAAACTAATGTGCGTTTTCCAATTAAGTTTTTCATCAATATAGATACCTAAGAATTTGGTTGCAGTCACTCGTTCAATTTCAATGTCATTTAATTTAATATTAGTTGGGCAATCATTTTTTCTATTCCCAAAGATAATATATTTAGTTTTATTTAAATTCATTGAAAGTTTATTAATATCAAACCATTGTTTTATTTTGCTAAGGTCATTTACTACTGTGTGTATAAGATTTTCTAAGTTCTTTCCCGAGCAATAGAGGCTGGTGTCATCAGCAAACAAAATACAGCTCACATTGTCCATTGCCTCACAGACATCGTTTATGTACATAATAAATAATTTAGGTCCTAAAACAGAGCCCTGCGGAACCCCATGCGTAATAATTTTTTTCCTCAGAATTTATATCATTTATATGTACATACTGAGGTCTGTTCAGAAGATAGCTTTCCAGCCAACTGAGAGCAATTCCTCTGATGCCATATTTTTCCATTTTTTTTAAAAGTAGTGTATGATCAATGGTATCAAAGGCTTTACTAAGATCTATAAATATACCTACAGTATATTCTTTATTATCTATTGCTGTAGATATCTTCTCCACAAGCTCCATGATGGCCATTGAAGTCGACCTCTTTGGCCTAAAGCCGTATTGATTATCACTCAGTAAATTATACTTATCAATAAAATTATCCAATCTTGATACAAAAAGTTTTTCTAAAATTTTGGAAAATTGTGGCAGAAGAGATATAGGTCTATAGTTAGTAAACTGGTGTCTATCACCACTTTTGAAGATGGGAATTACTTTGGCTATTTTCAATTTGTTTGGAAAAGTTCCTGTTAAAAATGACTGATTGCAGACATGTGCAAACGGTGTGGCGATGCAGTTAATGATGTTCTTTACCAAATCCATATCAATATCAAAACAATCAGTTGACCTCTTGTTTTTTAATTTATTAACTATTCCAATAATTTCATTTTCATCTGTAGCACTTATAAATAATGAATTTGGATTTTGCTGTATGTAATTTACAGCTGATCCATCTGACTTTGTTGATTCTTTTATTTTGTTTGCTAATGTAGGTCCAACATTTATAAAGAAGTCATTAAAAGCATTTGCCATTTCGCTTGAGCCATTTACAATAACATTATTATCCTTCATAAAATAATCTGGGAATGTGTGTCTTTTCTTTCCTTCTTTAATTATACTATTTAATATTTTCCAAGTCCCTTGAATATTATTTCTTTGCTGTTCTAATAATGTTTGGTAATAATATTTCTCATTCAATCTAATTATGTTTATCAGCTTGTTTTTATATGTCTTGTATGTGTATTCTGCTTCTTTAGTTCTGTGTTGTAGATAAAATCTATACAATTTATTTTTCTTTTTGCATGCATTTAGAATTCCATTCGTAATCCAAGGACTATTTAGTCTGTTTTTGTGTTTAGTTACATATCTGAGGGGACAATGCTTTTCATAGGCTGTAGTTAAAGTTGACAAAAACGCATCAAAAGCCATGTTGGGGTCTGAAGCATAAACCTCATCCCATGTCTGTGTATTTAAGTCTGCTTTTAAAGAAGCTATTGCCTCAGGTGTTCTGAGTCTGGTCATTTTATGATGTTTAGTTTTTTGTGATGCAGTTTTGACATTTTGGAGCAGCTGATGAAAGACACTAAATATGGGTAAATGATCACTTATGTCATTAATAAGTAGTCCAGCTGTAATTTTACTCCCCAGTTGATTTGTAAAGATGTTATCTATCAGTGTAGCTGTGTCATTTGTGATTCTCGTAGGTTTTGTAATAAGTGGAAATAGATTATTACTATATATACCTGAAATAAAGTCTGTTGTTTTTACATTTGTTTGGGGATTCAAAAGATTAACATTGAAATCACCACACACAATATGAACCTTTCTTGAATTAGTGAACAGGGCATCAGTTTTTGTTTCTTGTCCAAAGACAAAAAGGCAGTATTCCTCTGTGGGAGCTGGAATCTCACTGCCAACCTGTGGGTCAGTGGATCTGACCACTCAACCAATGATGTTTATGTTGAGAGCGCGATTTGAACCATCAATCTTTGAATTGGTGGACAAACACTCTACCAACTGAGCTACTGTCGCCAATTTTGACTAGACTTTGGGGATAATTTCACTTTAGTGAATTGTGTCAGTGGCATAGATTTGTTTCAATATTATATTTTCCTCAGCAATATATCATACCTCAAAATTTGTTATTGTGACAGGCCTAGTTGTCACTATTCTGAAAAGTACTAATTCCTTAAAACACAAGTAAATGTAATTGAGCACTTCCCACCTCTGATTCAAACACACGGATTTATTACCAAATGTGTTCCCGTTGTCAGTTACATGGGCGCTCCATTACTCTGCAAACAGCTCATTATGCCTGCCTGCTCTAAGCGATTCGCCAATAGTGCTTCTCATTGATCCCAGTCTCTATTATTTTTGTTTCTCTGTCCTGTTCTGTCTGCACGCTCACATCCTGACCCAGAGCCGCCTCTCTCAGATCCTGTGTTTCCCTTTGAGACTATTTGAAAAGAGGATTCAGTGAGCAGAGGTCACAAGTTTAAAGCTGGAGTTTGGCTGTCTTATTTTCTCTCATCTTGAATCTCTCTGTATCTCTCTAATTGTATTATTTTTCCACCTTTGGGATTTAGATGTGATGAAGTGTGCTGTTGAGTTCCCAGTTTAATAAGATGCTTGCTGTCTAATCATTCACAGTTGTGTGGATTTGAAATTGGTGCTTTTGGTTGGAGGCAAAGAGTGTTCTAGTACAGACTACTTTTGAACTTTGTGTGAAAAGCTGCTTACAACAACTTTTATGCAATTGAAATATTGGTAATAAATAACAACAATAACACATCTGACTTGTATAGCGCTTTTTTGGACACTCCAAGATGCTGTACAGACAATAAGAAACAGTAGAAGTAGAAGATGATGGTGAGAATCATGGGGGGAATGCAGGATTGAACAGGTGAGTTTTTAGTAATGATTTGAAGTGCTGAATGAGTCTGGGTTTCTGATGGCTTATGGGAGTGATTTCCAGAGGGCGGCCTCTGTTCTCCAAGGTTCGGTGCTTTGTCCTGATGAGGGAAGCGAGGAGGTTGGCATCGGCTGATCTGAGGAAGCAGGTGGGACGGTGCTGATCGAGGAGGTCGGTGAGGCAGGGATGGATCAGGTTATGGAGTTGGACTTGTAGGGGATGAGGTGGACCTTGTATTGGATGCAGTATTGTACAGGGAACCAGTGGAGTTGTTTGAGAACAGGCGTGATGCAGTGTTTAGAGTGGGTGTGGACAAGGAGGCGGGCTGCAGAGTTCTGGATGTATTGCAGTTTTTGAAGGTGGGTCAATGGTAGACTGTACAGAAGGGTATTGCAGTAGCCGAGTCTAGAAGTGATGAATGCATGAGTGGGCTGCAGTGGGCTGTAATATTTAGCAGTTTTTGTAGTGATATTAACAGCATGAAATAACCTATATTAAAAACCCCCAAACAGTCACCATCTAATGAAGTAATTACTGTCGCCCACTGATCGTGACAGTTTGTCCCAGTTTCGTTGAGGGATGAGTTATTGCGGTTTAAAAATACAGTGGAGCACTTCCTGTATTACCACATGACATCATAAGGTGGAACAGAGTGTTTTGTGTTGAGAGAAGAACTCTAAACTAACTCAATATGCAGGGTTTGTGTGTTAAACACGTGTAAATGAAACAAAATGCAACTCCAGGTCTGGTTTTGATGAGGAAACAAAATTATAACACAGATCAGAAAATGGCATAATATGAGCAATTTAAAGCAGCGCTATGTAACTTTTCTGTTGGAGGGTCTGCCACTCTTGTCTCCATGGAGATGTTATTGCTGGAATATTCCACAGCATAACAACAATCTTACATTTATTCAGTTGCAGGTTTTTCTATTGGCTCAAAAATAACATTCTTGCTACGAATCTGTAATTTGACCTGGTGCTTATCCATGTTGAGAAGATAAGTTTAATGCCATACTGTGGAACATACAGTCAAAGGATTAACATCTCTATAGAGACAATTTGTGGTGGGACACCTCACCAGAAAAGTCACATAGTGCACCTTTACTTGTAGCCATTATTCCATGCATATGACAAAATACATTACGAAATATACTCAAATAAATGTCAAAGCGAACGTCAACAACAACTTGGTGTCTGTAGAAATAGCTCGGCTTTGATAGACTTGACCAATTCACCTCTTGTATCGATTTTTGAAGCATCTTAGCTCTGATTAGGCTTAGTGAAGAAAACTGATTGTATTTTCATTGCCTCTCCTGTTCTGTATCTCATTCTGTCTTTCTACAATAACCACTTAATAAATCTCATATGTTATCTCTTATCACTTTCATACTGATTGCAGGCAGTATACATGACCAGCTACAGTGGCGCATGCTGGGAGAGAGAGTCTAACACATGGATCTTTGAAGCTTAACCCAGGCTGACCAGGGATGGACTGCTAAGGGCTTAGAGAGCTCATTGATTAGCCTAGTGACATGTGACAGGACAGTAACAGTCTTAGCTAGCCCATAAACGAGTGCAGTGGGGGGTAAGCCTGCCCTCATGTACAGGGATTTTACAATTATTGGGATATAATGTCATATTTTATATGTTTTAGGGAAAAATTAGGGAATTTAGGGAAATTCTTAAGCTAGAAATCTCATCTAAATTTTATTTCCTTCATTGTTATTAGAACATTTTATTTAGGGTTGTGTGATGAATCAAAAAATACAAAAAATATGTTGTAGAATTTTAAATATGGTATAGGTTAACTTTCAAATAATTATTATGTTAAGTTTGACTCAAGTAATCATGATTAGGATTTTGTTCCATTCAGGCCCGTCAACAGAAATTTGGGGGCCTGGGGCAATAATTCTTATATGGGCCCCCCTCTAATGTAAATTAATAGTCGGAGGTTCCAATTCTGGGTCCCTTGCATCCTGGGGCCTGAGACAACAGACCCCTTTGTCCCTTCCTTGTCAACTTCTTCTACTTGGATGGAATAAACCAGGACTTAGGCACCCGTATGTAGGAATTTATAATAATGTTTTGTCTGTTATAATGACAAATGTAACTATGTGTCCTTTTAAAATAAATTTGTGAAGTCCTTAACACAGGACAGACCAGGAGGTTTAAGCCGGAGCGGGTGCTGTAAAGGTGGAAGAGAGGGGAGCGCGGGCAGGTTTTAAAACAGGAGTTAACGAAAAGGACACACTGAAGCCGGTGGGATGTCCCAGCAGCAGATGGAGCAGACCTGGGAGCCCATCTGCCCCCATCTGCCCCCCTCCTGCACCTCCTCCTTATGTCCAGAGCTCTCAGATTAAGGTGGGCTTTGGAGTAAAAGGCTGCTATATAAAATAGCAATTTGAGATATTTAATTTTTCCATTTGAATACCCAAAATAAAGATAAAACTAACGATAGATTATTTTGACCAATAAATGACAAACCAATAGACAGTAATGGAAAGAAACTGAATCAGGACTAAACCACGAGCAAATCTGGTCTACATTTGGACTACTAAACCAGGACTAAACCAGGGCTATGCATGTGATAAAAATGTGCACTGTTGCCATAGCAAATAACAATTCAAAACAGATTATTAGAACTTTTGAGTGGTGAAAAGTGCTCAAAATGCCATTTATAATATCAAACCCATGAATTGACAAGGTTTAAATTGAAATCTGGACTAAACCATGTTGTTAAACCGGATTTTGAATAAGAATAAGAAGAGCATATAACACATTTATGTGGTCATTGTATTTTAAAGGACCATGTAACATGATCATAATTTAGTTTTCTGAAATCTCTATTATTTTGACTTTCCAATATTTGAACGATGATATAAATGCCATATATGTAATGTATTTTGCACCTTCACTCTGAATACTACAGCTCTGTGTTGGACGGTCCCCCCATTGAGGTTGCTGGTTTGAATCTGGCCCACTGCCCCCAGTGCGATCTCTGTGAGTGTGTAATTAGACCCTGGTGTAGTGCTTGTGATGAGACATGATGACACATAATAACAGTAATTAAACAGATGAAATGGAGTTGTCAAATTATAACAATAGAGATGATAGTGAGTCACATTTATAAATCATGATTGATCCACACATACTCTTTATTTTTGCGTCACAAATATCGTCAGTATTGGTGTCATTAAAATCATATGTTTTTGTTTTTATTTACCATAGCAGATCATCTAGGTTGTTATTTTTACACCAGATGCCCTTCCTCCTGACACAACGCTGATATATTTTACAGCTCACACATGCTAAAACGTATGTGTAATTGGATAGCGAGAGATGCAATTTAATTTTAACCTTAAAAAAAAAAAGCATGATTTTATTTTAGTCTATTTTAGGCTAATTAAGTTACACAGTGGAGTTTTTTCTATGAGTGGGCTTGCATCGCCACAAACCTGACTCATACTTGGCTTGGAGGAGGGCCACAAGCTAGTGTAAGATCACATGGTATAATAAACAAATACTATTAAATTGTGTTGAAAATTGCAATGTTATCTAAAAAAAAGAACTTTTAAGATGATCATTTATGTATCAAGTCTGTTCTTTAATAATGAAATCAAGTTTAAAATAATATGGAAATCAAGTTTGAGATTAGTGTTGATTTCAATACCAATTTCAAACTTGGTTTCAATACTAATTTCAAACTTCATTTCAAGTTTGAAATCGGTATTGAAATCAAATCTGAAATCATTCAGAAATCAAGTTTGAAATTGGTATTTAATTCAACTTTGAAATCATTATTGAAATCAAGTTTTGAAATCGGTGTCGAAATCAAGTTTGAAATGTTTGTATCGTGACTACACTCCACTCATTGCTTTAAATCCATGTGGCCGTGGGGCTATTGTTCTAAAGGCAGGCCTGTGTATTATTCCGCTTGTGCACATTTTCTGCCTCAGAGAAAACATGAACTCTCAGGTGGTGCATATATGAGCTCCTTCTGCACGAGCCGCTCTCTCATGCAAACATAATACTCTGCTCACTCATCAGGTGAACAGCCACTTAACCTGACCCCAGCTCACAGGCAAAACCACAGGCCTGACTCCAGAATCCATCCACTTTTAATGCGCACAAATTATTACAAGTATTCTCAGTCAGGCAAAAGGTGGGCTAGCATTCACGCCTTTGGTACTGCTTTTGTACCCAGGTTATTATGGTCTGTCTGTAGTTGCTGTAGTGAAGTGAAGTAATTTAGTTATTTTTATTTATTTTATTTTTTTTTAAGTAAAGTTACAAAAATGACTGCTTCTGTGCGACCTTGGAAACTGCCGAGCTTAAGGCATTTTAGGAATTACTCTGTTAAAGGTGCACGATGTAACTTTTTTGGTCACACGGTATAGCTTTAAACAACAAATTGATCTAAATAGACATAAGCAGGAGAGGCCACCATGTCAAGTTACACGTCATATCTTATAGTTTATTTATTTTTGAGCAAATAAAAAAATACCCACAATTAAATCAATGGATGTTAAATACATTTTATAGCCACCTCTTCTTCCTGGTATTTAATACTAACTGTACAGGATATCTTGGTGTTTTATTAGGCCCGAGCCCCTACAGGGCGTAGGGCCTATTGCTTCCGCAACGATGAGTGCCTGGGCGAAGCCCAGGCACTCATCGTTGCTAACTGTCTTGCCGAACTTGTGCGCGCAGCGCACAAGTTCGGCTGAGGTCGCGACCTTGCCCTGATTCCACTATCCCAGCAACCCATGCCGTAGGCATGGGCCATCTTTATTACTGCTAAAATGAATGGAAGTCAATGGGAGGTCAGTGGGCGACCCCCGACGTCATGGCGAATGACGGGCGCGTCAGCGCCCGTCATTCGCCAATGACCCCACGGTGACGTGGGGAAGGTTCAGAGCTTTCAAAAAACGTATAATTTGTCATTCTAATGTTTTCGGATATATTGTTTTGCTAAAAATATTATTATTTTTATTATTATTAGGCCCGAGCCCCTACAGGGCGTAGGGCCTATTGAAAATAATAAAAATATTATTATTTTTATTATTATTTTATTTATTATTTTTTTTTTTTCTTTCTTCTGCTCTTTGAACAGGAATTTCACCCCCTGAAACATATTTGAAAACTCACCAAATTTTGCCCAAAATTCAGAAGTGCCGAAAAAATTATTTTTTTTATATGGTGCATCATTGGACATAAAAAAATGGCGCGACAGCGCCACCTACAAAAGTCAAAATACATTGCGTCAATGGGAGACGCCCCGACGTAAACTTTGTCATAGACCCACCAAATTCGGTACACATATTCATCAAGTGATGCCAAACAAAAAATATTATTATGGCCACGCCCTCGGACAAACCGGAAGTCGGCCATCTTGGATTGAATATTCCGAAATGCCGAGTCAGCGTTTTCGTTGACGTCGCATTTTCGTCAACTCCTCTGAATGCGCTTCACCTGCAGGGCTGAAAATCACTGGACATCATCTAGACAAGTGGGGCATCAAAAGTTATCCGATTTACATTGATACGTATAACGGCTTCCGTGCGGCGAAGCCGCAAAATTCCATCGGAATTTTTGCAATTTTCAAATTTCAAAATTTGCTCCCATTTGCGCATACAAAGTCCGATTTGACTCAAATTCAAATCAGTTGTAAAACTTTCTGGCCTAGACCTACTCATTGTGAAAGAAACAAAATTGGTGCAATAGCGCCCCCTACAGAATAACAAATTAATTTGTATGGAGGTTCAAAAAATTTAGTTTTCCCAAATGTTACGAAATTTCACACAAAATTTCCATTTCGTCATTCCAATCAATAAAGTCAATCAGACCCATGTCGTTTTTTGCATCCTGTTGCCATGGCGATGCGCCGAAGTTCCCATGTTATCCTAATGGGAACGCTCCGAAAATTTCCCATTCATGAGAAAAACATTAGTTTCATGGAATTAAGTGAAATTTGGCAGAATGACTCATCATGTCATCCCGATCAAAAAAGTCAATCACACCCATGTCATATTTTTCACTGGGTTGCCATGGCGATGCGCGAAATACCTCATGTTATCCTAATGGGAAAATTTACAAATTTTGGGACATTTCAAAGTCTTATAACGGCTTCAGACCTTCAATGAAGAATGTGAGATTTGGCACGTTGATTCTTTACATAATCCCCATCAAAAAAGTCCGAGGTGCCAAGTTTGTATTTTGCACGGTGTTGCCATGGCGATGCCTGGAAAAACCCATGTTGGTGCATTTTGTGCATCACTGCTCCTAATGTCTTTTGACTTTGTTTGGTGACAAGTGCAGCCCAAAGCCACAAAAAAACAGAGGCAAGTGGCGGATCAGCGCCACCTGCAGGGAGTGCCCGGTCGGCCGAGTGCGAAGCGCGGCCCGCGAGGGCCGTTCGATGCCGCTTGCGGCTTTAATTATTATTTTTATTCTTCTTTCTTCTGCTTTTTGAACAGGAATTTGACCCCCTGAACATATTTGAAAACTCACCAAATTTTGCCCAAAATTCAGGTCTGCCGAAAAATTTATTTTTTTATATGGTGCATCATTGGGCATAAAAAAATGGCGCGACAGCGCCACCTACAAAAGTCAAAATACATTGCGTCAATGGGAGGCGCCCCGACTTCAAATTTGTCGTAGAGCCACCAAATTCGGTACACACATTCATCAAGTGATGCCAAACAAAAAATATTATTATGGCCACGCCCTCTGACAAACCGGAAGTCGGCCATCTTGGATTGAAAATTCCAAAATGCCGACTCAGCATTTTTGTTGACGTCGTATTTTCGTCAACTCCTCTGAAGGCGCATCACCTGCAGGGCTGAAAATCACTGGACATCATCTAGACAAGTGGGGCATCAAAAGTTATCCGATTTACATTGATACGTATAACGGCTTCCGTGCGGCGAAGCCGCAAAATTCCATCGGAATTTTTGCAATTTTCAAATTTCAAAATTTGCTCCCATTTGCGCATACAAAGTCCGATTTGACTCAAATTCAAATCAGTTGTAAAACTTTCTGGCCTAGACCTACTCATTGTGAAAGAAAACGATTTGGTGAAATAGCGCCCCCTACAGAATAACAAATTCATTTGTATGGAGTGCTGAAAATTTAGTTTTCCCAAATGTTACGAAATTTCACACAAAATTCCAGTGGGTCATCCCAATCAATAAAGTCAATCAGACCCATGACGTTTTTTGTACCGTGTTGCCATGACGATGCGCCAAATTGCCCATGTTATCCTAATGGGAACGCTCCGAAAATGTCCCATTCATGAGAAACACATTAGTTTCATGGAATTAAATGAAATTTGCCAGAATGACTCATCATATCATCCCGATCAAAAAAGTCAATCACACCCATGCCATATTTTTCACTCTGTTGCTATGGTTATGCGCGAAATACCCCATGTTATCCTAATGGGAAAATTTACACATTTTTGGACATTTCAAAGTCTTATAACAGCTTCAAACCTTCAATGAAGAATGTGACATTTGGCACGTTGATTCTTTATATCGTCCCCATCAAAAAAGTCCGAGGTGCCAACTTTGTATGTTGCACGGTGTTGCCATGGCGATGCCTGGAAAACCCCATGTTGGTGCATTTTGTGCATCAGTGCTCCCAATGTCTTTTGACTTTGTTTGGTGACAAGTGCAGCCCAAAGCCACAATAAAACAGAGGCAAGTGGCGGATCAGCGCCACCTGCAGGGAGTGCCCGGTCGGCCGAGTGCGAAGCGCGGCCCGCGAGGGCCGTTCGATGCCGCTTGCGGCTTTAATTGTTCTTCTTTCTTCTTTTTATTGACTTTTGAATTTTATTGACTTGACTTGAATAAACCATGCTGTGGAACATTCCGCATGAAGCAATAATATCTCCATAGTGGCATTCACCCAACAGGAAAAATGACATAATGTACTTTTAATTGTGAGATGGGACCGGATCAAGATTCTAGCCTCTATAGGGGTCAGACACGCTGTTAAATGCCGTCTATTACAGGAATGAAATATTGTATTTGGCTCAATGTATTTCCCCTGCACAATAGGATCACCTGGTCTGGTCCAAATCTCTGCTCTGCTCTGCACAACAGTGCCAGGCAACCTCACTGTTAGCATCACTACTTCCTGCCCAATTTTATCTCTTAGGTTTTTTGCCGAATCATACAAAAATGAATAAATATTAGAGATAAGGCAGTGGACAGGGAGCTGTGGGTGGCTGTTAAAGACTTCACAAACAAAATGAATACTTCACCGAGGACACATAATAAACATTAAAATAATATCACAAAATGAAGTATTCTACTAAATAATTGAGTAGTCTTTATTTCAAGTAATTTGAATTTTATTAAGTTGTTTATTTTCTGTTTTCTGATTTTAATAAAAGTGACTGTTAGCTTTGAAACACAGCAAGCTAGCTGGCCTATTGAACAATGTGAGATGGTGTCAGTGCCTTGGCAGAGGTCAGTGTTGTTGCAGATGGCAGATTGTGGGTAGAATAAAGAAGCCGCTGGCAGTTTTATACTTCAAGAAACATCAGTAATAGTCAAAAAATAATAAGCCATTGAAAAGTTATTTTTTTATCCAGTCAAAGTATTCAATCATTTCCTTCTCTCTGTATTACTCCTTAAGTCCATTGTGTCTTGGGTGAATTGGTGATGGAGGGAAGAGTGGGTGCTTGCTGTCAGACTTCCTCAATTATTGTGTGGATGTGCGGAGAGCTCGGAGCAGCCCATGTCAGCTACTTTGAACAGATTCAAATTCACTGTATGTGTCAAAGCTCTTATGTAATGACAAGTGAATGAAGTCTCACTTATTATCCACGCCTCCTGCAGACAGGCCGCAGACAGGCCGCAGACAGGCCGCAGACAGGCCGCAGACAGGCCGCAGACAGGCCGCAGACAGGCTGCAGACAGGCCGCAGACAGGCCGCAGGAACAGTGGAGAGTCTTAAATGACCTTTTTAAATAATAAAAAGGTAACTTTTGTAGAAAGTTTATGTAAACAGTTAGTCAGTTTAACCATGTTTACTTTACACTTGTGTTATCTCAGGGTTTAGGAAAATATCAAAAAATTCTCAAAAAAATGAACCTTTAATACATTTAGACCTTTACTTTACTGGGTCAGTGTTTAGGGATGTACCCTGGTATGAGATATGTCTGGATATCCCATTTCGATCTATAAACTGGTGTAATAAGATGATTTACTGATCAGTGTTGGCCCAAGACTTGCCGTAATATTGTGCTTGTATTTTCTCAGTGCTGTTCTGTAGTTACTGGTGTATGTGTATTTGATAAATAACAGTTACAAAACGCATGTGGATAATTAATTACCATACGCCATTTGTACTGTTATCGGTTGATATTAGGTAGATACTCAAAGCCGGAGACTGAGAATATAATTTATTTCCTTTGGAAACAAAGTATCGACACCGGTAGCAGAACTGAAAATGCTGGTAGTGTTAGATTTTATGTCTATCGTTAATAAGTCAGTTATTCATCTTGATTTAGATTTCATCTTATTCTCCTGCTGTTCTCCTGCTTGAACTTTGTGTTGCAAAACTGTAATTTCCCAATTGTGGGACATAAGAGTTGGTCACATATGAGGAATGGTAATAATGACAATAGCAAACCAACGATTTCTTTGTTGTTCGGTTGTGGTGCTGATAATTTTGAATAAACAGTGATGTTTCTTCTCATAATAATTTGATACTGAGCAAGCACTTCCTCAGGCTCAGACACAGGAAAAAGCTGCTTTAAAGTATTAAGAATAACGGCACAGGAAACAGAGGAGACATACTTTTATTCGAATTCAAATCATGCTTCCTGACTCAGTCACATACTGTATAATGATGAGAAACACAATGTAAGAGCTTTGAAGACATGCAAGTTTAGAATATTAGTAAATCTTCATCTTAAAAAAAAATAAAAATCCCAGAGATAAACAAAGAAAATACATCTGCACCATAGTATTACAATTTTATTCAGTGTAATTCCTTGCCTGCAAATCCAGAATGATGTCTCTGTGTATTTTTTGTATAGATTGATATGAGTCTGGTCCTCGCATCTTCTGTTATGTCTCAAGCCCAGTCAAACGTGATCTTGCTGTGTTTCAGATGACATCACAACATTCTATAGGCTAATAATGTTTAATACAGATGGGGGTTCAGCCAAAATAAATACTGTTAAAATCCAGATTCGTGTTGTAAATCAAGAAGTTAATGGGTTCAGTCACACATAGAAAACATCACCAGGTAGTGCTTCTCTCATTCATATATTTTTCTTTCATTTATTTTTTCTGATACGGACGGACCATATCTGTCCCCGATTGGCTGATCCGCCTGTCAATCATGCCTTTTTGAAAACCGATAGTTTCACGTGTGATCAGATCACATCTTCGTAAAGTATCGAAGAAATGTGTATTCTGGATCCAAGGCAGTGTAATTCACGCAATTTCGGTGTTTAATATTACAGTCCTTTTGTCAGTCCCTCCCTGTTGAGACTGTGTGCGTGTCTCTGCTGTGTGTGTCTCTAGCCTTTTACAATAGGTAATTTACTGAATATAAATTGCTTCGACTAAAATAAATGTGAGTCCCTTTATTGTCTGTCTGTGTCGGCGCTGAGACTAATTGGCTGTTGGTGTCTCCCTCCTTTTGAATGAAGCAGCTGTAATATACAGCCACCTGCTTCACTAATGGCAATAAGTGGACTAGATTATTGAATTGAAAAAAGACCTTAACAAGATTCAAATAAGAAGTTAAAATAGTCCGATTTTAAAATTCAAGAAACAGTTTTTCTTTGAAACAAGGTGGTGGTTTGAGGAATTACTGGCAAAGTGAACAGTGGGTTCTATTCAACACCAGTCAGATTCAAACGGATACATACATACAGACTACCTCAAACATATGAAGCAAGGTATGTGGAAATGTGTAACAAAGAAAAAAAAAGTTTTTCTTATGTATATAAAATGTAGAAAGTCCAGTAGCAGTAGTAGTGTGTCCATACTTTTGACTGGTAAAATGCTTTTCACAAAAACCACATCAAATTAGGGTTAAACTGGGAGTAAAACTGGTACTCGACCGGTACTCGACCGGTACTCAATCGGCACTCGACCGGTACTCGACCGGTACTCGACCGGTACTCGACCGGTACTCGACCGGTACTCGACCGGTACTCGACCGGTACTCGACCGGTACTCGATCGGTACTCGATCGGTACGAGACCGGTACGAGACCTCGAGGAGACCGGTACAAGACCTCGAGGAGACCGGGATGAGACCGGGACGAAACCGGGACGAGACCAAATCTAGGGACTAGGACTAAAACACTCGTAAGAATAGAGAACAAACTGAGTTAAAAGTTGTAGTTATAATGTGTGAATAATGATAGTAAATATAACTATAGGAGTAGCACACAAGCACACAGAAATAGTACACCATGTTCACTCTGCAGTTTGAGTTGTTTCCACCCTTTTACAATGCATTTTTACTCTGCAAATTGCAAATGAACTGAAATCAATTTATACCCCAAGAGGTATATGGCTGAAGAAAAGCATCCGCATGAACATTCTGACCATGAAAACTGCTGAGGTGAGCGATTTTAGTGATGCCATATTTCGTCCTGCACATCACCCGGTGCTGCGTCTGACTGGAGCAGTGGTATAGTTGTTTTTGGCCTCTGGGGCTTTGTAGAGAGAAGGAAGTCTGTGAACAGGCCACTGACCCTGTGTGTCCCCCTGGCACAGAGCTGGAGTGTGCAGCTAATGAGGAGATCCCATTATGGAGACACACAGTCATTCATAACACTGCCCTGGGCACCACTCAGACATGTAGTAGAGAATGTGCAGTTTGGTCAGCGCTGCTTGCTCCTCTGTGTACAAGTAGTAACTATTTTGTACCAACTAACTGGCGTTTTATCCTCTGTTAGGGTAGGCACTGGGCATGCGTGGTTGAGGTTCAATTTAAAGGTCCTATATTACGTTAATTAGATTCTTGTGAGGTTTAAGCCATGTTTATAATGTTGTTCCCTCATTAAAACATACCCGGAGTTGTGGTTTGTTTCATTCACACATGTTTGAGTAACCCTTTGTCATTAGTTTGTCTCCACCTCCAAAGCTCAAAAGACTCAGTTCCACCTTGTGATGCCATGAAGTGATAGTTTTCAAGTTAACAGCCACCTTTTTTCATTTTTGTTTAGTAGAGATTCAAAATTCTAGAGCTGAAATTATGTTACATGTGCACAATCTAAACCTGTAGTGGGGGTCAGCTACCTCCTTGTATTCATGCCATGGAGATGGTATTGCAGTGCCTATAATGTTCCAAAGTATGGCATTAAACTTGCATTTATTAAATGACATCCTTTCTTACTGAGCGTTGCTTGTCTCCATGGGGATAGATGGTTAAATATCAGGTTTTTGATACTTTTGACAGCCCTTATACCCTGCTTGTATAGTATAGCAGTGTAGTATATAGTATTTTCCCTCGCATCACAAACATGCAGCTTGGCTTGAGCACATTTTGTTTCACCTAAAGTCGGTGTGACAGGTTCCGTCTCAGTAACTCGATGTTCACTTTAGGAAGAACGAGAGGAATGTGGTGTGTCTTATTTGTGTAGCAGCTGAAAAGGCAGTTTTGTGATTGACAGGTCACCTTTGTGTCTGCTTAGCATATTGTTGAACTGGTCTCCTTTTGACCCCAGTGCTCCTAATGTTGGCATTAGTGTTAGCATTAGTGTTAGCATTAGTGGCGTCCTTGTAGCATGTTAAAAATTAGCTGATTTAGATGGATGGATTTGTTTAGGGGGAATGAGCCTGCAGTGGATTCCTCAACTGTGGAATGTGAACCAGGCAGTTTTCGCATGAGTTTCTCTCTCTCTCTATTCTCTCTCTCTGTCTCTCCTCTATTTCTCTCTCCATCCCTCTCTATCCATCTTTCTCTATTTCTCTCTCACTCTCTCCATCTCTTATCTCTATTTCTCTCTCTCCACCTCTCTCCATCTTTCTCTCTCTCTGTATTTCTCTCTCAATCTCTCTCTGTCTCTTTCTGCCTCTCTCTGTCTCTCTTTTTCCATCTCTCCTCTATATCTCTGTCTCTCCACTATCTCTGTCTCTCTCTCTCTCTCTCTCTCTCTCTGTGTCTGTCTCTCTCTGTCTCTCCTCTATCTGTCTCTGTCTCACTGTTTCTAATCTGTCTCTCTTTCTCTGTCTTTCTCTGTCTCTCTGTCTCTCTGTCTCTATCTGTCTCTATCTCTGTAGGTGTTGTAATCGAAAGTTAATCAATGCACAAGCTTGAGAATGCCACTTGGAAGCATTAGCACTAGCGATCTGTTATCTGATACTTGTGGTGAGGTTTAATGCCTCTCACTGTAAACAAGGATGTTTATATGAGTAGTACCGGTTTTCCTTCATTCAGATAAAGTGTTCATGCATTGAAGTAATTGAAGTAATTGAAGTAATTGCTGTTAAAATTTTCTAAAGTATTTGCTCTAGTTGGCACCGCACCATTTTGAAAATACATCTATTTCTGACAATTGCCATTAGATTTACAGTTTTTAAGAAGTTCCAGTTGTTTTTAAACTGTGCACTCTGAACAGAATTGTACAACTGAGATAAGCCTAAAATATGAATGGATAAACTCATAGTATTTGCTTATATAACCATCTAAAATCTGTGGTAAGGCGTTCCCCCGAAACAAAAGTAAAAAGAGATGCAAAAAGCCCTTATATAACGCTAAGATGTTAAAGGAACACTATTCACCCTTTTTGGGTGGAGAGTCTGCTACCTGCTCGTCTCCACTGTAATCTTATTACTTTGCGTGGAAATTGTAGAAAGAAAGAACATGCCTTATTATCTTTAATTGGCCTTTTGTTTGTCTCTATGAAGACAGATAATGCCATACCTTGGAGCATTCTTATCAAACATCTCCATGGAGTCAAGAAGTGGGTAGAGCCCCCATAAGAAAAGTTACATAGTGGACCTTTTAAAGCAGCAACAGTATCCATCAGTAGAAATCGACTGATATGTTTTTTTTTTCATCGCCAATACCAATTATTTAGAAGCCCGAGTGTCCGATGAACTCTGTCTATTGTCCCCAAACGATGTTTACATTTAACACCACAAACTTATAAGAGAGCTGTGTAGTCTCGCATTCTGTGCAGCTGTCTCTTTGTATTCAACTGTTACTATAAAGATTTGTGTGTATTTTTAAGCCACGGATTAACTAAAACCAAATATCAACCTGTGCTGGAGATTTAAAACCTATAACTAAAAAGTCCAAATATCGGCCTGATCTCTAATCCTCAGTTTTGGTAGAACCTTTTGACATTCTTGCAGTTTTTGCATTGTACTCTTTGGGGAATACCTTTGTGGGATGCAGAGGATTTTCCGCATTGCAGTATTCAGTCAAATTTAAAATATTTTATTATGTATTTATATTTTATTTTTCATTGGCAAAAGTCACAGCATACAAGTTTACTTTAGATTTTATGTTAATTATTACTAAAATGTAGTACTCACTCATTTTCTACAAGCAAAATCTAAATGGACCCATTTGAATATTTTCACTATTCAAGAACAGAGTTTAAAACACTTGGAAAAGCACATATACACAGTGGAAGGGCATCTGACATAAAACCTCCACATGACAAAAGTTCTAATGTAAAATGTTTCTTGGCTTTTAGAGTTGCTCGTGGTAAAACTGGTTTGAATTGACCCCAAGAATAACTGATACCACTCATTATTCCTTTCCCTGTTCTGTCGTCACATTATCACTCTGCAGATAGACTTCTGTTTACAGATATAACAAACCCTCGTCTGGATAGACGCGTGTCTTTAAACATGCTTGACTCTAACTGGCCTCAGGAGATCGCACAAACTAAACCTGTGAATTATTTAACGGAGCAAGAGAAGAGGGGTACAAAGCACTCCGGTCACTATAGGACACAGCCCGGCCTTGGCATACCACCTAAATACTCCCCAAATGTCATCTACTTTTATCCCCCAAAACATCAATCAAACTAATGCGTTTTATCTGCCCAAAGGCGATTGTATGCGTTTCCAATGGCCTTTAGCAGCTTCTCTAAAGGTCGTGTGGATAAGCGTCGCTCTGATCGTTTTAATGGCTCATGTTGTTCCCAAAAGCAGATGACGAATGAGATTAGGATTCAAAATGGACTGTGAATTTGTAAGGCTTTAATTTCAGTGTAATCCGCAGGAGAATAAGGGCAATATTAGCTTCAGAGAAAAACTGGCCTGTCTGTCAAACGTTATTGAAATCGATGAGAGTGATGGGTTTGCTCATATTACTGCTGGATTGTTTCATAAAGCAGGTTGTGGTTTGAACACTGCACTCACTGCCTCATTAAACTTTGAATAAATTGCCATCCCGCTGTAATACTGTTAACAGGCAAAACTCCTACGGCTCATTAGGAACACCAGTCTGGAATATTTGATTCATATTAAGTGTGTAATTTTGCTTGTTTTGAAAGATGAACGTTTAATGAAGCCGATTAACTACTACTGCTGCTACTACTACCTATTACTTTTACTTACTATTTGCTACAATGGTGTTACACCATGGGTTTATTTAGCTGTCACCATAATGTTAATATTTTTAAGTTTCAAAAATATCAATGTCTATAGAAAATGCAAGTTCTTTTGAGATGGTTAATGTGCAATACACTCATTTTATCTAGAACTAGAACAACAATCACTACTACTGCTTCTACTGCTACTATTACTTCTACTGCTGCTCATACTACTACTACTACTACTACTACTACTACTACTACTACTACTACTATTACCTTTGCTGCTGCCGCTATTACTGCTACTACTGCTACTACTGCTAGTTACTAGCAAAAGTGCTTATCTAGTAAAAATAAGTGGAATCCAGCAGTAACTTGGTTTGTGTGGTCAGGGCACTCATGTGACTTTAGGCGGAATTCAATGCAATTTCCCATAGGCACACAGAACTTAAAAAGTGAAATTGTGAAAAAAACACAAAACGCATCAAGCTAATTTTTGCTGTGGAAATAGAGCTTGGGGACCTGTACAACATACAGTTTAAAGTTTGGTTACTATTACCTTTGCTGCTACTACTACTAATACAATTGTTACTAAAATTACTACTACTACTACTATTACTACTGCCAATGCTACTATTACTGCTCCCACGACTAGATTGGCTGAGTGAGCAGATCCACTGACCCACAGGTACAGCGGTACGATTGTAGCTCTGACAGACGATTGCTATCGTTGTTTTCTTGGGCAAGACACTTCCTCGCCCCCGGTATATTCATACACAGGTGCATGAATTTGTGTGTGAATGGGTGAGTGTTTTTTTTTTAACTACTACTACTACTATTATTACTATTATTACTACTACTATTATTACTACTACTACTACTACTATTATTACTACTACTACTACTATTATTACTATTATTACTACTACCACTATTATTACTATTATTACTACTACCACTACTACTACTATTATTACTATTATTACTACTACTACTACTACAGTACATAGGTTTGACTGTATTGTGGCCTCTCCTGTGAGCTCATAGCCTGCTCTAAAATGCAGCTTGTGAAATGGTTTTCCTTTTGCATGGGTGAGTCTGCGCTGGAGCGAGTGCAGTGTCAGCTTATGCCCACATCACATCAGCTCAAAGTCCTGACTTCACCAGGACACTGCAGAGCTCCACAGTTTCAACACTGCACACAAAAATCCACCACCTAACAATAAGACCTGGCAGAGATGCATAGATGATAACTGAACTGATATGACAAGATAATTGATATGGACTGGACTGAGAATTGAACCGACAACCTCCTGGCTTTGAGTAATTATCTAACCTTACACTTTGGAGCCTCTGCTAGGGATGTAAAACAAATCTGTATTAAAAACGAAATCTGTATTAAAAATGGAATGGAATGAACTGCCACAAAGTCTGAAACTTTCCTCTGACATGAAAAACTTTTCATTTAATCTTAAGAAATTATTATTAGAGAATCAGCATTGTCAGCATTAAGAATTGTAATTGGTATGATATAGTCTTAGTGAGATTTTCTTGTAAAATTTTATTGTGTAATAATTGGTCATTTGTAGTGTGTGAGTGTGTATTGATTATATTGCTTACATGTTATATAGTATTTCTCACCTGCTCAGGGACTACAGATGGAAACTATCTAAAGCATCTTTAATGTTTTTACACATTGTCCCTGTCAAATAAACAAATAAATAAATAAAATAAATAAATAGAGATGGATAGATGAATGGATGGATAGATGATGGATGGAAGATGAATGAATGGATAGATGAATAGATGGATGGATGATGGATAGATGCCTAGATATAGAATGGTCTTGTTCTTTATTATTAGACCATATGATGATAATTTCTAAAACTACTTTTTATTTTGTGTGTTTTATCTTTGTGCTGTTAAAAGTAGTATAGCGCATAGAGCTTTTTCCATATGATTAAAAACTATTTGTTACTAATTTGCCAGAAAATATTGTCAAAATTGTTAGTTGTGGACAAAATGAAAAGATGCATTTAAAAAAGACACTCTCCTCCATCAGTTGAGTGTAGCTGCTCTCATTTGCTATCATCTGTTTTCATCTGTTCTCATGCTCTTATCTGCTCTAATCTGATCTCATATGCTCTCATCTGCTCTAATCTGATCTCATATGCTCTAATCTGATCTCATATGCTCTAGTCTGATCTCATATGCTCTCATCTGCTCTAGTCTGATCTCATATGCTCTCATCTGCTCTAATCTGATCTCATATGCTCTCATCTGCTCTAGTCTGATCTCATATGCTCTCATCTGCTCTAATCTGATCTCATATGCTCTCATCTGCTCTAATCTGATCTCATATGCTCCCATCTGTTTTCATCTGTTCTCATGCTCTCTTCTGCTCTAATCTGATCTCATCTGCTGTCATCTGTTGTCATCTTCTCTTGCTGCTCAATCTGCTGTCATCTGCTGTCATCTGCGCTCACCTGCTCTCACCTGCTCTCACCTGCTCTCATCTGCTGTCATCTGCTGTCATCTGCTGTCATCTGCTGTCATCTGCTGTCATCTGCTCTCATCTGCTCTCATCTGCTCTCACCTGCTCTCACCTGCTCTCACCTGCTCTCACCTGCTCTCACCTGCTCTCACCTGCTCTCACCTGCTCTCATCTGCTCTCATCTGCTCTCATCTGCTCTCATCTGCTCTCATCTGCTCTCTGTCCCCTGTGGACACTACAGTTAATTACTTGTCATCTCGTGAAGACGTCAGAGCCCCAGCTCACCTTTTATAATGTAACTCTGCAGGAGCTTCCAGGTCTATTATTGCTAAAACAGCATAGAACATATAAGTGATTTTACACCTATGAAACCCATCCTCTGAATGTTCAGTACTTCCACACTGATGTGATTGGAGTCATCCTGGGTGGATTTCTAATGTAATAATCTTTGTCTTTACCCGGGATTGTAACCGTTTTAGTAGACAATTCCTTAAAGATGTACTGTGCAACTTTTCAGTAAGTGTCACCTGCTTGTTGCCACGAAGATTTGCCTGGAGTGTTCCACAGTATGGCCTTAAACTTATCAAGCTTATATTTGATGTATTACAGATGTTTGATTTAAAAAAAAAAAAAAAAAAAAAAGTAAATTGAAAAACATGCATTCTTACAGTGAGTGGGGTTGCCTCTCCACAGATCTGGCATGTAACCTGACCTGGTGGCATCACTAACTTGTCTCCATGGAGGTAGATGTCTGTGTAATTCCTCAGTCATCCAGGTATGACCCATAGTGAAAGAAAAAATCAAATGTGTCAACCGGACAAATGTTTTTTTAAGTGAAGTGAAGTTGTTTTGCTGCTCATACAAGTCAGTTCTGAGGAAGGTTGGTAGTGTGATTCCAGGTCTCATAGATTAATTCTATTGTTGTGTTCTTGGGCAAGACACTTAACCCGCCTCTCCCTCGGTGTCTGTGTACACTGGTGTATGAATGTGTGTTCAAAATGGGTGAGTGGTTCCTTGATGTAAAGTGCTTTGGGTCTTGAACATGGAAAAGCTTTATATAAAAACCCATGAGCATTAACCAGGTGGCAAAAACTTGTGGCGTTTCTGAGTTTGTCCATAGTTACAAAAATAGCACATTGTTACCGGAATCTGTAATTTTCTTAAGGCTGGCTTTACTATAGATATGTTAACATGCTGCTGACTGACACTCCCTCATAGTTAATGTTATGACTATTGGAGAATGTAGTAGAGGCAGTGAAAAATACTTGTAGGTTTAAAAAGACTTTCACTTGTAAATAGTAACAACTTTGCCAAAATTGTCTGTATTTAAGCTGTCACACACTGGTGCCTCAAATTACACAAAATGAGGTGAAATACAGGAGATTTAAAGCAAAAAGTCCAGTTGAAAGTTCTGCTACTATACTTGTTTTACTCACACTATTGTGATGTCACTTCTCCTGTCATCATGACCCCGCGGGATCTTGCACTGTAATATTTCTACTACCATGCAACATTTTTTGATGGATGGTCCTCTACCTCCACAGTGCATCATTTACGTTAATCTCCATGGAGACAAGAAGGTGAGGCCAAGTTCAAGTTTGCCCTCTTTAACAAAAAAAAAACCAACAAAAAAAAAACTAAATTTAAAAAAAATGTTTTATTATATTTAATTTCTATGGGGTATTAATTGCTAACACATAACAAGTGATAACTGCTAAGAGAGATCGTCAGATTACTTAAACATGCATGGATGATGTCTAAAACCTCTTTAGATATGTTTTTGATGAGGTAACAGAGTTATAATATAGTAACAAGCTCCAAAAAGTCGATTTTGATATTTTAGGATCCACGCTTTGAGGAACACCTCAATGCTGGCTCTATGTCACCTGTGTTGGCCCGTTGCACTCACTGGTTTGACGCTGCTGTCTAAAGTTGGATGTTTATCTCAGATATGAGGGTATTGTTTCCATTAGCTAACAGACCTCCACTCTGTATCTCCATAATAGGCCAGTCACAATAACAAATGTTGAAGTACGTTATCCATGTACTGAACTACGTTACCACTGATACTATAACCTTAAATTATGAATGAATTAATCACCACCACACATCATAACACCACATTCATACTACTCAATGTGGGTGAAGTGTCTTGCCTAGGGACACAACTGCTGCTGTGTCCTTAGGCTGTTTGCCACTGGTGCCTAACTGTTGCACCTGGTATTCCCATTCCATATTTATTGAGCCTGAAAAAGTATTCTTCTTTCTGTATTTGAACAATACGTCGATATAGTATAGTATCATGAGACCAGTAATGTCCCGTGATGGAACGTAACAAAATAGAAGTAACAAAGTACTGTACTTTCTACTCTACTACTTTTTTTAAACTGAGCTGAAAAGTGAAAGTATTTCTTATTATTATTTGAGACTTGCTGAAAAGGCCAAGGGGTTTCTTTTTAACATGTTCATAGTTTGAGCAAACAAAAATGTACAAAAACCCAAAAAACCCCAAAAACAACTGAGATAACGTGTGATATTTTTACTTTTACATGAGTACTTTTTTGCTCTGGTATCTGTACTTTTACTTAAGTAACAAAATTGAGAACTTTTTCCACCACTAGTAAGATCCCACCTTGTGCTAAAGCCACCTACTGCAGAGAGGGGCTAGCAAAAACGTGCTAATAGCTGCAGGATGTTGAGAGGATTTGTGGGTGTGTATTACATAAACACCTGCCTGTCTGTGTGTGGGGAGCTTGGAGCTACCTTATGCTCAAAACTATTGGTCATAAGCAAAGGAGAGTAAATATAGTATATTCTATGGAGAGACCTGGGTAGGCCTACTGGGTTGTCACTAGGGTTAGTTGTCACACTTACATCTAGAGAGAGTGTATTTGAAATTTGGAGTAAAAATATAGAGAGGGACTAGAGAAAAATGTGCTAATAGCTGCAGGATGTTGTGAGGATTTGGGGTTTGTGTTACATTATCACCTGTCTGTCTGTGTGGGGGGTCCTTGGCGTCATGGACACAGCTTTATAAACATGTCAAACTCGAGGGATTGAGAGGGAATGCAAAGATGATTTCTAAGTCGACCCGAGTATTTGATTAATCGGCTGATTATTTTACTACGCTATAAGGATGTGTAAAGAGACAGTGCACTCTTTTTTTCTCACGTTAATCTCAATGTTGCGATTGGATTATATTTTGTCATATTTAAACGATTAAAAATGCTTGCCAATGTTTAAGCTCTTACATTTTCTTTCAGTTTTATTTTAGCATTTAAGTATTGTTAAGATAGACAGATGCATCAAGTTAGCACTGTACAAATACAATAATAAATTACAAATATAACAATTAAATTCAATACACACACAAAGAAATGAATGAATATACTGTCCTCTCCCACTCCTCCATTCTCCCACCCCACACAGTCATACCCATTCACTCACATCACACACACACACACACACACATCTACACACACCTATATACGCGCACACACACCTGCCTAACACTCACACACATACGTATACACACTTAGGCACATACGTACACACTTAGGCTTGTCAAGTTAACAAAGTACAATATATTGCTGAAGAAAATATAGATAAACAATAATACTGAAACAAGTTTATGCCACTGATGCAATAATCTTAAAGTAGGATTAAGAGCAAACTATTCCAAATGTACAATGTTGTTAAAAAACATGAACTTTAGTAAATAAATAGCAGAATAAAACACATGGGTAGTTTATCCTATAATATGTTGCTAGTATAAACAAATCTAATCGTGGAACAGAAAAATAACAAAATGTTCTCCACTAGTACAAACAACAAGAACCCACAATAAATGCTGACCCTCAAAAATGATGTTCCATTTGTCACGTATTGAAAGATAAAGATGTAATAATTATTGTGACAGGCCTACACATGCACTCCAGGATCAGCACTGTTCCAACAGGTTACACCATAGCAAAGCCTTTCATTATTATTTTATTACTAAACCACCAATCAAGAACGAGTGGCTCAGTGTCATCCAGCCCGTGTTGTACAATTGTTAATCTTGCACAGTATAGCAATAATGATGCTAGTTTTGTTTGTTTGCGATAAACGATAATAATGAAACTGCTTTTGTCACTGACACAAAGTAAGATAATCCCAGTAAATCTTTTTTTTTTTTTTAATATTCTGTATTATTTAAAGGCCCGAGCTGCAACACATAAACAGCAGAATAAATCAATAATTAGCCACAAAAGTGTTGTATTCAACCCTCTACAGCTCAAACCTGATCTAAGTGGCACAAAACACCTCACCTTTTACAATGAAAATGTACACACTATAAATGCTGAGCCCCAAAATATATTGTTCCAGCTTTCATATCTTGAACCATAAGTCTATATTGGCACTATTCTGACAGGGCTACTTGTCATAGTTTGTCATAATTTATATTTTGTCAATATTTCCTGAACATAAACAAAACTTACTTTAAAATACTTTTAACCAGTGCCAGTCAACACAACATCAAATTTCTCCTTCCAAACTCTATACTCTGCTCTGAGCCACATTCTTTTACTGACAGGATATGCCGACAATTAGAAATGACAGAATCTCAATATAAATGTGATTAATTGCACAGGCTTAGTCATAAAAATTGCACCCGCCCTGTCTCTATACTCAGCAGAGCTATAGAATGTTGTGATCTCATCTGATACACACATTTTGACACTTGTTCATGAAAGCTGTTCACTGGATGTTGTCATGGTAGCGGCACGATTGTACAGCAACAACTTATGCCATGTTTGACCGGCGTTGCACACATTAAAAATTCATTCAGGATTATCCGAAGGTGTGGTTAAGTGCTTGGAGCTAGCTGGTGTTAAAAACTATGAAGCATAAGCAAAGGAGAATACAAATTGGGTAGCAGTTGAATTGGATTATAAGGAGAGACCTGAGTGGACTTACTAGGTTGTCTCTAAGGTTAATTTTCACCCTTATCATATGTAGTGAGCCCGGATTTGAAATTTTGAATATATTAGCATACAGTCATTCAGCTCTGTGGTGACAGGACAAACTCGGCTCTCTCCTAACAACAAACAAATGAATGAGTTATATAAAAATTAAAATTGTCTCACTGTTTATTCAAATATTGGTGATAAAATAAAACAACCAACATTGTTTGATGACATATGAACCAGGCGACACGTCAGTTATTTTCATATTCAAAATACTAAACACAGCATTATTCAAGCTTCCTTCCAGTCCTCCAGTGAATTTGTGTGGGGGAGACATATTCCTGTATTCAGCTTCCTGTTTATAGGCTCCATTTGAAGACGTTTCACTATTCAAAAGCTACAACATTAAGGTTAGAATTGTTGAATGCTATGGCAGCAGTGCAAATTTTTTATCACTCTGAAACCTGTGGATATTTGGACAAATACAATGGTCTGAAAGTTACAGATTCTCAAGTTTCCGGTTCCAGTTACACAACATTTTGATCACTTTTTCCCATTCAAAAGATATATTTAGTTTTAAATTGTTAATTACTATGGCAACGGTCCTAATTTCTCATCATTCTGAAACTGATGAATAGGTAGTAGGTTAGTTTTGAGTTGACTCTGATCTCTTGTGCTTCGTTTGTGTCCAGGGAGCAGCCGATCTACACGACCCGAGCCCATGTCTTCCAGATTGACCCCACCACCAAAAAGAACTGGGTCCCTGCGAGCAAAAAGGCCGTGACCGTCTCCTACTTCTACGACAGCACCCGGAACAGCTACCGCATCATCAGCGTCGATGGGACCAAGGTATGAAATATCTGGGATTGGACTATATCCCATTCAAAGTTACTTTTTTAGATTAAATTACTTTGTGTACCAACTGTGCTATAATAATAAACTTGCCTTGCCATAGAATCTTTTAAAAACATAATTCCCAATCAGCACAAAGTGCTTTACCGAATAAGAAAGACATTAAAATCATATTACAACAAATCAAAAAATAAGTAATCATCTTAAAATTAACATTAAAGAGACGAATAAAAGCCTTTCAGTCATATACACAGCTAAACGGAACCGTTTTGAGCCTGTCTCACATCTTCAGGAAGAAGTTCCAGGTTTTGGCTCGCATAAAACTGAAACACTGATTCCCCATGTTTAGTCCCTGGTTTAGTCCTGTTCTTTAGTCCTGGTTTACTCCATGTTTCCATCCATGTTTTTAGCCCTGACTCTGGGCACCAGCAGGAGGCCGTCCCTGACGTCCTCAGAGTGTGAGATGGTTCATATGCCACTAATGTTGGTGATGTTCTAAGCATAGATTTGGTATTGTTTAAAACCATAAGAATAAAAATCTTTCCTAACAAGATAATTGAATTTCAGAAAAGGTGTCAAATTTGCCTCAAAAAACACTACATAACCGTCTGGTACCACTGACTGTATCCAAGACTGAACAGAAATCCAAAATTGGCCCACATACAGACAAAAATAAAACGGGTGAAAACAGGCCTTCCTTCCTCTTCCTCCTCACAGAACCTGCAGTAGGGGTCATTTCCTATCTGCCATTGAGATTTTAAGTTTTATATTATATATAAAATATATATATATCAATATTCCGAGACTATTTTTAGTATTATAAATCGTCTGGAAGAAACTTTCACGGAATTAGTTTTTGTTTTGTTTTGGGTAGTTGAAACAAATGCCCCATGAGAAAAAGCGAAGCACCAGTTTAAGAGTCCATTTGTAAATGAATGTGTTTATGTTTATCCCAGTGAGACACATTTATGGCTTCTCATTCATTGTGGGGGAGACAAACCAATAAATCCTGGAATTGACTTTTAAAGGGCCCATATTACACTATTCACTGATCTATGTTCTATAATGTTGTTTCCTAATCACAAACAGACCAGAACAGAGTTGTTGTTTTTGTTTCATTCACACATGTTTAACACACAAACCCTCCAAATTAAGTTGTGAGCTTTAAGCCATGTTATGATATTGTAACCTCAGTCAGTTATAATATATATTTTTTTCTGTTTTACTATTATAATTATGTTCAGCAGTTTCTTTAAAGTTTTCTGGAAGGTGAATACCTAATATACTGTAGCTACTGGCCGACTGGTCCAATTATCTGGATCTGGGCTGTTTAAAAATGAAGTCAGAGTCTTTCCAAAATCCAATTCTCAAAATATTGCACTTCTCAAAATTGGGTCTCAGTCCTGATATTTTTTCAGAAACTATTTAAATCCATAATTAATGCTTCCAGCTCTTCAAGTGTCTCTTTCTCCAAAGTTGAATCCAGTTTTGTAAAAGTATCAGCACATCCGTATTTTTATCTCTGCAGTGTGTTAGGTGCAGCTGGCCTCGGAGTTAAGCTCAGCTGCTCTTTCCCATCATGCCTTCCAAAAGCTCATCATGCCAACTTTTATGTTTCTGTGTTGCAGAAAACATGCCCATTATAATATTGTAAGCAATATTTAAATTTGTCAGTGTGGTTACATCCCTGTCATTTGTAGAAGCATCTGCGCCTCCTTAATGAATGTAAGAGCCTCTTACAAAATCACTTAGGTTAATCTTGTTGTAAGGGTCTTAAACATACTGATGCTCCGTGTGTCTCATATAAAGTCACTACATGAATGAAGTTAACATGCTTATATAAAAAAAGATTTGGTTAAAGAAGTATGTTTAAAGAAGAGCTGTTGAGCTTGTGTCTACTCTGTAGTTCTATGACACCCATGGGTCATTATGTTACAATTTGCACATTTTAAATCGCAATATTCATCTAAAATGACTTGATAAAAGAAACAAGTCCACTGACATCCTTGTTACGTCACAGTAAACGACATCACAGCAAAGAGCCATGTAGCTGTAGGGCCCTCCTATGGATAGAGTAGGATTTTTATTTTATTTTTTTTTTTCGTTTGTATGAAATGATGATGCAATGCTGCCGAATCCGATGCTTATCATTGATTAAGAAAATAGAACGTCACAGTGGCCGTTGTAGTGGTGGGGGTGCAAACAGGGTTTGATCGAAGCAATGATGTCTTGAATACAGGAGAATGAAGCTGACTCAAAACATGCATGAATCACTCTATAAACAAGCTGGAGTGGAGAAATGAGAAGGAACAACTACACAATTATAGACTAGAGTGACATAAAACCTGATTGCATACCTGATTTCAGTTTTACCCACTTTCCTTCTGCCTCTAAAACGAGGAGATATTTGGGGGGGTAAAACAGTTTTTGAAGTGTTGTAAATCTCAGTAGGGTTTGTGATTGTCAGCACAACTGTAGTTAATCACGTGTGAATGAACGGACAGCTTAGAAAAGTCAGTGTTTCCATGGCGATGTGTGGAGTTTTACGGCAAGTCCCATCTGATTGGCTTATATAGTGGAGAAAGAATACACAAGCTACTGTACAAATGGTACCAACTTTACAGGTGTTTTTTTTTATTATTTTTTTTAATAGACCTGTTTTAAAATGACAAAATTTCCTTTTAGTCCTGGGAGAGGAAATTCTGATTCAGGAAGTTAAATTCTGATAGACTTAAAGTCTGATAGACTTGACATAAAGATAATAAAAAAGTCGAGACTGAATTTTGCACACAAAATGGTAAAACGACTTTGAGCACTACATCGCCTGGGCCTTTCTGCGTGGAGTTTGCGTGTTCTCCCTGTGTCTGGGTGGGTTTACTCTTAGCACTGCAGTTTCCCCAACAACCAAAAACATGCACTATAGGTAAAATCCTCCAGTACTGTTAATAGTAGTTGGTAGTAGTATTAGCGGTAGCAGCACCGATGGTGGTAGTGATGGTGGTAGTAGTTGTGGTAGTGGTGGTGGTAGTAGGAGAAATAGTGGTAGTGGTTGTGATAGTAGTTGTAGTGGTAGTGGGAGTAGTTATAAATGCACTACTACCTACTACTACCACTGCCATTACATTTTCTTTACTAATATATTGTACTTCACAATGTGTTCTCGTGTAGGGATGCACCGATCCAGCTTTTTTTTCACTTCTGATACCAATTTGATACCAAAAAGTATCTGCCAATATTGACCGATACCAGTGCTGGGATTGGAAATGGACTTTATTTCCCTAAAAAAAAATAATTCTTATGACAAAATGTGTTATGTAGCCCATATTTATTTATTTTAAACTTCTGGATCAAACTATGAACGGTAAATGGTCTCATTTACATCAGTATATTCACTTTATTCCAGAAGTTGCCGTGGGCGCCGCCATTGTCATTCGGGGCCGATCTTTACAGTAAATAAGTTTCTATAGGACTACAGAGCCATTTTAAAGCCTCCAGAAAATCGCAGCAGTGTTGACTGGTGGTCACATGAACTCTGAACATTTCACACAAATCAACTTACTTTTTATCAGATTTTAGCTGCAAAACTTTTTCCCAAATTCTTCATTGAAAATTAATAGAATTATCTCTCTTAACCGGAAGTTCCACCACAAAGAGAACGCAGTTGTTAGGTCGCATTTACGGCAAAAGTGGGCGAGGCAAGAATAAGGTCAATAGGCCAAACCAGGATATTGACAGAACTGATATTTTTGGAGCAGATACCCGATTCAGCAAATTTTAAATGTATCGGTGCTGTTATTTGATACAAGTATTGGTATCAGTGCATCTCTATTATTTGTGACAGGCCTAAAGACAACAGCTAATAATTATATGAAATTGGACAACTTTTAATGCAGCTGAAAAGATTTAGTTTGCAGACTCCAGTGCCACAAAAATGGTTCCTATCAGAAAAGCAAGTAGCATACAAGTACTAAATCTATTTACTTAAAAGAACCATATGTCCAAAAACTCCGATCAAAACAGTAGCTGAATCTGGCTCGTCATCTCAGTCTGTGTTTTTTCCGGTGGAAGCTGTAGGCGTAAAGTGCTGAAACATCATAAAACTCTGAGTCACTTGAAATAGATGTTAATATAAATCCTGGAGTGTGTGTGGGAGTCTCCAGGAACGGAGAGCGGTCTGCTGTGCCCAGTATGTGGACAGACCGCCAGCTCACATCGCCCCTGAGTTTGAAGTCACGGTGAAGGCATAGACAGACTATTCAGCACTTTAGATACCACCAACGCATCATGTGAACAGACAAGAATGCAGGGATGTAATAAAATATGATGAGACATTTGGGGTTTCATAAGACGACTACTGTATCTATCTTAATATAAAGACTTTAAATAACTTTAATGTCTGTTTCAATGAATATCCTCTGTGATAGTAAGTGCTTTTATCTTAAGAGGTGAGAAATATGCCAACAAAATATTGTCCAAAACACGAGATCACAATTTAATTTTTATCACCCAGGCCTACTTAATGCCTACTCATGCCTGAAGAGGTTTTTTTTTAGATGTCATCAGTCCTTGTTTGAGTAATTTAGCGATCTCTCCCCATGCCTTTTTCAAACCCTCTTTACTGTTAGCTGTTAAGATTTGTCTAATGGTCCCCCCACAAGCCTACATCATCCTTGCTCCCACCTGGCAATCCTCCATACATATACAAAAGCATGATACAAAACTGTACACTACAACTCCACAAACCTGATATGATGTGCACTAATTTCATAGCATGTTGATGGTGTTGTGATAGTGCTCTGAGGCGGGTGACTTAGCACAGTAGAAAAGAGAGGGAGGACTCGGCATCAAAAACGAAGGTGAAACTTATAAAATAGTTAATCAGTTGTTTTGGCTAATTTTAGTGTTTTCAAAACAATAAAGGTAAACATGGTTGATCTAAATATGTTACATGTTAGCAGCTGATTACCCATGGAAGTAAAATACTCCCTCTTAAAAAGATACAGTATTTATCCTAGAAAAGTAAAAATGATGCGTAAACAGTAAACAGGGGCTCCACGAGCCGCCCTGTCCCCCATGGAGACCAGACCTGCGTCACTAAACATAAACACAGTTTGTCCTTGTGGGGTTGGCACAGACGGGACACACATTATAGCCATTTCTGTTATACACACCTCAGTCTGATCAGCAAACACCAGTGCTGTACATCGCTATTCAACACAAACTGACTCAGTGGTAATAATGGCTTTACATGCAGAATATGTCAGCTCTTTTTAAAGTTGCAGTGTGTAACTTTTGATGAGAGGCCTGCAAACTGCTTGTCCACATGGAGAATTATTATATCCTTTTTCTCAAAACTGTTTCTTAGGCAATGTTTTTCTTAGCGATGGCATACACATATGGCATCTTATTTATTTAAAGGGGGCC
>JAIEZT010001214.1:3575903-3906619 GCA_019594935.1 Periophthalmus modestus | reverse complement strand
CGAAACCGGGACGAGAACAAATCTAGGGACAGGACTACAACACTCGTAAATAGAGAACAAACTGAGTTAAAAGTTTTGTAGTTATAATGTGTGAATAATGATAGTAAATATAACTATAGAATTAGCACACAAATCACACAGAAATAGTACACCATGTTCACTCTGCAGTTTTGTTTTTCCACCCTTTTACAATGCATTTTTACTCTGCAAATTGCAAATGAACTGAAATCAATTTATACCCCAAGAGGTATATGGCTGAAGAAAAGCATCCGCATGAACATTCTGACCATGAAAAACTGCTGAGGTGAGCGATTTTAGTGATGCCATATTTCGTCCTGCACATCACCCGGTGCTGCGTCTGACTGGAGCAGTGGTATAGTTTGTTTTTGGCCTCTGGGGCTTTGTAGAGAGAAGGAAGTCTGTGAACAGGCCACTGACCCTGTGTGTCCCCCTGGCACAGAGCTGGAGTGTGCAGCTAATGAGGAGATCCCATTATGGAGACACACAGTCATTCATAACACTGCCCTGGCACCACTCAGACATGTAGTAGAGAATGTGCAGTTTTGGTCAGCGCTGCTTGCTCCTCTGTGTACAAGTAGTAACTATTTTTGTACCAACTAACTGGCGTTTTTATCCTCTGTTAGGGTAGGCACTGGGCACATGCGTGGTTGAGGTTCAATTTAAAGGTCCTATATTACGTTAATAGATTCTTGTGAGGTTTAAGCCATGTTTATAATGTTTGTTCCCCTCATTAAAACATACCCGGAGTTGTGGTTTGTTTCATTCACACATGTTTGAGTAACCCTTTTGTCATTAGTTTGTCTCCACCTCCAAAGCTCAAAAGACTCAGTTTCCACCTTGTGATGCCATGAAGTGATAGTTTTCAAGTTAACAGCCACCTTTTTTCATTTTTGTTTAGTAGAGATTCAAAATTCTAGAGCTGAAATTATGTTACATGTGCACAATCTAAACCTGTGTGGGTCAGCTACCTCCTTGTATTCATGCCATGGAGATGGTATGCAGTGCCTATAATGTTCCAAAGTATGGCATTAAACTTGCATTTATTAAATGACATCCTTTCTTACTGAGCGTTGCTTGTCTCCATGGGATAGATGGTTAAATATCAGGTTTTTGATACTTTGACAGCCCTTATACCCTGCTTGTATAGTATAGCATTGTAGTATATAGTATTTTCCCTCGCAATCACAACATGCAGCTTGGCTTGAGCACTTTTTGTTTCACCTAAAGTCGGTGTGACAGGTTTCCGTCTCAGTAACTCGATGTTCACTTTAGGAAGAAACGAGAGGAATGTGGTGTGTCTTATTTGTGTAGCAGCTGAAAAGGCAGTTTTTGTGATTGACAGGTCACCTTTGTGTCTGCTTAGCATATTGTTGAACTGTCTCCTTTTTGACCCCAGTGCTCCTAATGTTGGCATTAGTGTTAGCATTAGTGTTAGCATTAGTGGCGTCCTTGTAGCATGTTAAAAATTAGCTGATTTAGATGGATGGATTTTGTTTAGGGGAATGAGCCTGCAGTGGATTCCTCAACTGTGGAATGTGAACCAGCAGTTTTCGCATGAGTTTCTCTCTCTCTCTCTATTCTCTCTCTCTGTCTCTCCTCTATTTCTCTCTCCATCCCTCTCTATCCATCTTTCTCTATTTCTCTCTCACTCTCTCCATCTCTATCTCTATTTCTCTCTCTCTCCACCTCTCTCCATCTTTCTCTCTCTCTCTGTATTTTCTCTCTCAATCTCTCTCTGTCTCTTTCTGCCTCTCTCTGTCTCTCTTTTTCCATCTCTCCTCTATATCTCTGTCTCTCTTCACTATCTCTGTCTCTCTCTCGCATCTCTCTCGTCTCCTCCTCTCTCTCTGTGTGTCTGTCTCTCTCTGTCTCTCCTCTATCTGTCTCTGTCCTCACTGTTTCTAATCTGTCTCTCTTTCTCTGTCTTTCTCTGTCTCTCTGTCTCTCTGTCTCTATCTGTCTCTATCTCTGTAGGTGTTGTAATCGAAAGTTAATCAATGCACAAGCTTGAGAATGCCACTTGGAAGCATTAGCACTAGCGATCTGTTATCTGATACTTGTGGTGAGGTTTAATGCCTCTCACTGTAAACAAGGATGTTTATATATGAGTAGTACCGGTTTTCCTTCATTCAGATAAAGTGTTCATGCATTGAAGTAATTGAAGTAATTGAAGTAATTGCTGTTAAAATTTTCTAAAGTATTTGCTCTAGTTGGCACCGCACCATTTTGAAAATACATCTATTTCTGACAATTGCCATTAGATTTACAGTTTTTAAGAAGTTCCAGTTGTTTTTAAACTGTGCACTCTGAACAGAATTGTACAACTGAGATAAGCCTAAAATATGAATGGATAAACTCATAGTATTTGCTTATATAACCATCTAAAATCTGTGGTAAGGCGTTCCCCCGAAACAAAAGTAAAAGAGATGCAAAAAGCCCTTATATAACGCTAAAGATGTTAAAGGAACACTATTCACCCTTTTTGGGTGGAGAGTCTGCTACCTGCTCGTCTCCATTGTAATCTTATTACTTTGCGTGGAAATTGTAGAAAGAAAACATGCCTTATTATCTTTAATTGGCCTTTTGTTTGTCTCTATGAAGACAGATAATGCCATACCTTGGAGCATTCTTATCAAACATCTCCATGGAGTCAAGAAGTGGGTAGAGCCCCCATAAGAAAAGTTACATAGTGGACCTTTTTAAAGCAGCAACAGTATCCATCAGTAGAAATCGACTGATATGTTTTTTTTTTTCATCGCCAATACCAATTATTTAGAAGCCCGAGTGTCCGATGAACTCTGTCTATTGTCCCCCAAACGATGTTTACATTTAACACCACAAACTTATAAGAGAGCTGTGTAGTCTCGCATTCTGTGCAGCTGTCTCTTTGTATTCAACTGTTACTATAAAGATTTGTGTGTATTTTTAAGCCACGGATTAACTAAAACCAAATATCAACCTGTGCTGGAGATTTAAAACATATAACTAAAAAGTCCAAATATCGGCCTGATCTCTAATCCTCAGTTTTGGTAGAACCTTTTGACATTCTTGCAGTTTTTGCATTGTACTCTTTTGGGGAATACCTTTGTGGGATGCAGAGGATTTCCGCATTGCAGTTCATAGTCAAATTTAAAATATTTTATTATGTTATTTATATTTATTTTTCTGTTGGCAAAGTCACAGCATACAAGTTTACTTTAGATTTTATGTTAATTATTACTAAAATGTAGTACTCACTCATTTTCTCTCAAGCAAAATCTAAATGGACCCATTTGAATATTTTCACTATTCAAGAACAGAGTTTAAAACACTTGGAAAAGCACATATACACAGTGGAAGGGCATCTGACATAAAACCTCCACATGACAAACAAAAGTTCTAATGTAAAATGTTTCTTGGCTTTTAGAGTTGCTCGTGGTAAAAACTGGTTTGAATTGACCCCAAGAATAACTGATACCACTCATTATTCCTTTCCCCTGTTCTGTCGTCACATTATCACTCTGCAGATAGACTTCTGTTTACAGATATAACAAAACCCTCGTCTGGATAGACGCGTGTCTTTAAACATGCTTGACTCTAACTGGCCTCAGGAGATCGCACAAACTAAACCTGTGAATTATTTAAACGGAGCAAGAGAAGAGGGGTACAAAGCACTCCGGTCACTATAGGACACAGCCCGGCCTTGGCATACCACACTAAATACTCCCCAAATGTCATCTACTTTTATCCCCCAAAACATCAATCAACTAATGCGTTTTAATCTGCCCAAAGGCGATTGTATGCGTTTTCCAATGGCCTTTAGCAGCTTCTCTAAAGGTCGTGTGGATAAGCGTCGCTCTGATCGTTTTAATGGCTCATGTTGTTCCCAAAAGCAGATGACGAATGAGATTAGATTCAAAATGGACTGTGAATTTGTAAGGCTTTAATTTCAGTGTAATCCGCAGGAGAATAAGGGCAATATTAGCTTCAGAGAAAAACGGCCTGTCTGTCAAACGTTATTGAAATCGATGAGAGTGATGGGTTTGCTCATATTACTGCTGGATTGTTTCATAAAGCAGGTTGTGGTTTGAACACTGCACTCACTGCCTCATTAAACTTTGAATAAATTGCCATCCCGCTGTAATACTGTTAACAGGCAAAACTCCTACGGCTCATTAGGAACACCAGTCTGGAATATTTGATTCATATTAAGTGTGTAATTTGCTTGTTTTGAAAGATGAACGTTTAATGAAGCCGATTAACTACTACTGCTACTACGCTACTACCCTATTACTTTTACTTACTATTTGCTACAATGGTGTTACACCATGGGTTTATTTAGCTGTCACCATAATGTTAATATTTTTAAGTTTCAAAAATATCAATGTCTATAGAAAATGCAAAGTTCTTTGCAGATGGTCTATAATGTGCAATACACTCATTTTATCTAGAACTAGAACAACAATCACTACTACTGCTTCTACTGCTACTATTACTTCTACTGCTGCTCATACTCTACTACTACTACTACTACTACTACTACTACTACTACTATTACCTTTGCTGCTGCCGCTATTACTGCTAACACTACTGCTAGTACTGCTAGTTACTAGCAAAGTGCTTATCTAGTAAAAATAAGTGGAATCCCAGCAGTAACTTGGTTTGTGTGGTCAGGGCACTCATGTGACTTTAGGCGGAATTCAATGCAATTTCCCATAGGCACACAGAACTTAAAAAGTGAAATTGTGAAAAAAACACAAAACGCATCAAGCTAATTTTTGCTGTGGAAATAGAGCTTGGGGACCTGTACAACATACAGTTTAAAGTTTGGTTACTATTACCTTTGCTGCTACTACTACTAATACAATTGTTACTAAAATTACTACTACTACTACTATTACTACTGCCAATGCTAACTATTACTGCTCCCACTACTAGATTGGCTGAGTGAGCAGATCCACTGACCCACAGGTACAGCGGTACGATTGTAGCTCTGACAGACGATTGCTATCGTTGTTTTCTTGGGCAAGACACTTCCTCGCCCCCGGTATATTCATACACAGGTGCATGAATTTGTGTGTGAAATGGGTGAGTGGTTTTTTTTTTTTTTAACTATGCTTTTACTATTATTACTATTATTACTACTACTTTATTACTACTACTACTACTACTATATTACTACTACTACTACTATTATTACTATTATTACTACTACCTACTATTATTACTATTATTACTACTACCACTACTACTACTATTTATTACTATTATTACTACTACTACTACTACAGTACATAGGTTTGACTGTATTGTGGCCTCTCCTGTGAGCTCATAGCCTGCTCTAAAATGCAGCTTGTGAAATGGTTTTCCTTTTGCATGGGTGAGTCTGCGCTGGAGCGAGTGCAGTGTCAGCTTATGCCCACATCACATCAGCTCAAAGTCCTGACTTCACCAGGACACTGCAGAGCTCCCACAGTTTCAACACTGCACACAAAAAAATCCACACCACCTAACAATAAGACCTGGCAGAGATGCATAGATGATAACTGAACTGATATGACAAGATAATTGATATGGACTGGACTGAGAATTGAACCGACAACCTCCTGGCTTTGAGTAATTATCTAACCTTACACTTTGGAGCCTCTGCTAGGGATGTAAAAACAAATCTGTATTAAAAACGAAAATACATCTGTACTGAATAAAAATATTAAAAATGGAATGGAACAATGATGCAGATTACCTAAACGAACTGCCACAAAAGCCATCAAAGAATGAAAACTTTCCTCTGACATGAAAAACTTTTCATTTAATCTTAAGAAATTATTATTAGAGAATCAGCATTGTCAGCATTAAGATTGTAATTGGTATGATATAGTCTTAGTGAGATTTTCTTGTAAAATTTTATTGTGTAATAATTGGTCATTTGTAGTGTGTGAGTGTGTATTGATTATATTGCTTACATGTTATATAGTATTTCTCACCTGCTCAGGGACTACAGATGGAAACTATCTAAAGCATCTTTAATGTTTTTACACATTGTCCCTGTCAAATAAACAAATAAATAAATAAAATAAATAAATAGAGATGGATAGATGAATGGATGGATAGATGATGGATGGAAGATGATGAATGGATAGATGAATAGATGGATGGATGATGGATAGATGCCTAGATATAGAATGGTCTTGTTCTTTATTATTAGACCATATGATGATAATTTCTAAAACTACTTTTTATTTTGTGTGTTTTATCTTTGTGCTGTTAAAAGTAGTATAGCGCATAGAGCTTTTTCCATATGATTAAAAACTATTTGTTACTAATTTGCCAGAAAATATTGTCAAAATTGTTAGTTGTGGACAAAAATGAAAGATGCATTTAAAAAAACACTCTCCTCCATCAGTTGAGTGTAGCTGCTCTCATTTGCTATCATCTGTTTTCATCTGTTCTCATGCTCTTATCTGCTCTAATCTGATCTCATATGCTCTCATCTGCTCTAATCTGATCTCATATGCTCTAATCTGATCTCATATGCTCTAGTCTGATCTCATATGCTCTCATCTGCTCTAGTCTGATCTCATATGCTCTCATCTGCTCTAATCTGATCTCATATGCTCTCATCTGCTCTAGTCTGATCTCATATGCTCTCCATCTGCTCTAATCTGATCTCATATGCTCTCATCTGCTCTAATCTGATCTCATATGCTCCCATCTGTTTTCATCTGTTCTCATGCTCTCTTCTGCTCTAATCTGATCTCATCTGCTGTCATCTGTTCTCATCTTCTCTTCTGCTCTAATCTGCTGTCATCTGCTGTCATCTGCGCTCACCTGCTCTCACCTGCTCTCACCTGCTCTCATCTGCTGTCATCTGCTGTCATCTGCTGTCATCTGCTGTCATCTGCTGTCATCTGCTCTCATCTGCTCTCATCTGCTCTCATCTGCTCTCACCTGCTCTCACCTGCTCTCACCCTGCTCTCACCTGCTCTCACCTGCTCTCACCTGCTCACCTCACCTGCTCTCATCTGCTCTCATCTGCTCTCATCTGCTCTCATCTGCTCTCATCTGCTCTCTGTCCCCTGTGGACACTACAGTTAATTACTTGTCATCTCGTGAAGACGTCAGAGCCCCAGCTCACCTTTTATAATGTAACTCTGCAGGAGCTTCCAGGTCTATTATTGCTAAAACAGCATAGAACATATAAGTGATTTTACACCTATGAAACCCATCCTCTGAATGTTCAGTACTTCCACACTGATGTGATTGGAGTCATCCTGGGTGATTTCTAATGTAATAATCTTTGTCTTTACCCGGGATTGTAACCGTTTTAGTAGACAATTCCTTAAAGATGTACTGTGCAACTTTTCAGTAAGTGTCACCTGCTTGTTGCCACGAAGATTTGCCTGGAGTGTTTCCACAGTATGGCCTTAAACTTATCAAGCTTATATTTGATGTATTACAGATGTTTGATTTAAAAAAAAAAAAAAAAAAAAAGTAAATTGAAAAACATGCATTCTTACAGTGAGTGGGGTTGCCTCTCCACAGATCTGGCATGTAACCTGACCTGGTGGCATCACTAACTTGTCTCCATGGAGGTAGATGTCTGTGTAATTCCTCAGTCATCCAGGTATGACCCATAGTGAAAGAAAAAATCAAATGTGTCAACCGGACAAATGTTTTTTTTAAGTGAAGTGAAGTTGTTTTTTTGCTGCTCATACAAGTCAGTTCTGAGGAAGGTTGGTAGTGTGATTCCAGGTCTCATAGATTAATTCTATTGTTGTGTTCTTGGGCAAGACACTTAACCCGCCTCTCCTCGGTGTCTGTGTACACTGGTGTATGAATGTGTGTTCAAATGGGTGAGTGGTTCCTTGATGTAAAGTGCTTTGAGGGTCTTGAAACATGGAAAAGCTTTATATAAAAACCATGAGCATTAACCAGGTGGCAAAAACTTGTGGCGTTTCTGAGTTTGTCCATAGTTACAAAAATAGCACATTGTTACCGGAATCTGTAATTTTCTTAAGGCTGGCTTTACTATAGATATGTTAACATGCTGCTGACTGACACTCGCTCATAGTTAATGTTATGACTATTGGAGAATGTAGTAGAGGCAGTGAAAAATACTTGTAGGTTTAAAAGACTTTCACTTGTAAATAGTAACAACTTTGCCAAAATTGTCTGTATTTAAGCTGTCACACACTGGTGCCTCAAATTACACAAAATGAGGTGAAATACAGGAGATTTAAAGCAAAAAGTCCAGTGAAAGTTCTGCTACTATACTTGTTTTACTCACACTATTGTGATGTCACTTCTCCTGTCATCATGACCCCCGCGGGCTCTTGCACTGTAATATTTCTACTACCATGCAACATTTTTTGATGGATGGTCCTCTACCTCCACAGTGCATCATTTACGTTAATCTCCATGGAGACAAGAAGGTGAGGCCAAGTTCAAGTTTGCCCTCTTTAACAAAAAAAAAACCAACAAAAAAAAAACTAATTTAAAAAAAATGTTTTATTATATTTAATTTCTATGGGGTATTAATTGCTAACACATAACAAGTGATAACTGCTAAGAGAGATCGTCAGATTACTTAAACATGCATGGATGATGTCTAAAACCTCTTTAGATATGTTTTTGATGATGAGGTAACAGAGTTATAATATAGTAACAAGCTCCAAAAAGTCGATTTTGATATTTTAGGATCCACGCTTTGAGGAACACCTCAATGCTGGCTCTATGTCACCTGTGTTGGCCCGTTGCACTCACTGGTTTGACGCTGCTGTCTAAAGTTGGATGTTTATCTCAGATATGAGGGTATTGTTTCCATTAGCTAACAGACCTCCACTCTGTATCTCCATAATAGGCCAGTCACAATAACAAATGTTGAAGTACGTTATCCATGTACTGAACTACGTTACCACTGATACTATAACCTTAAATTATGAATGAATTAATCACCACCACATCATAACACCACATTCATACTACTCAATGTGGGTGAAGTGTCTTGCCTAGGGACACAACTGCTGCTGTGTCCTTAGGCTGTTTTTGCCACTGGTGCCTAACTGTTGCACCTGGTATTCCCATTCCATATTTATTGAGCCTGAAAAAGTATTCTTCTTTCTGTATTTGAACAATACGTCGATATAGTATAGTATCATGAGACCAGTAATGTCCCGTGATGGAACGTAACAAAATAGAAGTAACAAAGTACTGTACTTTCTACTCTACTACTTTTTTTAACTGAGCTGAAAAGTGAAAGTATTTCTTATTATTATTTGAGACTTGCTGAAAAGGCCAAGGGGTTTCTTTTTAACATGTTCATAGTTTGAGCAAACAAAAATATACAAAAACCCCAAAAACAACTGAGATAACGTGTGATATTTTTACTTTTACGTGAGTACTTTTTTGCTCTGGTATCTGTACTTTTACTTAAGTAACAAAATTGAGAACTTTTTCCACCACTAGTAAGATCCCACCTTGTGCTAAAGCCACCTACTGCAGAGAGGGGCTAGCAAAAACGTGCTAATAGCTGCAGGATGTTGAGAGGATTTGTGGGTTGTATTACATTAACACCTGCCTGTCTGTGTGTGGGGAGCTTGGAGCTACCTTATGCTCAAAACTATTGGTCATAAGCAAAGGAGAGTAAATATAGTATATTCTATGGAGAGACCTGGGTAGGCCTACTGGGTTGTCACTAGGGTTAGTTGTCACACTTACATCTAGAGAGAGTGTATTTGAAATTTGGAGTAAAAATATAGAGAGGGACTAGAGAAAATGTGCTAATAGCTGCAGGATGTTGTGAGGATTTGGGGTTTGTGTTACATTATCACCTGTCTGTCTGTGTGGGGGTCCTTGGCGTCATGGACACAGCTTTATAAACATGTCAAACTCGAGGGATTGAGAGGGAATGCAAAGATGATTTCTAAGTCGACCGAGTATTTGATTAATCGGCTGATTATTTTACTACGCTATAAGGATGTGTAAAGACAGTGCACTCTTTTTTTTCTCACGTTAATCTCAATGTTGCGATTGGATTATATTTTGTCATATTTAAACGATTAAAAATGCTTGCCAATGTTTAAGCTCTTACATTTTCTTTCAGTTTTATTTTTAGCATTTAAGTATTGTTAAGATAGACAGATGCATCAAGTTAGCACTGTACAAAATACAATAATAAATTACAAATATAACAATTAAATCAATACACACACAAAGAAATGAATGAATATACTGTCCTCTCCCACTCCTCCACTCCCACCCCACACAGTCATACCCATTCACTCACATCCACCACACACACACACACACACATCTACACACACACCGCATATACGCGCACAACACACACTGCATACACACTCACACACATACGTACACACTTAGGCTTGTCAAGTTAACAAAGTACAATATATTGCTGAAGAAAATATAGATAAACAATAATACTGAAACAAGTTTATGCCACTGATGCAATAATCTTAAAGTAGGATTAAGAGCAAACTATTCCAAATGTACAATGTTGTTAAAAAAACATGAACTTTAGTAAATAAATAGCAGAATAAAACACATGGGTAGTTTATATCTATAATATGTTGCTCATTATAAAGCTCAAATCTAATCGTGGAACAAAAAATAACAAAATGTTCTCCACTAGTACAAACAACAAGAACCCAAAATAATGCTGACCCTCAAAAATGATGTTCCATTTGTCACGTATTGAAAGATAAAGATGTAATAATTATTGTGACAGGCCTACACATGCACTCCAGGATCAGCACTGTTCCAACAGGTTACACCATAGCAAAGGCCTTTCATTATTATTTTATTACTAAACCACCAATCAAGAACGAGTGGCTCAGTGTCATCCAGCCCGTGTTGTACAATTGTTAATCTTGCACAGTATAGCAATAATGATGCTAGTTTTGTTTGTTTGCGATAAACGATAATAATGAAACTGCTTTTGTCACTGACACAAAGTAAGAATCCCAGTAAATCTTTTTTTTTTTTTTTTAATATTCTGTATTATTTAAAGGCCCGAGCTGCAACACATAAACAGCAGAATAAATCAATAATTAGCCACAAAAGTGTTGTATTCAACCCTCTACAGCTCAAACCTGATCTAAGTGGCACAAAACACCTCACCTTTTACAATGAAAATGTACACACTATAAATGCTGAGCCCCAAAATATATTGTTCCAGCTTTCATATCTTGAACCATAAGTCTATATTGGCACTATTCTGACAGGGCTACTTGTCATAGTTTGTCATAATTTATATTTTGTCAATATTTCCTGAACATAAACAAAACTTACTTTAAAATACTTTTAACCAGTGCCAGTCAACACAACATCAAATTTCTCCTTCCAAACTCTATACTCTGCTCTGAGCCACATTCTTTTACTGACAGGATATGCCGACAATTAGAAATGACAGAATCTCAATATAAATGTGATTAATTGCACACAGGCTTAGTCATAAAAATTGCACCCGCCCTGTCTCTATACTCAGCAGAGCTATAGAATGTTGTGATCTCATCTGATACACACATTTTGACACTTGTTCATGAAAGCTGTTCACTGGATGTTGTCATGGTAGCGGCACGATTGTACAGCAACAACTTATGCCATGTTTGACCGGCGTTGCACACATTAAAAATTCATTCAGGATTATCCGAAGGTGTGGTTAAGTGCTTGGAGCTAGCTGGTGTTAAAAACTATGAAGCATAAGCAAAGGAGAATACAAATTGGGGTAGCAGTTGAATTGGATTATAAGGAGAGACCTGAGTGGACTTACTAGGTTGTCTCTAAGGTTAATTTTCACCCCTTATCATATGTAGTGAGCCCGGATTTGAAATTTTGAATATATTAGCATACAGTCATTCAGCTCTGTGGTGACAGGACAAACTCGGCTCTCTCCTAACAACAAACAAATGAATGAGTTATATAAAAATTAAAATTGTCTCACTGTTTATTCAAATATTGGTGATAAAATAAAACAACCAACATTGTTTTGATGACATATGAACCAGGCGACACGTCAGTTATTTTCATATTCAAAATACTAAACACAGCATTATTCAAGCTTCCTTCCAGTCCTCCAGTGAATTTGTGTGGGGAGACATATTCCTGTATTCAGCTTCCTGTTTATAGGCTCCATTTGAAGACGTTTCACTATTCAAAAGCTACAACATTAAGGTTAGAATTGTTGAATGCTATGGCAGCAGTGCAAATTTTTTATCACTCTGAAACCTGTGGATATTTGGACAAATACAATGGTCTGAAAGTTACAGATTCTCAAGTTTCCGGTTCCAGTTACACAACATTTTGATCACTTTTTCCCATTCAAAAGATATATTTAGTTTTAAATTGTTAATTACTATGGCAACGGTCCTAATTTCTCATCATTCTGAAACTGATGAATAGGTAGTAGGTTAGTTTTGAGTTGACTCTGATTTCTTGTGCTTCGTTTGTGTCCAGGGAGCAGCCGATCTACACGACCCGAGCCCATGTCTTCCAGATTGACCCCACCACCAAAAAGAACTGGGTCCCTGCGAGCAAACAGGCCGTGACCGTCTCCTACTTCTACGACAGCACCCGGAACAGCTACCGCATCATCAGCGTCGATGGGACCAAGGTATGAAATATCTGGGATTGGACTATATCCCATTCAAAGTTACTTTTTTAGATTAAATTACTTTGTGTACCAACTGTGCTATAATAATAAACTTGCCTTGCCATAGAATCTTTTAAAACATAATTCCCAATCAGCACAAAGTGCTTTACCGAATAAGAAAGACATTAAAATCATATTACAACAAATCAAAAATAAGTATCATCTTAAATTAACATTAAAGAGACGAATAAAAGCCTTTCAGTCATATACACAGCTAAACGGAACCGTTTTGAGCCTGTCTCACATCTTCAGGAAGAAGTTCCAGGTTTTGGCTCGCATAAAAACTGAAACACTGATTCCCCATGTTTAGTCCTGGTTTAGTCCTGTTCTTTAGTCCTGGTTTACTCCATGTTTCCATCCATGTTTAGCCCTGACTCTGGGCACCAGCAGGAGGCCGTCCCTGACGTCCTCAGAGTGTGAGATGGTTCATATGCCACTAATGTTGGTGATGTTCTAAGCATAGATTTGGTATTGTTAAAACCATAAGAATAAAAATCTTTCCTAACAAGATAATTGAATTCAGAAAAGGTGTCAAATTTGCCTCAAAAACACTACATAACCGTCTGGTACCACTGACTGTATCCAAGACTGAACAGAAATCCAAAATTTGGCCACATACAGACAAAAATAAAACGGGTGAAACAGGCCTTCCTTCCTCTTCCTCCTCACAGAACCTGCAGTAGGGGTCATTTCCTATCTGCCATTGAGATTTTAAGTTTTATATTATATATAAAATATATATATATCAATATTCTCGAGACTATTTTAGTATTATAAATCGTCTGGAAGAAACTTTCACGGAATTAGTTTTTGTTTTGTTTTGGGTAGTTGAAACAAATGCCCCATGAGAAAAAGCGAAGCACCAGTTTAAGAGTCCATTTGTAAATGAATGTGTTTATGTTTATCCCAGTGAGACATTTATGGCTTCTCATTTGGGGGAGACAAACCAATAAATCCTGGAATTGACTTTTAAAGGGCCCATATTACACTATTCACTGATCTATGTTCTATAATGTTGTTTCCTAATCACAAACAGACCAGAACAGAGTTGTGTTTTGTTTCATTCACACATGTTTAACACACAAACCCTCCAAATTAAGTTGTGAGCTTTAAGCCATGTTATGATATTGTAACCTCAGTCAGTTATAATATATATTTTTTTCTGTTTTACTATTATAATTATGTTCAGCAGTTTCTTTAAAGTTTTCTGGAAGGTGAATACCTAATATACTGTAGCTACTGGCCGACTGGTCCAATTATCTGGATCTGGGCTGTTTAAAATGAAGTCAGAGTCTTTCCAAAATCCAATTCTCAAAATATTGCACTTCTCAAAATTGGGTCTCAGTCCTGATATTTTTTCAGAAACTATTTAAATCCATAATTAATGCTTCCAGCTCTTCAAGTGTCTCTTTCTCCAAAGTTGAATCCAGTTTTGTAAAAGTATCAGCACATCCGTATTTTTATCTCTGCAGTGTGTTAGGTGCAGCTGGCCTCGGAGTTAAGCTCAGCTGCTCTTTCCCATCATGCCTTCCAAAAGCTCATCATCATGCCAACTTTTATGTTTCTGTGTTGCAGAAAACATGCCCATTATAATATTGTAAGCAATATTTAAATTTGTCAGTGTGGTTACATCCCTGTCATTTGTAGAAGCATCTGCGCCTCCTTAATGAATGTAAGAGCCTCTTACAAAATCACTTAGGTTAATCTTGTTGTAAGGGTCTTAAACATACTGATGCTCCGTGTGTCTCATATAAAGTCACTACATGAATGAAGTTAACATGCTTATATAAAAAAGATTTGGTTAAAGAAGTATGTTTAAAGAAGAGCTGTTGAGCTTGTGTCTACTCTGTAGTTCTATGACACCCATGGGTCATTATGTTACAATTTGCACATTTTAAATCGCAATATTCATCTAAAATGACTTGATAAAAGAAACAAGTCCACTGACATCCTTGTTACGTCACAGTAAACGTCATCACAGCAAAGAGCCATGTAGCTGTAGGGCCCTCCTATGGATAGAGTAGGATTTTTATTTTATTTTTTTTCGTTTGTATGAAATGATGATGCAATGCTGCCGAATCCGATGCTTATCATTGATTAAGAAAATAGAACGTCACAGTGGCCGTGTAGTGGTGGGGGTGCAAACAGGGTTTGATCGAAGCAATGATGTCTTGAATACAGGAGAATGAAGCTGACTCAAACATGCATGAATCACTCTATAAACAAGCTGGAGTGGAGAAATGAGAAGGAACAACTACACAATTATAGACTAGAGTGACGTAAACCTGATTGCATACCTGATTTCAGTTTACCCACTTTCCTTCTGCCTCTAAAACTGAGGAGATATTTGGGTAAACAGTTTTTGAAGTGTGTAAATCTCAGTAGGGTTGTGATTGTCAGCACAACTGTAGTTAATCACGTGTGAATGAACGGACAGCTTAGAAAAGTCAGTGTTTCCATGGCGATGTGTGGAGTTTTACGGCAAGTCCATCTGATTGGCTTATAGTGGAGAAAGAATTACACAAGCTACTGTACAAATGGTACCAACTTTACAGGTGTTTTTTTTATTATTTTTTTAATAGACCTGTTTAAAATGACAAAATTTCCTTTTAGTCCTGGGAGAGGAATTCTGATTCAGGAAGTTAAATTCTGATAGACTTAAAGTCTGATAGACTTGACATAAAGATAATAAAAAAGTCGAGACTGAATTTTGCACAAAATTGTAAAACGACTTTGAGCACTACATCGCCTGGGCCTTTCTGCGTGGAGTTTGCGTGTTCTCCCTGTGTCTGGGTGGGTTTACTCTTAGCACTGCAGTTTCCCCCAACAACCCAAAACATGCACTATAGGTAAAATCCTCCAGTACTGTTAATAGTAGTTGGTAGTAGTATTAGCGGTAGCAGCACCGATGGTGGTAGTGATGGTGGTAGTAGTTGTGGTAGTGGTGGTGGTAGTAGGAGAAATAGTGGTAGTGGTTGTGATAGTAGTTGTAGTGGTAGTGGGAGTAGTTATAAATGCACTACTACCTACTACTACCACTGCCATTACATTTTCTTTACTAATATATTGTACTTCACAATGTGTTCTCGTGTAGGGATGCACCGATCCAGCTTTTTCACTTCTGATACCAATTCTGATACCAAAAAGTATCTGCCAATATTGACCGATACCAGTGCTGGGATTGGAAATGGACTTTATTTCCCTAAAAATAAAATAATTCTTATGACAAAATGTGTTATGTAGCCTATTTATTTATTTTAAACTTTCTGGATCAACTATGAACGGTAAATGGTCTCATTACATCAGTATATTCACTTTATTCCAGAAGTTGCCGTGGGCGCCGCCATTGTCATTCGGGGCCGATCTTTACAGTAAATAAGTTCTATAGGGACTACAGAGCCATTTTAAAGCCTCCAGAAAATCGCAGCAGTGTTGACTTGGTGGTCACATGAACTCTGAACATTTCACACAAATCAACTTACTTTTTATCAGATTTTAGCTGCAAAACTTTTCCCAAATTCTTCATTGAAATTAATAGAATTCTCTCTTAACCGGAAGTTCCACCACAAAGAGAACGCAGTTTAGTCGCATTTACGGCAAAAGTGGGCGAGGCAGAATAAGGTCAATAGGCCAAACCAGGATATTGACAGAACTGATATTTTGGAGCAGATACCCGATTCAGCAAATTTTAATGTATCGGTGCTGTTATTTGATACAAGTATTGGTATCAGTGCATCTCTATTATTGTGACAGGCCTAAAGACAACAGCTAATATTATATGAAATTGGACAACTTTTAATGCAGCTGAAAAGATTTAGTTGCAGACTCCAGTGCCACAAAAATGGTTCCTATCAGAAAAGCAAGTAGCATACAAGTACTAAATCTATTTACTTAAAAGAACCATATGTCCAAAAACTCCGATCAAACAGTAGCTGAATCTGGCTCGTCTTCAGTCTGTGTTTTTTCCGGTGGAAGCTGTAGGCGTAAAGTGCTGAACATCATAAAACTCTGAGTCACTTGAAATAGATGTTAATATAATCCTGGATGTGTGTGTGGAGTCTCCAGGAACGGAGCGGTCTGCTGTGCCCAGTATGTGACAGACCGCCAGCTCACATCGCCCTGAGTTTGAAGTCACGGTGAAGGCATAGGCAGACTATTCAGCACTTTTAGATACCACCAACGCTCATGTGAACAGACAAGAATGCAGGGATGTAATAAAATATGATGAGACATTTGGGGTTTCATAAGAGGACTACTGTATCTATCTTAATATAAAGACTTTAAATAACTTTAATGTCTGTTCAATGAATATCCTCTGTGATAGTAAAGTGCTTTTATCTTAAGAGGTGAGAAATATGCCAACAAAATATTGTCCAAAACACGAGATCACAATTTAATTTTTATCACCCAGGCCTACTTAATGCCTACTCATGCCTGAAGAGGTTTTAGATGTCATCCGTCCTTGTTTGAGTAATTTAGCGATCTCCCCCATGCCTTTTCAAACCCTCTTTACTGTTAGCTGTAAGATTTGTCTAATGGTCCCCCCACAAGCCTACATCATCCTTGCTCCCACCTGGCAATCCTCCATACATATACAAAAGCATGATACAAAACTGTACACTACAACTCCACAAACCTGATATGATGTGCACTAATTTCATAAGCATGTTGATGGTGTTGTGATAGTGCTCTGAAGGCGGGTGACTTAGCACAGGTAGAAAAGAGAGGGAGGACTCAGCATCAAAAACGAAGGTGAAACTTATAAAATATGTTAATCAGTTGTTTTGGCTAATTTAGTGTTTTCAAAACAATAAAAGGTAACATGGTGATCTAAATATGTTACATGTTAGCAGCTGATTACCCATGGAAGTAAAATACTCCCTCTTTAAAAGATACAGTATTTATCCTAGAAAGTAAAAATGATGAGTAAACAGTGCTCACGAGCAGCCCTGTCCCCCATGGAGACCAGACCTGCGTCACTAAACATAAAACAGTTTGTCCTTGTGGGGTTGGCACAGACGGGACACACATTTAGCCATTTCTGTGTATCACACCTCAGTCTGATCAGCAAACACAGTGCTGTACATCGCTATTCAACACAAACTGACTCAGTGGTAATAATGGCTTTACATGCAGAATATGTCAGCTCTTTTTAAAGTTGCAGTGTGTAACTTTTTGATGAGAGGCCTGCAAACTGCTTGTCCACATGGAGATATTATTATTCCTTTTTCTGCAATGTTTCTTAGCGTGGCATTACACATATGCATCTTATTTATTTAAAGGGGGCCATATTACACTATTTTCTGATCTATGTTATAGTATGTTACTATGTTACTATGTTTCTCATCACAAACAGACCTGGAGTTGTGTTTTGTTTCATTCACACATTTAACACACAGATCTTACATATTTAGGTTGAGTTCTTCCCTCAAACAGAAAAAAAAAAAAAAGAAAACTTCCACTTCATGACATCACAAGGTGGAACAGAGCATTTTGAGCTTTGGAGATGTAGATAGACTAATAATAAATGATTACTCAAACATGTGTGGATGAAACAAAACACAATGTTTTTGATGAGGTAACAGAATTATATTATTATTATTATACCATGGCTTAAAGCTCTCAAGAGTCAATTTGGTTTAATACAGGACCTTTAATTACAGGTGTGTTCATTTCTAAATGATACCTTAAAAAACATGCATTCTTGCAGTGAGTAGGGTCATCTCTCCACAGATCTGACCTGTAACCTAGCCTGGTGATTGATTGATTGATTGATAGATAAATAGATCAGTTTAATGCCATACTGTGAAACATTCCTGATAGCACAATAACATCTCCACGGAGACAAACAGGTGGCAGATATTTCACCTGAAATGTTACATAGTGCACTTTTAAGAAAATAAAAAAGTAAAAATTGAATTTTCTCTGCTTCGAGTTGTTTTTTTGAGCTCTCGTCACATGACTGGTGTTTTGTGACAAGCTCTTATTGAGCTGCCAGAGAGAAATGTTTGAGAGGTAGTGGTTCACTGTGGCTGAGTGCTTATGTCTGGCATCCTGCTTTTTAAAGACACTAGTAGGTTCACTATTCAAGTTATCTGACTGACACTAAGGGTGCACTGCATTCACAAACACACACACGCACACTCGCACACACACACACGCACACACATACAGGTTTTTGTGTTTCTTGGAAACCTTACACCTAAACATTAACCTATTTTAGCCCATATCTGAACTTTAAATCATGTTGTTGATCTAATAATAAATGATTCCGGTCATAGAGGGTGTATACAGATTTTAGTCCCCACAGTGAGATAAATACTCACATCAAAATGGGGTATAAACTGCTACTGAACCCCAATATTGACATTTTTACCATTACAAATGTTGTGCTACAGTAGTAGTTTCTCTCTCGGCTCTTTTCTCTCTCTCTCTCTCGGCTCTTTTCTCTCTCTCTCTCTCTCTCGGCTCTTTTCTCTCTCTCTCTCTCTCTCTCTCTCTCTCTCTCGGATATCTTTTCTCTCTCTCTCTCTCTCTCTCTCTCTCTCTCTCTCTCGGCTCTTTTCTCTCTCTCTCTCTCTCTCTCTCGGCTCTTTTCTCTCTCTCTCTCTCTCTCTCTCTTCTTTTCTCTCTCTCTCTCTCTCGGCTCTTCTCTTTCTCTCTCTCTCTCTCTCTCTCTCTCTCTCTCTCTCTCTCTCTCTCTCTCTCTCTCTCTCTCTCTCCCTTGGCTCTTTTCTCTCTCTCGCTCTTCTCTCTCTCTCTCTCGGCTCTTCTCTCTCTTGGCTCTTTTCTCTCGCTCTCTCTCTCTCTCTCTCTTGGCTCTTTTCTCTTCTCTCTCTCTCTCTCTCTCTTGGCTCTTCTCTCTCTCTCTCTCTCTCTCTCTCTCTCTCTCTCTCTCTCGCTCTCTCGCTCTCTCTCTCTCTCTCCCTTGCTCTTCTCTCTCTCTCGCTTCTCTCTCTCTCTCTCTCTCTCTCTCTCTCTCTCTCTCTCTCTCTCTCTCTCTCTCTCTCTCTCTCTCTCTCTCTCTCTCTCTCTCGGCTCTTCTCTTTCTCTCTCTCTCTCTCTCTCTCTCTCTCTCTCTCTCTCTCCTCTCTCCCTCTCTTCTCTCTGTGGGAAATGAGGATCTGTTATGAGTCTGAGGAATGAGAACAGACAGGGTCAGAGGCTTTACAGTTTGTTCTGGGCCTTAAAGTGTCCACACGAGTCCTAAGTGACACACAGCTGCCCCTGTCTCTCCTCACCCCTGTCTACAACGTCTCTCACTCTCCTCTTTCCCTCCTTCTCTCACTCCCATCTCTTTCTTTTCCGCCTCTTCCTTCGTTCCCTCAGTCTCTCTCTCTGTCTCTCTTTCCATCCTTCTCTCTCTCCTTCCTCTCCTCCCTCTCCTAGTCTCTTTCTACCTTGTTGCTCTCTTTTCCTTCCAACCCATTACCCCATTTTTCTTTCCTCCCTCCACTGCCCTTTCTCCCTCTCTTCTCTTTTCCTCACCTCCCCATCCACTCCTCTTTTCTCTCACCCCGTCTCCATCTCTTTTGCTTCAAATGTCAACAATTGTTTAAAATGGAGCTTTTGCCCAAATTCTAGCCCGTAAAACACAGCGCAAAGTGCAAATCTAATCACCTTCGCTTTGCTCGTCAAAATCATTGGAGTTAGATGTGTTTTCTAAGATTGTTCAGCTCTAATCCAAACCATCAACAAACACGTTCTTACATTCTCACGTAACAAACTAAACCTAGACTGGTTCTGTCAAAGTAAAGACCCCTTTTTGGTCTTAAGTACTTTTTGCTTTTTATTTATGTGAGATTCCCATGTATTTTTCCTCAGGATGGAACAAGATTTTGTACACACACATACACACATACACACATACATACACACATACACACATACACACACAAACAAACATACATACATACATACATACACACGTACACACATACCTACAGACATACACGCACGCATACATACACGTACGCATACATACACGTATACATACACGCTCGCATACATACACGCACGCATACATACACGCACGCATACATACACACACGCATACATACACGCACACATACATACACATGCGCATACATACACACGCGCATACATACACTCACATGTACATAGACCATCTTTCTTCTTTCTTCTTGTTCTCGCGTTCTCTCTTCCCTCTCTCCTCCTCTCCTCTCTCAGTTCTTCTCGTCTCCGCTCTCTCCTTCAGCCTGTCACTTAGTCATACAGCTGTGGGAGTGTTCGCTCGGCCCACTCTCAGCAGGCCTCAGAGCTGCACTTGTCAAAGCCCACATCACCTCTGTGTCCACACCCACCTGTGACAGAGGAACACTTCCATTTATCTGACCCATAATCACTCCTAACTACATGAGCACGGCAGCTTTCACAATGACATATATTTACAATGCACTTTGTCAACTAACAATTGCTCTAACAATTCAGTGAAATAATCATATAGCAATGTATACAGTAGCTCAGTTGGTAAAGTGTTTGTCCTCTGATCTGAGGATTGGCAATTCAAATCCTAAATCATCGGTTGAGCAGTCACATTCGCTGACCTACAGGTTGGTGGTGCAATTCCATCTCCCACAGATGAATGCTGTCATTGTGTCCTTGGACAAGACACTTAAATGTCCTGTATTACACAACTTGACTCTTGTGAGCTTTAAGCCATATTATAATGTTGTTACCTCCTCGAAAACCTACCTGGAGTTGTGTTTTGTTTCATTCACACGTTTGAGTAATCCTTTATTATTATATGCTCTATTCAATGTCACGAAATGATGCTACCTTTCACCTTTTGTTCAATAGAAATTGGCAGTTCTATGGCTGAAATTATCCAAATGATTCTAGTGAAGATGTATGGATTTTAAACACCGTGGGGCACTTCCTGTATTACCACATGACATCACAAGGTGGAACTGAGTGGTTTCGGTTTAAGAGAGGAACTCACTCTAAATGTGCAGGGTTTGTGTATTTAAACATATGTGAATGAAACAAAGCACAACTCCAGGTCTGTTTGTGATGAGGAAACAACATAACATAGATCATAAAATGTGTAATATGGCCACTTTAACCCCCCTTGTGTGTGTACACTGATGTGTGTGTGAATGGGTGAGTGGTTCCTTGATGTAAAGCGCTTTGAGTGCCTTGAAGGTGGAAAAGCTCTATACAAACATGTGACTATTTACCATTTAATGACTGCTATTTATTTCAACACTGATCATTATAAAGCCTATAGTAGCAACCCAAAACATGCCCCATAGGTAGAATCCTCCAGTTAAGGTAGTCCTGACCATAGTCAAGATCTTCAAATGGGTCTCATTGGTCCTGACGGGGTTACCCCAGTGGCATTGAAGGATGGGTCAAATGCAGCGGACAATCATAGTGTGCCGACCTTATGAGTTCTTTCTTGTCTCCAAATTTGCAGTCTGCAAAGTGTAATCGAACCACATTAGCTTAGCATTAGCTTATCACACATCTCCATTATTACTACCTGTCCCCATTCTCCACATCATATTTAGATATATAACACTGGATAGGACCATCATTTAAGAACTGTTTTAGAGATGTTTTGAACCAGCTGTTAGCAGGCACAGTGTAGCTTCTAATACAATCATTTGTGTTGGTTTGCGTTAATTATTAGCGTTCATAATCCGTCAGTAGCAGATAGTGAATTAAAAACGAGGGAAGTTGATGCTTTCAGAGTAAACTCTTACTATAACCTTGAACATGTACTAAGTCAGTTTTTCTCAATCTGCGCAACTGCCTCTGGTGGTACACAAAGGCCCTCTGCACTTAAGAGTTTTTGATTTGCTTAGAGACAAGTCTATTTTTATGGGTTAATCATGATTTATAACTCGCTTCTCCATGGAAACTTTAGTCCCATTTTACCTGGTTTAGTCTCATTTTAATCCTTGTTTAGCCCTGCATTAGACCTGATTAAGTGCAAGTTTAACTGCGGTGAAAAGTTTGAGAACGACTATACTAAATAATCACGCCAATAAACTACTTTAGCTATAACTAAATCTCTATTGGATATCGAGACACAAGTTTTTATGAGTGTGTTGTTGCGTGGTTGTTCACCTCGCCCCTCCACTGCACAACCATAACCCAGATTCTCCACCACAGCTCTCATTAACGTTGCATGTTCTTGTAACACTTTGTGATTGCTGCTTAATATTTAACTAAAAAAGATAAAGATGTTTGCCCAGACTGCCCTTTCAGCCCATCTGATGTTGTTCTGAGGACGCAAACTGGAACAGAACAACAGTGTCTGGTGCATTTTCAGACTATAAAGTGTGGTTTCAATTTACTGTAAACAAAAAGCTATAGGCAAATCAGTTCATTTCAGAATTTAGAATTTAGAATTAGAATTTATTATCTATGCATCTACAACTACTTCTACCCCTACAGCTACAACTACTACTTCAACATTACCAATACTACTACTACAACATTACTACTACTACTACACAGCAACTACTACTACTACTACTACTATTAAATACTACTACTAACTGCTTACCACTACTACTAATGATGATAATAATAATAATAATAATGCCTCTCAAAGCGCAACATTATTGTCTTTATTCGTTTACTCCAAGCTCAGTGGTGATAAGCTACCTCCGACCATGGCTAACACTCTCACACACACGGTGTTCATACTAGGCAAGGTGGGTGAAGTGTCTTGCCTAAGGACACAAGTACAGACTGTCAGGTTGAGGGACCACTGCTTTAATCACGGAGCCACTGTCACCCACTTATATGCTGTGTTTCCTGTCTCCTGTGCCTTACATTTTCCATCCTCTCATTAATATTGGCTAATATGGTTATAACTGATGCACTAAGCAGTTTTTCTGCACGGACATTTTATTGCATTGCCTGGAATATTCCACAGTATGGCATTAAACTTATCTATCTTGCATTTATTTCATTGCAGGTGTTTTCATTGCTCAAAAACGGCAAATCCTAACTGTGAGCCTCTCTTTACATCTGACCCATTTCTGACAGCATCTCCTTGTCTCCATGGGGATAAAATACCATACCATGGAGCATTTGAGGCAAAGCAATAACATCTTTGTGGAGGCAAGCAGTTGTTGAACCCTGCATCAGAAAAGTGACATAGTGCAGCTTTAAACATACATAATAAATTCCTGATGTCTTGTTTGACTGATGTTGTGGAGTGGAAGGACATGAGTCTGTCAGCCGCTCTGATCTCTAAACGCAGGGCCCATGTTGCTTCGACATGACTCTCTCTGTAATTATCCTGCCTGGATTGTTCTTAATTGTCTATAATTTACATTCACACTTGCCCTGTGTTTTTGTGAGTTGTGCTCCTTCTCAAATGTATCTCTGTGAGTCTAGCACGGCTGTAACAAACACTGTCAGTTCAGTAGTTGACAAGCGACTAGTCAAAAATTATTCCTATTGTACACTGCGATTTTAAAAAAATACATTTTGAACAAAATAAAGGTTACATTTTTATTTTCATGTATCTTTATTTCTACAGGGAAAGTCCAATGAGAGCACCAGATTCTTTCATGAGCACCCTGTTAAAATACGGAACAATACAAACAAAAACAAACAAAATAAATAACTACATAAGTCCATTTAAAACATTAAAAACAGGAGCAAGTGTGAATATAAATGTTTATTGCCAGCATTATTAAAAGTTCCCATATCAAAGTGTGAATAAGTGAGATATTCAAGCAGTCTATCGTTCTAGCCCCTTATAAATACATTTGTACAGTACTCATGCTGTATTGTTTCTCTTCTGACAGATAGCGATGGGCAACCTACTTTTTCATAGTGTACACAGTGATGGATTTTAAGATCATCACCTGTTCTGAGATGAAATGCTGAGTGAAAGAATGAATCAAAGGCTGAAGTCTGCATGTGGATTATATCTCCAGATGACTGAAGGCTTCTAGAAAGAGAGTGTTTTAGAATTAAGTGTTTTAGAATTAAGTGTATACAATCTGATATATATATATATTTTTCATTTTGATTTTTTGACGTGTTTTTCCACTGATCCAAAGGTCTGAATCCTGCTCTCAACCAAAAAAAATCATTGAGCGGTCAGACCCACTGACCTACAAGTTGGCGGTACTATTCCAGCTCTCACAGATGAATGCTGTTGTTGTGTCGTTGGTCAAGACACTTAACCTCGTCCCCAGTGTCTGTGTACACTGGTGTATGAATGTGTGAGTGGTTCCTTGATGTAAAGTGCTTGAGTGAGTTGAAAGTGGAAAAGAACTATGATTTCAAAATATAATGCAACCATTTTGACACTGTATTTAATGTATTCTTTAATTGAAAACAAAATCTTTCAGTGCAATTAGATCCTATAATTCTAAAAAATATTGTAATAGCCGATTATCCGTAATTGTTCTGATACATGGTTGCAGCCGTGGAGTTTACAGTTCTACCATATGACCTGTCTAAATTTACTGCAGACGTTTCTATTGGCTAACTCTGAAGTTTCACATTTAGACCATAGCACATGTCGATGGCAGCACATGCTCTGAATAGTTCCAACAGGTGAGCGTCCTACTGTAGACATGTGGCATTTGAGCTTCAGGTCAGTGGGTCACTCAGCTCTGGAGATGAAAGATTATGATTGGTTGCTTCCGATAGTGTTGATATAAATGATCAACAGAATAATCCAGTGCTTTGTTTAAAGTGGATTTAAGCAGTGATTTCAAAGCAGATCTTTTGTGCTTGTATCTGCTGTATAGTGATAATCTACAACACCAGCGGATCATTATGTTATAATTTGCACATTTGCAAACAACTTAATAAAAGAAAGTAGTTCACTGTCTTCTGCTTTAGAAGGGCGGTGCCCAGTGAGAGCCGACGTTGCCATTAATCTCGTCATAACAAAGAGCCGTGTAGCTGTCGGCCCCTACTATGGATAACTGCACATCACATTGGCGAGTAGCAGATTTATTTCATTTATGACTACACTATGCTGCCAGATGTTACACGTATTACAGATTAAAAAATAAAATTGAAGAACAAAGTAACTACAGAGCAGTGGGCGTGTAGCAGTGACTATGAAAACAAGGGTGATTCGCAATATGGCGTCTTGAGAATAAGTGATTAAAGATTGCTCAAACATACACGAATCACTCCAAATACAACTTCAAGAGGGTAAATACCAAGAGGAAATAGGTCTGTTTTAACAGCTGGCATTCTACCAAGGTTGCAAGGTTTTTCAAAATAAAATCCAAATCACAATTTCAATGGATGGCAGTAATGTAAGCTGCACAATTTTCTCTACAAATAAAATATACAGTTGTACAATGAAAAAGAAAAAAAAAAGGACAAAAAAAAGGTTGAAATGGTTTAGACCTCCACAAACATGTTTTGGAATACATGGGATTTAGATTTCAGTCTTTGATCACATATCAACACCTGTTTAAAATGAACCCTTTGACCAAATTCTAACCCATAAAACATAAAGTGCAAATCTAATCACCTTGCAACGCTTGTCAAAATCATTGCAATGAGATGTGTTTTCCAAGATTGGTGATGGTTTGGATTAGGGTTGAACAAACATGTTCTTGCATTCTCACTGGTAAGAAACTAAACCTAGACTTGTTCTGTCACACCAAAGACGCTAGTGAGATTCCCATGTATTTCTCCTCTGGATGGAACAAGATCTTGTGCCAAAAGATGTTGTAAGCTCAATTTACCACCAATCTGCAATAGCAAGTGCTATAGAAGCCGTGTTTTATGTTTAGACCTCAAATCAAATGGATTTTTTCTGCAGAGAACGAGGCTTGGTTGGGCCTTGGCATGAACTCAAACACAGCAGGACTGCAGGATGACTGTGTGTTTTTGAATGGTTTTACAAAGCCACCATATCATATATTCACCATTATTCTCCAGTATTCTCTCATAAACGTATTTCTGTTTCTCTGTCTCTGCTCAGGTGATCATCAACAGCACCATCTCTCCCAACATGACGTTCACAAAGACCTCACAGAAGTTTGGGCAGTGGGCAGATAGTCGAGCCAACACGGTGTTTGGACTTGGCTTTGCCTCCGAGCAGCAGCTGTCCAAGGTCAGACCAGAGCACAGCAGCACACATCCACTTCAAAAGACACTGTTTTTATAGGTCCCCATGGCCCTCTATCTGTGACATTTTGAGGACTTTTTTCCCCACATTCAAAAAATCTAATATTTAGTTTTAAACTGTTAATCGCTATGGCAACGATCACAATTTTTCTGACATCCAAGGATAGTTTGGGATTAAGAGACCACTCAGACTGGATGCTGGATGATATGACAAAGTAGTGAATTTTTAAGTTATTGGCTGATCACAATTTTTGGTTCAATTGTATTTTTTCTTCTTAAAAACAATTCAGTTTGTCTTTCAATTATAATTTCCAAAATCTATACAGAACAGAATTTTAATTGGTGCCATTTAAAGTAAAACTGTGTAACTTTCTGGCAGTGGCATGTCACTTGTTTAATTCCATGGAAACAGAAAGTTAAAACCATACTTCGGAACATTGTGCATGGTGGTGGATGCATCTATGCCATATTGTACAATAATTTAGCATAATTTCCATGGAGATAAGCAGGTGGCCCTCTTCTACTTGTTAACTAAAAAGTTGGTGTGGCTTTCACCACAATCCCAATCTTAATTTCACAAACGTAAGCAAAACAGACTTTAAAATCACTCCTATATTACACAAAATTGACTGTTGTGACCTTTAAACCATATTATAATGTTGTTACCTCCTCAGAAACATACCTGAAGTTGTGTTTTGTTTTGTTCTGTTTGAGTAATCCTTTATTATTAGTCTGTCTACATCTCCAAAGCTCACAATGCTCTGTTCCACCTTGTGATGTCATGAAGCGGTAGTTTTCAAGTTAACAGCTTCTTTTACCTTCTGTTCCGTAGAGATTGGCAATTTCAGGACTGAAATTATCTAAATGATTCTAGTGAAGGCGTATAGAGTTTAAAAACATAATGGAGCACAACCTGTATTACCACATGACATCACAAGTTGGAACAGCGTGTTTTCCGTTTGAGAGAAGAGAGTTTATGTGTAAAAACATGTGTGAATGAAACAAAACATAACTCCGGGTATGTTTGTCATGAGGAAACAACATTATAACAGAGATCAGAAAATAGTGCAATAGCCCTTTTAAACAAAAAAGTCTAATTTCTTATCCCAGACTCCGAACTCTGATCTATTCCCTGCAGACCAATTTAGAAACCAAAGCTTATTATTTGGAACAATTGGATCTTGAATTTAATAGTGTTGAAATTGAAACTGTTGTGGCCTCTGTTTTTTCCCATGGTTGAGTAGTTACAAGTATCATGCTATGTCCCTACTGTAGTATTAAAGTTCTTATCTTTCCTATCTTAATTTTATCTCTGTTTTTATCTATGTTCAACTGCATTGGGGGCAAATGAAGCAATCAGGCTAGGATTTCACGGAAATACCAAAATTAAAACTCTCAATCTTCTTCCTTTCGTATCAGATAATTACATTCACAAACCCAGGCAATTTTCTTTTGCAAACTAATCCCTGTATTTTTGTGTCTTTTTTTATACATTTTTAGTTTGCGGAGAAATTTCAGGAGGTAAAAGAAGCCGCCAAACTCGCCAGGGATAAATCTCAAGAGAAAGGGGAGACAATGAGTAACCACTCACAGGTAAAATTATGTTACGTCTGTTTTGTATGTGATTAAATGGGTGATTTTCAGACACAGCATTCGACTGGTCTGTAGTGTTCAAATGACACACGGGATTGGCCACATTACCATTGTTAATATGCAGATTGTGACAAAATCCATTGTTCTTGCTGTATTTATCCAACCACAGAAGCACAAATACATGGCCAGGTTAAACATTTCTGTTTTTTGCTTTTAGTATTTCTATTGAAAATACTATGTAGTAATTCATATTGGCAGAACTGTATAAAGAAGTGAACTAAGTGAGTGTGACGTCACCCATAGCATTCGGCTCCAGTCAAATGAAGCTCATCGAGGCTAGCAGTTATACGGGCCAATTTGGAGCCTAGTTCCATATTTGGTATTCCACACATATCATAGCAACCAAAGAGCCAATTCGGAGTGAGGCTGTTGAAGTAACGGCCCTTCCTGCCTGCACAGCTGTCAATCAAACCTGTTGCTAATGCTAGCAGGAGTGATGTCTGGGAAAGAAGGTGTCTTATTTTATGTTATTAATGTTCATGTTTTTGATTTACGGACACAACAGCGTAATATGCTGGGAGCGGGTCAATATGAACATCTTAAGAACAAAATGACAAGTTTTATAGCAGCAGTGAGAGAGAGAGAGGAGCAGCAATTTTACAGTAGAAGGTGAATTGGGACCGGAGTCAATGGAACTGGAAGTGCCCCCATGCTCACTCCCTATTTAGAACGTGGCAGCTAGCTGGTTAGCTATGTCCATTTATATATACAGTCTATGAGGCATAATGTTAAAAAATCCAAAATGGAGAAAACATGGATTCAAAGTGGTGACAAAATAGTTTAAATAATGAACTGACATCCGATATAAATACAAATGATTTTAACAAAATTCTGGTTGGTAGCAAAACTTCTGCTAATAAACTAAGTAAATCAGCAGTTTTAGTTTGATTTCTTGATATATTTTACTTCTGGATGTGTTAAAATTCTTTATAACAAAAAGTAAGTTGGCTTTTCTATTACCAAGGATGTAAACAATAAGTTTATAGCCTCAAAATAGTTTAAATTTCACCAAAATCGTACTTCAAAATGTGTTGGTGTGACAGGCCTATTCTTTGGACAGTGTAGAAGCGTCTATAAAGGTGTGGCCCTCATGCAGGTTGCAAAGTTACTCTTGTTGCTGTGTAGATTTGTGCTGTGAAAAGCAAGTTCAAGGGCCTATAATCGCAAGCATAACTTATTTAGTGAAGCATTTGAAAATACCATAGAATTGATTCGGGAACAGGCTCGTGCCCCCATTGGAGAGTATTACATCATTACATTCAGGTTCTGAGATATTCACAGTTTATAGCTTCTGTTGCTGTTTTCACAACATTAGCGGCACAGCAGGGAAGGTGAAGATTTAAATGGTTTTGTGTTGCTCTGTTTCTCATGCAAATGCCAAGAGATTGTGATTCAGTGCATTTTGAGAGTCGAATTACAATATGCCATTTGGACAGAACAGAAGTTGTTAGTGGGGCGGATCAATGCTGAGGGCTAGGACTCTTAGGAGTGTTAGCAACAGTAGGTGGGTTGGCGGTGAGTTTAATGCCGAACAGTGGAAAATTCCAGGCAAAGCAATAGCATCTTCACAAGCAGTGGGTTGTGTCTGACTGAGGAAAGAGACAGGCTGGTTTCTATTGGTGGGTTTACACTAAAGGAATCAAATAGATAAGGTTTTGGAGAGACTAATTTAAATTTCCCTAAAGCATTTCCTGGTTGTTACTGAGTTAGATTGACTCACTTAGGATCGATTGCTTATGCCCTGGCATTTTGCATCTGGTACAGTAGTTCAGTTGGTGGAGTGTTTTCTCCACTGTTCTGGATAAGTGGTTGGCAGTTTGAATCCCGCTTTTGACATAAACATCTTTGGGAAAGTGGCCAGACCCACTGATCCACTGATGAATGCTGTCATTGTGTCCTTGGGCAAGTCACGTAACCCACCTCGCCGTCCAGTGTCTGTGTACACTGGTATATGAATGTGCGTGTGAGTGGGCTGAGTGGTTCCTTGATGTAAAGTGCTTTGAGTGACTTGAAGGTAGAAACGTGCTGTGTAAAAAAATTTCACAGTAAATTCTACACTCTGAATCTGACTGTTGAATTTTAGAGCTTCAGAGTATATGTGCTGAATATTTTAAACTTTTTTTGTTTAATTATATGTAGCAATGGAAATTCAGAATAGAAATAACTCTTTTGTCAGAGTTAAAAAATTCAAATAAAATAAATTATCTTCCATATTAAGTAGACTATTTACCTCTTTCGAAAAAAAAAAAATACTTGCTCTTTTCATTTTCATAAAATAATCCAGTACTGTATAGAACATACTTTACATACTGGCTCTCAAACTTTATCAAACTCGTAGCCTTTGAGACTTTTGATGGCCAGTTGTGTACCTCCTCCTGTGACTGTGGACACATGCACATACAGCAAAATACTCAGTGGGTTGTGTATTTTTATTAAACTTAAGCCTGTATTTCCTTTTGAAACTCTTAGACTGGTCAAATAAAGGCAATATTGCCATTTTCTTTGTCAAAACTACCTGTATCATAATTGAGAATTACTGCTGCTATTTCACATTTTTATAACAAAACATACACTACCAGTCAAAAGTTTGGACACACCCTCTCATTGTTGTTTTTTCTTTATTTTTACTACTTTCTACATTGTATATACACACAGAAGACAACAAACATATGAAGCAAGATGTATGGAATTATGTAGTAAAGAAAAAAAGTTAAATAATGCTTCTAACTATTTTTCGATAAAGCAAAGGGGTGGTTACTTTGAGGATTTCAATTTAAAATATATTACAAAAAATTGCAATGTTTTATTTACCGGTTTTCTTTGTTACATAATTCCATATATCTTATTTAATATATTTGATATCTTCTGTGTATATAAAATGTAGAATGTAGTGAACGTAAAGGAAAAAAATACTGAATGAGATGGTGTGTCCTAGCCTTTGAGTGGTAGTGTATATATTCACCTTTTCCCCTTTTAAAGGGGAAATGGTGAAGTGCAGATTATTGTACGAGTAAACCTGCATTCCATCATTATAACATTATTTAAATGACTTCACTCAGAGCTTTAGCTGTTCGATGCTGCAGCTCTTCTAAAGCACTAACCTAAAGTGAGAAAGTTGTTTTTAGCTCAGTCACAATGCAGACTAATGGAGTGAATGTGCTCCATGCTGCCTCTGCTCAGTGGGAGTCTGGTGACTGCTGTTGGCACAGCTTGAATTTATGTGTCAAGTGAAGGCATTTGAGATAAACGCTACAAAGTGTTAGTGTTTTTAAATGTGAAATGTATCTTATCCATCGCCAAGTCACAACATTATAAGGATTTAAGAGCAGCTTGCCACTATTTAAAGTGAAGGTGATTGTCATGTTTTGGTGAGTAATATTTATCTAGTTTTACATTAGTTAAGTGGCAGTTTGTGGGAAAAAAAGTTGAGGGCCCCATCAACAGAGAAAACCCCATTTCTCTGGCAGTTTAAATCTTTGACAAATAGAAATAAATGGTTACACCTTTTTTGGCAAATTATAAGTATTGTGTAAATTGCACCTGGTAATCCAGGGAGGTATAATAAAATCTGGAAGGTGAACCTTAAGGTGCGTTCACACTGGGGAGTTGGACGCCTTTGCATTTGAGGACAAACGGCTCCACGGTCTGCGAGCACCTTTGGATGTTTTGCTTTCCCTGTGTCTTTGTAAACGCTGCAGACCAGGTTGAGAGGCTTTAGTGTACTTATTACATAAAACCCATCTTTATGCTAGCCGGTGTGCCCGGCATAATTAATTTGCCATTAGTTTGTGGCTGATGTCTTTCTACTTTTTCCAGATAAGGATGTTGCTAAATCACAGGAGTGTGGTCTCTGATTGGTTGACGCTGTGCGCCAAAAGTTCAGCTTTTTCAACTCTGGCATCGCTTTGGAAAATACAAGAAGTAGCACTGAGCTCTAAAAATGCATGCCTCTAACTGTGTCATGAGCACAGAAAACCTCATCCAAAATGCAGGGACTAGTTACATGCAAGGAAGCCATTTCTCTGGCACTGACATTATTATTTCATTTTCTGACTTATTCAACTGCAAATAAAACTTCACATTAAAGTTCTTCATACAGCAAAGTGTTCACTCGAGCAGTAACAAACATCTCAGTCACACTAGTCCACCATGGCCTTCTCAAGAGCACCCACAAAGACCACCCACAAAGAGCACCACAAAGAGCTCCCACGAAGCCTCATTATAGACCACCTGCAGCCTTTACACACTGGCTTTTTTGTAATGAGTCCAGAGGTGGACAGTGTACAGTGATGACATGATTCTACGACAACAATATGATTTAAACAATATCAACTTTACATCATCAGAACAAGAACCAAACTTGAGCATAAGAGTTTTTACCTGAGCCACAACCTCCTGCATTGTCTATAAATATGACGATATGCCCAAGATATTTCATTTTAGTTGTAACTGACTAACAATGTTCAAATGGCAACCACAAAGTACTCAAAATGAGACTACAATAAAAATAAAATAATTCCATATTAGTTTTTAAACGTCACTACAGAGGGTAACTACATTTAAACTTGTTTGGTAGGGTGTGGGGGGTGCACTCCACTGTTAAAATGCTCTATATGAACATGCTAAGTGAGTGCCCACACTGAAAACCTTGGCACCCCCTTAGCTCCTCCATGTCTGGCACCGCCCCTGGATGTAACACTCAACACACCATCAGGATATCTCAGGTGCTTGGCCTGTTTGGTCCTGCAGATCATGGTCATACTCTCACCATAAGCTGAAGAGTTGTTGACCAAGTCATCTGCATACATTAATGATCCAGGATAAAATTTCCATCCACACATGTATTTTGAGATTTGTTGACAGTTCATCTATATGCAAATAAAATAAAACTAGGGACAAAATTCCCCCCAGTCTGACACCCTTGCTCCCCCTCTAAATAGGTCTGTGGATTTAATAAATTGTGAGATCCTGTCCAGATGGATTAATTCACTATTTTTTGACACTATGCTGGCCAGGGCTATAGATCTATAATTATCAGAGCTGCCAGTTTTATTTTAATGACAGGGACCAGCACACAAAAAGTGAGATAAAAGTCCATGAACAAGGAAACCAATGAGACAAATGGAAAGCAGTTTCCTTTGCAAACTTGAAATGCTCTGCTGAAACACCATCCTGCCCACTGGCCTTATTATTAGGTTATTAGTTTGGTTATGGCTTTAAGGACTTTATCTGACAGGATTACTTTTGCATGGCTAACATCAGTCATAATACAAGGGTCACTCTGAACATTGTTCATTTATATATTCAGACTATGTTTATTACAAAAGAGTTTTCTCTTTTTTTCTTTTGTAAAGCCCAAAATCACAATAGCAGTTGCTTCTTAGGGCTGAACATGATAATTGATTTAACCAACAGAAGGTTAGAAAATCAACAATGAAACAGACATTGGTCAATAACAGCCAAGCAAATTAATCAACAGAAAACAAGCAAATGGGTGTCTCAGAAAATGACCTGAGTTTTCTGGTCATCAAGTCTGCTCTCATCATTTGTTTGGAATTACCTCTACATATGTCACATCTGCTGACATCTGTCCAACCAGGATGTAAAATTATAAACTTCACCAAAATTAAAGATACAGTAAAAAACAAGGCAAGATATTTGGGAAAATTTTAAATATAATAGTGTTCACTATGTTTTAGCGAAATGAGTAGTCTAAGCTGTCAAACGCACGCATAGTCAAGAGCTTGCTGCTTGCCAGTTTAAAAGCAAGTTTTGATATGTAATTTTCAACTTCAACTCTGCCAGAATTTGAACATGCCCAGAGAATTTGAACATGCCCAGAGGCTCTCCCCCCTGATAGCGGCTCAAACCTCCGTCTCAAAGTGTCCACATTCAGCCGTGGGTGGATGACACAGTAGGAGCTTTCAAAGTGAGCCCTGATGGAACCACTGCACTCCCAAAGAGACAGGCAAAATACAGGCTCCACTGCTCCTATGACAGAGACGGCACCTTAAACCGACTCCACTCCAGTGTCAGTGTCAAAGAGAGGAGACAGGACCATTTTAACACTCACCTCTTCATATCCAAGGGTTTTAAAATGTTAAGACTGAATATATCAAAAGTGCATTAGGTAACATTTCAGGTCTTTGGAGGGTTCTACTGACTACCTTTCTCCATGTTATTGCTTTACCTGGCATATATGTATATGGCATATATGTATGTATAATAAAATATATTCTAGCAGACAATATTATTTTCTAATGACACAGACCATATACCAATTTCCTGAGACATATAACCTTAACCTTATCCAGAAATGTTTCATATTGCACCTTTAACCCTAGTCCCTTGCTCTGGCTGCAGGAGTCGGGCCGGGAGACACCTTTGAACACACAACCATCGAGCATCAATGGCACAGATGATGAGAAGATCTCCCACGTTGGACCCGAGGCCGCAGTGCTGAAGACCGAGAACGAACGTCTCAAGAGCGCAGTGGAACAGAGGTACCAACTTCCTTTTGACGTTTTTGGAAGAAAATTGAGTTTATTTATACTATTTCTGTGTGTATAGCAAAAGAAAAATAAAATCTGTCAACTGGACAAAACGTTGTAGAAGTGAAGTGCCTGAGTCCTACTTGCATAGTCATTCAAGCCCCTAAAGAGTGATTTCACATCTATTATCACTCATCAGGGGCCTGGAATGACTATGCCATGTATGACTCAGGCACAGTGCACACTTAGGGTAGCACAATAGACCTAGCCTACAAACTGAAACTGTAAACAATAGGTGTTTTGAGTTTCAGTGTATTTAGCTCCTCCCCTCTGATAGATATAAGGCCATGTCCACCAGTAATCTGACCAGAACTGAAGAAGTGGCTTGGATGAGCAGCGAGACCTCTTCACTCAAATCACATCAAATGCTAAATGCATTTTGAGTTTTTTATGATAAAACCCAATTTCTCCATTTCTCTTTTGCATTACGATTGGTTAAAGCAGTCCTATTTTACAAAATCTACTTTTTAGAGCTGTTAACCATGTTATAGTTCTTCCCTCATTTTTGGAGTGATTAATCGCTTATTTTCAAGACGCCATTTTGCCAATCAGCCCCTGTTTTCACCACCACCGATACACGTCCACTGTGACGCACTTACTTCATTCTCCAATTTTTTTTTTTCTTAATTGGTGATAGGCGCAGAATTTGGCAGTGTCGCATAGTCATGTCTGCTTGCTAGTGCGATCTGCATTATCCGTTTCAGCTACCATTGACCACCGCAGTTTTCTAACACGGAAGTCAGCAAACTCGTTTCTTTATTAAGTAATTGTAATTGAATTTTGTGATTTAAAATATAAAAATTATAACATAATGATCCATTGGTGTAAGAAATTATAAGTAACTGTAGAGGAGACACCCACACAGTAAGTCTTCTCTTTCTCACAACTACCCAGAATGTGACCTTTAATGCCAAGGGGTAGTTTGTAAAACTATGGTTATGATTTCTCTGTTCATGTTTTTTTTTGCCTTGGTTTCAACTCGATATATTTTACTAATTGCTAAAAGGGACAGTCTGCTTCAGACTCAAAGATTCAAAAGGTTAACTCATCCAATTATAATGATGATAATAACAGGCATCATGTCTCTGTTATTAGTATTAAGATCTTGTCCACTCTGGTTTCAGTAGAAAATCACACCAAATGCTATAATATTATGATATAAATGCAATAGAAAAGAAATAACCAAGAGATCTACAGCCAGTCCTCTGTCAGCAAAAACATGTAGTTTGGAGCAGAGTTCAGACTTTTTATTTTGAATGGCAATTTTAAAATTCTGTCTTGTTAATGTTTAGGAAATTAATATTTAAAGTTTTTATTAGTTTTTAAATAAGACAAAAAAAATCATGAAAATATCAAAAATCATGAAAAAAAGATGAAAAAAAAATCTGTAAAAAATCTAATTTAAAATTTAAAATGATGGTCGATCATTGTTCATTACACTCATGCAGTACATTTGCTTCCTTTTAGTTTCCTTAGATAATGTAATACAATGACTCTTACAGTAATTGCTTTGTTTGGTTGTGTAGTTGTTATAATCCGGATACAGCGTGTGCTAAATGCTAATGTAATGACATGACAGATGTGGGTCCAGATGTGTTACTAATCACCACAGTGTTCATGTCAAACCCATTTAGACTCAACACTTTAGATCAGAGGAAGGAGGTGCGCTGCAATGAACTGACTTTAACTGTAATGAGACCTATATAAAACAGCGTCTGTTTTCAGTGTGGGGATGCTGTAATGTCCAGACTATAAATGACATGCTAATATGTTATGGACTTTAGCTGTTACACAAAAATTGCTACTGAAATAACTTTTTTAGGCTGAGATTCTCCTTCACTGTGGTTCTCCTCGAGGTTTCTCCTTTTCCCACTGGGTTTTTGCAGTTTTTCCTTGCCGAGAAGGAGGGTCTAAGGACAGGGGATGTTCTGGGACAGTTATCCATTGCTTGTTTTCTGTTGATTAATTTGCTTGTCTGTTTCTGTTTCATTGTTGATTTTCTAATTCTGCTGGTTAATCAACTCTCATGTTCAGCCCTAAGAGGCGACTGCTGTCGTGATTTTGAGCTTTACAAAAATAAAGGAGTTAACAGTTTTGTATATATGCCTGTGTATTACCTCTACAGTAGTTGCTAAGATGGGCAATGTCTGTTGGGAAGAATATATATTTATATAGTTTCCTGTTAAAAACTAAATAATATGGTTTTAGAATTTATGGCTCATAATAGGCACACAGACTTTTAGTCAGCATCACACACAAAAGATAAATAAAAATTGTATTGCTCCAAAATCTCCTCTCAAAGCACATGCTGACACTGCCACAGGACTGATGAAAAGACTTGTGGGTCAAAAAGTCCAGTCTGATCATCGCAATCTGCAAAGAATTTGATCACAGTCTGATTCAAGTGACATTCCCCTCTCAGCAAAAATTAAAAATTCTAAGAATTTGTTTTAAGAAAAAATACTCAGATCTGAAAATGCTTTAGCCTTGACACTTGATAAATCCATGCTTTTTCTTAGGCTATTTCCAGAAGAAGCACTTTAACATCACTGCAGTAGTTTTAACTTCATTTGTACGTACAAGGTCTGAGAGTCCATCAAGATGATCATAACAAATTGGTTGAGAAGTGACCCTTACCAAAGCCCGTTTCTCTCCACTGAATGCTCAGAAAAGCCTGCAGAGTAGCACTGTTCAGATCAGCCATGCATAAAGAACACTGCATACTAAATGTACAATGTCCATAACCCTAACACGATGTGACAGATCCAAGGTAAACTGTTTTCTCATATCAAACCAACTCTGATGACTCCTCTTGACAATGTGACGTCTGCACTCAAACTAATGAAATAGTAACTATAGACTTTTTATATCTTTGTCAGGTCTATAGGTTTTCAACACTATTATGTCAAAAGTAGGGTTGGGACGAGACTTTAATCCCAGAAGACAAGACATGAGGTTTGGTCCATCAATACAGGTTTAAGGCGCTGTACCTGATTTCTACCATCTTAAAAGCTTGAAAAATGGAGCTACTTCATTTAAAATTTGAATCTGAATTATTCACTACCATCAAGGTAATGCTAACAAACATTACTATGTTAACAACGCACTCCCTGGGATACAAAGGATAAATGGCATGGTCTATAATTAGATCTGCTGCCCTAAGAGCTGCTTTTGCAATATAATGTGGGTGACACTAGCTCAGTTGGTAGAGCGTTTGTCCACTGATCCGAAGGTTGGCGGTTCGAATCCTGCACCCACAGATGACTGCTGTCATTGTATCCTTGGGCAAGACACTTCCCATGTGTGAGAGTGGGTTCTTGATGTAATGGTTCTTGATGGTTCTTTGAATGTGGAAAAAGCACTATATATAAAACAAAATGTGTGTGTGTGATATCTGGACAGGGGATGGACAAAGTTTGCTCAAAATCCTTCGGCAAGTACATTCACTTTAAATTAATATAGTGATTATTGAATGCTTTCAGTCCCATTAACAGTATGCTTCCATTAAGAGAATCTATTTGTCCCTTCATTTGGAAGTTAGCTGAAGTTAGCAAGTACTAGGATCCTAGCAGTAGAATAACATAAGTATCCAAATATTCAAGATGTAGGATTTCTGTCTGTGTAATCCCTCAGTTGTACAGGTCTGATCCATATTAAGAGAAAAATTTAAATTTGTCAATTGAACAAAAGCTTTAGAGTAAAGATGTTTTGCTGCTCATGCAAGCTGCTTTTTCAGTTCTGGTCAGATTATTGTTGGACACTGGCTTATATCTATCTGTATTGAGGAGCTAACAACACTGAAATATAGGATGGATATAGGATTCCAGCTAGGCAAATTAAAATTAAACAAAACCACATTTAAAACTCCTCTCTCCTTTCTATATCTTGCAGCAACACAAACGCCAAGAAGTGGGAGACGGAGCTTCAGACTCTGAGGGAGAATAACGCTCGGCTGGTGGACGCTCTTCAGGAGTCATCAGCGAACGTGGAGAGCTGGAAAAAACAACTGGCCACCTGCAAAGAGGAGAGTGACGCCCTCAGGAGCAAGGTGAGAAGACTGGAGAAGTTATCTGAGGAGGTTTAAAGCCGCTCTACCTGATTTTTACTGGCTTAAAAATTTGAAGAACTAGTTTAACTTGAAAGGGTTTACAGTGGTCCAGAGTTATTCCTCATTTACTTAATTAGTCACTGCAATGAGTTTACAAGTGCTTTTCACAACTCTCAGAAACCGACGCTGAGTTTTGCCCTGACAGTAAAGATAACAACACTTAGTATGGTAATAGTGCACTTCCTGATTATGAGCCAACAAAACGCTTTCTAATTGGATGTAGACAGAACACAGCCCACTCTGACCTCAGGAACACCTTGTACAATATATCTGTATCTGGGGCAAGACAAATCTGCTCAAATACATGGGAAAAAAATCTGGTACAGAGCCTTTAAAGTCTGATTAAAATATGCGCCAATGACATCCATCACCGTATTCGCTGGCCTGTCAGTGTTGGCAAAATAATTAATTGGATTAGTGGACATCTCTCCGTGATATAAGTCTTTGAAAAGCTGTATGTTGGCATCAAAACGGCTCTGGGTGAGGTAAGGCGGCATTAAAGAGGGTTTAAAATCTTTTAATTAAGTTTTAATAGTGTTCCTATTTTCAATTGATTGATTCACACAGGTTTGAGTAATCTTGTGTTCATAGTGCACAGAAAATTGCTGTTTGCACTTACCCCCTACCCCCACCAACTGCTCTGTATTCACTTGTGATTATTTAGCTGTTCTGCTTTTTTGAACAAAGAGTTAATGCTTTAAATCATTACTGTGGTTTACAATTAACAAAATGTAAAATAATACCCAGAAAAATCATACATCAGATAAGTATAATTTTAGTTTCATAATAAATACTGCCACTTCGGTATAGTCACGCACAGTGAAATGCGACAGGCCCACATTAGTAATTAGTGTTTTGGACAAATGGACAAACTGAAAGGGCAGTTGAACATTCTCAGAAAAGGAGGCAGATACAGAAATTATACTCTGAACAGCTAACCCATAATTACACCTAAATGTTCCCCAGAAACTTAAAAAAACTAATTCTTAAACATTTTCTGGCACATCGTGAAATTACAAACTAGAAACTTAAATTTCATCTTCTTGTAACATCCTTTGGGGAAATTGTAGACGGCAGCCAGAGGCAAGGCTGCTCTTCAAAAGCTTGTTCAAAAACAGAACATAAAAACTGAGCTGTCTGTCTGCATTCTTTAAATATTCTTTCCAAAATTCTCTTTCTCTTTTACTAATATACCATTTAATCTCCTTCCACCTGCCAGCCACACTTTTCTGCATGTTACTACTTAACATAGCAAAAAAGGCAAGGTAGCAAATCCACCTTTAAAGCCTGCCTCAATCAAGTCTCCACCATAGACTGCATATATAGATGGACAGAGCTAACCTGTTAGCCGTCGTTTTCCAAATAGGAAGTGAGCATGGGCTTCCAGCTATATCGACTTAGAAAAGCGTCGCCCCTCTGTCTGTAACTGCTGCTGTCAGGCTTGTCATTATGGTCTTAAAATGTTCATATTGACTCGCTCTTCATGATCCTGGTATTTTTATTTTGCTATAGTGTCCGTAACTCAAGACATTAATATCAATAAGAGACAAGTCAGCTGCCTTCATTCCTAGAGGTTGCTCCCGCTAGCGTTTGCAACGGGTTTGATGGACAGCATTGCTAAGCGCCCACACCACTGGTTTAGCATGGAGTGGGGGCGTTACCTTCAACAACTTTGCTCCAGATTGGCTCTCTGGTTACTATTACTCGTGGTCGGAATTCCTAATACGGAACTTGGCTCCAAATTCACTCCTATAACTGCTCCAGCCTCGATGAGCTTCATCTGACTGGAGCCGAACACTACGGGTGACGTCACACTCACTTAGTCCACTTCTTTCTACAGTCTGTGGTCTCCACATTTGCTCTGGATGAATGTGGTGTGTGAATGATTCAATTCAGTTTGTGTCATGTTGTGTTTTTGCAGATTGCTGAACTGGAGGCCCAGTGTAATGAAGCCAATCAGGAGAAGCAGAAGAACGCCCAGCTGAGCGCCAGAGTGAAGGAGCTGGAGATAGAGCTACAGGACAAAGAGACTGTGAGTCACAAAACACAAAACTACAAAGTGTGATCACAAAGTTAGTATTTTGTATATTTTTTATAACAAAGTAGAGGCCTAAATTAGGATAAGTGCATAGGTCTCTATTGTCGAATCAGATCTGATTACTTGGAGGCGCTATACCTGATTGTTGACGGTAAAGCTAACAACACTTGGCATGCAAATGTGCGTTCCTGATTATCAGAGGGTAAAACCTTTTCTAATTAAATGCAGACAGCACACAGCAGACTTATTTGATCTTGAGAGCTGCTTATACTATATATCTGTACTGGAGCCAGACAGATTTTGCTGAAGTACATGGGGGAAAAAATGGATACAGGGTCTTTAAGATGAGTATTTTTAAGATACATTTTAACCTGTCTGATACTTGTTGATGGTAAGTGTATTGTTGTACAATGTAATTTTCATCAAACAGAGACTGACCAAAGAATAATACCAGGGCATTTGAACACTCAAAGACACTTAACACTGCATTATTCATTCGCTCCACACCCGGTGCAGCAAGCTGCGACTGTAGTGTCTTGCGTAATGACACAACAACAACAACAGTATATAGAGCCACCATTATCCAAGCCAACCAATAACTCTGGTTTCGGAATATGGATAAACATATTTTTAAACACATAAACCTTGATAATCTACTAATCCTTTCTATGTATGGGTTTCCTGCTTTACGGTGGCATTTTGAGAACGGTATTTTGTTTTGAATTGTTCGTTGCTATGGTAACAGTCCTACCTTATTATTCTGAAAGCCATGGATAACGGTGTAGGTTCTATATGTATATGTCTATATGTTCTATATGTTCCCAAATAAGAATAGAAGAGGGCCGTTGTAGATCTTGCTTTGCTTTTCTCTGGACTTTACCTTTTAAAAGTGATGATTCAGTGTCGTCCCTTTAAAGAAATCTAATTCAGTCTCTCATTCGTCATGGTCTGAAGTTACTGATCAAATCTCGGGCAGAGCATGACGGTTTTACCCCCGTGTCCCATAGGAAGTTATTACAGCTCATGATGCTTTCACTGCAGCATACAGAGAGTTCAGGTTAAGTAGAACTCGACTTTGGGCTCGACCTTCAGAAGTGGGCCTTTCTATAGCATATATACCGCACTACTATTGTGAAGTATTGTGTAGTTTGTGTGTTTGTATCTATGCAGGTTAGAGTTAATTTGCATGGTACCGTTTCACCTTCAAGACACTCTAAGCACTTTACATTAAGAAACCACTCACCCAGTCACACATTCACACACCAGTGTACACAGAGACTGGGGCGAGGTCAGTGTGTCATGCCCAAAAACATAACAACAGTATTCATCTGTGGGAGCTGGAATCATACCGCCAACCAATGATGTTTATGTTGAGAGTGTTTTTAAACTCCATACACCTTCACTAGAATCTTTGGGATAATTTCAGCCCTGGACTTGCCAACCTTTACTGAACTAAAGGTAAAAGGTAGCTGTTAACATGAAACTACTGCTTCATGACATCACAAAGTGGAACAGAGCATTTTGAGTAGATGTAGAAAGACTTATAATAAAGTGTTACTCATATATGTGAGTGAAACATAACACAATTCCAGGTATGTTTTTAATGAGGTAACAACATTCTAATGTTGCTAAAAGCTCACAAGAGTCGATTTTGCATAATACAGGACCTTTAACCAATCACCAGTGGTTCACTTCTTTTCCATACAGAGGAGTGGATTTCTACACTTCTAAACTGGGAGACATGTACTATTTACTGTTTGCTGTGCAAGTTTTTAGCACAAATGCAATTAGCCCCATTTTGCTAACTCTGCTGTATTACAGTGTGGTGCAGTTTCCTCCTGCAGACAGTGAGCCCAGTGCAGAGTAAACAGTCTGCTCTTCTCTAATGAGGATGAGCAGTGCTCTGTAATAGTTTAATACCATTTTAAAGAAGACATATTGTGCTTGTGTCTGCTCTATAGTTATAATCTATGACACCGATGGATCGTTATGTTTTAATTTGCACATTTTAAATTGCAATACTCATCTAAAAAGATCTAATAAAAGAAACAAGTTTGATGACTTCTGCGTTAGAAAACTGTGGTGCCCAATGGGAGCTGGCATCGGCGTAAACATCATCATCACAAAGAGTTGGCACCTCCAATGAATAGGTGCTGATCATGCTAGCGAACAGCAGATGTTTTAGAATTTTTACCAAAATGACTATGCAGCGCTGATGAATCCTACGTGTTTCACCAATTAACCCTTTAAGGACTGAGCACACTATAGACCAGTATTGTCTAGACTTGTATTCTCTTTAGCCATAAAAATCATGTTAAAGGAAGTATCAGAATATACTGCATTTTTTTTACACAACTACCTCTATTTTACTTATCCATTCGCATTTTTTCTTTGACACATTGAATAAGCGACTGGGAAAATCCCCGCGGCACCTGCGCTCTCATTCGTCATCTTCGAGGGACAACAGAGGCAGATTACCGTAATGACGGTAAAATATCTAAAGAGCCTCATGTCTCTGCTTTGAGATGCTGTTTGAATTAACATGAGAGCACAATTGGTTGCGGAGTTACGGTAATGGAAAGTCCGCAACCATGCTCTATTGGCGACGATAGCATCCGCAGCTATGGTAAGAAAATATATTTGAAGAACGAAATCAATACGTCACAGTGGGCGTGTACCGGTTGGCAGTGAAAATGAGGATTGATTGGCGATATGGCGTCTTGAAAATAAATGATTAAAGATTGCCCAAACATGCATGATTCACTCCAAATACAACTTGGAGAGGGTAAATGAGAAGGAAACAACTATAGCATGGTGAAAAGCTCTGAAATGTCCATTTTGCAGTATAGGTCTGATTTAAAATGACAAGCCAGGTGAGCGACGCTTTTCTGACATGTATGCAAATGAAACTAATAATTACATGACTCTTGAATCCCTTATAATAGCACTTAAGTAATACCAAATCTTACAAAACAACAGCATATTTTGGAGAATGGTCTCATTTTGCAAGCCAAAGTCCACTGCCGTTTCATGTAAATTTGGGACAAAATACAGAATACAAAAACAAAATATTTTTGTCTTAACAAGTAGAATTATTTATAAGCTGCTGGAACATAAAATTAAGAGTCTGGTAACACAAAATGAGACAAAAGGATCTGAAGACTGCCATCTTGTGTCCTTAAAGAACCCCCAAATCGTCCTGCTATATTTAAAGTTGCACTATGTAACTTTTCTAGTCAAGAATGTTTAGGGAGCCTGGTGAAAACTTGGCCTGTGTTCACATTTCAGTTTCACCAATTTTTGCACTTTTGAATGTGTGAACGCAGCCTTAGTAAACATTGATTACAGATGGAACAGTTTCTCAGTAGCTCAGTAGAGCATTTGTCCACTGTTCTGAAGATTGATGGTTCAAATCCCACTCTCAACATAAACATTCTTGGTAGAGTGGTCAGATCCACTGTTGTTGCGTCTTTGGGCAAGACAGTTAACCCACTTCGCCCCCAGTGTCTGTGTACACTGGTGTATGAATGTGTGTGTGGATGGGTGAGTGGCTCCTTGATGAAGTGCTTTGAGTGTCTTGAAGGTGGAAAAGCACTATATAAAAATGTGACCGTTTGCTATTGATTGCAAAAGTTGTGCCACTTTATAATAACTACACCTTCATTTACCGTAATAAAGCATAAACAAAGAAAAGCATAAACACAGACTTAATTCATAATGGACAAATAGTAGTTTATTAAGAAAGATTCAGGCTTAATAACAACTGAATTAAGGGGGTAGTGTTAGTTATGGTGCATTAATTATAGGGTCCATATTGCTTTATTTTCTGATTTATGTTATAATGTTGTTTCGTCATCACAAACATACGGGCATATGGAGTTGTCTCTTTATGTTTTGTTTCATTTACACATGTTTAACACAGAAATCCTTCAGATTTAGGCTGAATTTTTTTCTTCAAACTGAAAACATCTGTTCCACCGTGTGATGTCATGTGATAAAACAGGAAGTGCTCCACTGTCTTTTTAAACATCACACACCTTCACTAGAATCATTTGGATAATTTTAGCCCTGGAATTGCCACTACCACTTAATGACATCACCAGGTGGAACAGAGCATTTTGAGTTTTGGAGATGTAAACAGACTAATAATGAATGGTTACTCAGACTTGCGTGAATGAAACAAAACCATGTATGTTTTTGAGGCGGTAACAACATTATAACATGGATTAAAGCTTATAAGAGTCAGTTTTGTGTAATATGAGACCATTTAAGCTGTTCCTAAGCTTGTATCATTCTCACTTTTGAGTCTAATTAAAGTGTAGTTATTATATTGTGGGATCAAGTTATCCAAGAACAGATAGATTTTCCACTGTCTGTAGACACGGTGTTGGTGTAGTGGGTCCCATATATTAGTCATCTAAAAAAAACAGCGGCTGCTGTTTTAAGGGGACTGTATTGCTGCAATGTGAAATATCGACCTGCTCTATAAGGATGAGCGTCAGGACTTGGCTCCAGGCGGCTTCATTACAGACCTGATAAATCTTATGAAAGAAATAAGTGTGTGAGGTAATAAAAGGAGATTATAATGGCCTGCAATTATAAAGATTAATACAAGATGAAAAAAACAAGTATAACAAGGCAGATTTGCATAGTGTTTGTGTGGTAATATCACAGTATCAAATATAAGTGTTTAGAGATTAACCAAACAACTGTGAAAATATGCATTTTCTTTTATTAATTCAAGTTTATGAATGTTGATAAAATGAATATGACATAAACGGTCAGAAACAGAAGTACTGGTTGGAGTATAGATTGGAATAGATTGAATTTAAAGGTACAGTATGTAACTTTCTGGGGGCATCACATCACCGACGTTTCATTCTATGAAAGTAGAGAGTTAAAACGAAGCAAGTCCACTCAGTACGGATGTATGCTTTTCTAAGTTCTTTAGTTTGATAAATGCAAATTGAAATTGAAAAAGACTGCTTCTATGTTTGGGCTAAAAAGTTGCATACTGTGTCTTTAAATGACTTATTTCTGCTTCTAAAATGATAATGATATTGATAGTCCTTTATGATTTTACTGTGACCTGAATAATCTTAATTATTGATAGCATGCAGTAAGAAGGTCATTAGCTTGTTTCAAGGCTACGGTGTCCTTTATCAACCAAAACATCCACAGAAAGACACTACACCAGCTTAACACTACAATAGAGACTTAAGAGGGGCTCACTGCTCCTGACAGAAACCCCCAATGTGTGAACTGAAATGTCTTAGTTACATGTCTGAGTGTTTCAGTATCCAATGAATTATCAACAATTATTATACCAATTTGTCCAAATTCACGTTAGGTTTGTAAATAATAGTCTATTCCGTAGTATAAAGTTTGAAATTTTAGTATCGTGACAACAGTACTTAATCACAAAAGCATGAACCTTAACTCTCCTAACCCCTTAATGAAGCAGTTACTAAGCCTGAATCCTTCTTAATAAACAATTTGTTCATCATGAATTAAATATTTTTTCATGCTTTTGTGATGCTAATTAAAGTGTAGCTAATATAAAGTGTTACCAAGTTATCTAAGCACAGCTATAGATCTTCTCTACACGTAATTTATCATGTCAAAGTGTAAATATATTTAACTGTATTCTTTCTAAGCCTCTAACTCATTCTTAAGTACTGTTGTCACGATAATAATAATAAAATAATAATAAAATTTCAAATATTATTATACTATACTATTTTGATACAAAGGAATAGACGCAATACCAATTCTGAAAATTTGTATCAATTCTGATACCAATTTTCACAATGATAATTAAAGCTATTAAATGTGATTTTCAACATTAAATGGTAGTACTTTCTTTTCTATTCCCATGTGGCCTTGTATCTGTGTAATCCCTCAGTGGTCCAACTAGGTTCTGTAGTGGCCCATGGGTGTATACTAGCTTATGTGTCTTATACTTGTTCTAAAGCTATTCAGGAAAAAGGTTCATATCGGTCCTGTGAATGTCACTTATTTAGTATTGATACATGCTCAAATGAATATCTCGTTTCAGTACTAATTCTGATCAGTTAGTATTTGGGTTTCAATACTTTTGACAACCCTATTTTTATGCAAGCACAAAGAATATGTGGAACAAGAAACCAACTCAAAACCAACTCTTTGTACGCATAATTACTGCAGAAATGCGCCTTCGACATTTCATTCTTCACATAACACTTCAACACTGACCCAGAGCCGTGAAAGGAAGTCGGCCATGACACCTTCGGTGACTCACTCCTAGAAGCTACAAAAAACTCGACTGTCACTGAGGCTCCACTGTGGACCTTGAAGACAAGTAGCCAACATTACAAACAATTTTATTGTTGTATTTTAAGTGATACAAATCTAAAAAGGTGTGAAAAATAAATGGACAAGTATGCCAAATTCTCTCATCAAATCTAGTAACACCAACCAACAACTGCCAGTGTGTCACAGAGGATGGAAGCACAAAATGGCTACACATTGTTGATCCACAAAAGAAATTGTGTAAAAAAAATAAAATAAATAAGATAAACAAAAAAATATAAATAATACTTGTTAAAATACTCTATATTCTACTAAATATTGCAAAACTTGCAGCAATATCCAAGTAAATCTTGACTGTGACTGTGAATGAATAAAACCAAATTGTTATGTGACTATGACTATATTCTATTTTATGTGATGTTAATACCATAAAAAACACTTACATCCAATGTGTACCACTCTGTTCAAACCTAATATCGTAGTTTGGTACATAAAAGGCTACAATGCCATATACCAAACATGTATGTGATTAATGGGCAGAAAGCGGGTGTGTGGTTTAGTTGTTTACCAGAGACTGTATATATAAATGATCATAGCTAACCTGCTTGTTGCTGCATTTCAAATAGGAAGTCAGCATGGGAGCGTTTCTGGCTCCATCGGCTCTAATTGACTTTCTATTGAAAAACTGTTGCCGTACCCTTGGTAACTGCTGCTGCCAGGTTCGTCATTTTGGTCTTAAAATGTTCATGTTTACCCACTCTACATGATTCTAGTATATTTATGTCATTATTGTGTCCACAACTCAAGACATGAACATTAATAACAGACATATCAGGTGCCTTCTTTCCCCAAGGTCACTTGCAGTGGCGTTAGGAACAGGTTTTATAGATCGCGTTTCTAAGCACCTGGTCTGTGCTAAACCATTGGTGTGGATGGGAAGGAGGCGTTACATTCAGCAATTTTGCTCCAAATTGACTCTTTGGTTGCTATGATACACACGGATGGTTTTCCAAATATGGAACTCGGCTCCAAATTGGCCCCTATAACTGCTAGCCTCATTGAGTTGCATTTGACTGGAGCCGAACACTATGGGTGACGTTACGCTCACTTAGTCCACTTCTTTGTACAGTCTATGGTGTTTACCCACAAACAAACCTAATGGCTGGTGCTGCATTTTAATACCAGCTCTGATCCCAACCACACTGTTGCTGTGTCCTTGGGCAAGACACTTCACCCATACTGTATGTAAATGTTGCGCAGCTCCTACCGCAAAAAAGGTATGGTGGGCAGGTACTATTTTACCACTGTGAGTAAAGAGAGTGAGGGAATACTGCATTAAAATTATGATTATAAACTGTAACACTCCACATTACTCAACATTACTATGATTATTTTCACTGCTACATAATCATCTTGTTTGTGTTTTTGTATCAGGAGCTGGAAAATCTGAGGAAACAGGCGGAGATCATCCCACAGCTGATGGGCGAGTGTGAGAGCATCACCTCAAAACTACAGGTAAAACACAACACCAACACAGCTGTAGAGGCAGAAGATATACTGACACATTTATAATGTCACAGTCATTATTTAGAGTATCAAAAATTACATCAAAAAGAGAATTGTGTTGTGGTTAATTTTATGGTCCATTCATGTTTTGTGGGAGACTTGGACCTCAGCCAGACACATTGTAAAAATATGAATCTCATTCATAATGCAGATAATGCAAGAAAATATAGAGATTAAGGTGGTCAAAAGTATCGAAAATCAGATTCAGATCAATACTAAAACCAGTATCGAAAGTAGATACTCAATTTAACAAGTATTGATACTGAAATGACCAAATATGACCTTTCTTGAACAGTTTTAGAGTAATCTTGAAGCGCTAAAAATTACATTAAAATTCCATGCTATTGTTTGAATCATTGTGGTATCAAAACTAGTATCGAGTTAGTCATAACACTAATAGAGATATTCATTTTTGTCATATTGTGTCCCCATTTGACGTCACAGCACATATCATTGGACTTCATAACTATGAAAGCATAGAACCATTGCCATAGTGATTAACAAAATATAATGTCTTTTGAACAAGAAAAAGTCCTCAATATGGTGTGTAAATATATACATACAAGCTCAAGCCCTCGTACACCATAGTCACGAGTCCCAGTGCACACGTGATGCATTCTGTTCTGACTCCTCGGAGGTAACCACGGCGACCTCTGTCTCCTCCTCTCACTGCTCTGAGGAGGGTGACAACATGTTTATGCTGCCTTCACATGCTATGGAAAACAGGAGCCTTTCCATTTGTTGTATTTATTTATTTATTCTGATGCTATATGCAATAACTATTAGTGAAGACACATGTGTCGGGGCGAAAATCATTTTATTTTATTTATTTATTGAGACTGGGAAAGTGCACATTATATATTAACCTTAAAGGGATTATACCTGATTATTTTCAAGTGATAAAGTAAAATGTCCCCAGTACAGATGTGCTATAAAAGCAGCTCTTGGGGTCAAATTGAGACCGCTGTGTGCTGTCTCCATCTAATTATAAAGCGTTTTTATCTTCTACAAACCAGAAGTAGAGCTGGTGTGCTGTCAACATGCTACTTGTTGTAGCATTACCAAAACGGCCTTTGAAAGTCGAGAAAAATACTTATGTAAAAACACATCGCAGTGAGTAATTAAGATGCTAGGATGTGTTAGGAAAGTGAGGAATACATTTGGACTGCCACAAACAATTTAACTAGTTCTGTTTTTCACGTTTTTAAGACTGTATAAATCAGGTACAGCCATCAGCAGGAGGTATGCATTGTACCATGTTTTAGTACAAGTGTCACCTGATGTTAACTGATGTCTATCATAACAGATTAATAGAAGAAATCATGATTGAAAAATATAAGTTTTATATAACCAGGAGCTGAACAAAACAACCATACCATATGCAATATTCTAGGCAAACCCATAACATCTCCGTGGTGACAAAGAGCCCCATGGCTGACCATCCACTATATAAGTTCCATAGTGGATCTTTAAATACCCCTCACATGGCAATATCTCAACATCACGCGGCTAACTCTTCCTCCTAATAAAAAGCATCCCTGTGCATTCGTGTGCAGATTACTAGCTCTTTGAAAAGGTATTCTCTGCATCAGCCAATAGACACTCCAGACGACCAGCTCTCTGTCCGGGTTGTTAGCGTAGCGATGCTCGTGAGGATAAAAGCTGCTTTCAGGGAGCACAAATAAACGCACACATCCCCCACAGAGTGTAGGCTAATAAAACACGAGTGAAAGAAATATGAAAGCAACGACATGCCTTGGGTCTCAATTTGTATGATTTTTGTTACATAATATTTTTCTCACTGTGAAGCTGTATTTTCAGTTTTAGTATTGTTTAATGAGCAGAACTGGGACTAGTTATTTTTACTACACATACATTTATTATAATGTCTCAATAATAAATAGCCTGCGATAACCCGTTTATTTTTTATATATTTTTTACAATTTTATGTTTTAATTGTGTTATACAAGGAATGCACAATTCACAATAAAGACAAGGCAAAGAACCAAACCGTTTACCTGGCTGCCCAGAGCCGCACGGTTTCCCGAAACTTTACAAACACGAGTGGATCTGGAGCCATATCCTGTCTCCCGATTCCAAGGGGTGTGATTGACAGGAGGATTAACCAATCAGAGAGACGCAGGCTCTGTTTCTGTAAAAAAAAAAAAAAACAAAAAAAAAACAACACACAAAACTGGGAAAAGCGCAGATTTTTGCAGAATAAACAATCAAAGAACACATTAAATACAAAACTGCATCACAAACAACCAGAGCCACAAGCAGGGCTGAGTGTGAGGTTCCTGTGAGAAAAACTACTTTTGGTCAAAATGTTCTGTCATTCAAAGGTTGTGTACAGTGGAACAGTCTTCCCACTTTTGTAAGGGAGGCACCCACTTTTATTACATTTAAAAGGTATTTAAAGGAGTGGCTTGGATCAACACAAACATGTGAACACAATTCATAAGTACTCAGTTGTAGCAGTACATAAAATACTCGACCTATGGGACTTGTAAAATACACCTTGCACTTTTAGAACTCGTGCAATACACTTAGCACTTTAGAACTTATGCAATACACTCACACTTTTAGAACTCGTGCAATACACTTGGCACTTCAGAACTCGTGCAATACACTCATCACTTTAGAACTTGTGCAATACACTTAGCACTTTAGAACTTATGCAATACACATAGCGCTTTAAAAGTTGTAGTAACCCTCCTGAGTTTGTTTTTGACTTGGCTTCTGTCCTGCCCTGTTTGTATTTGGCTGTATTTTGTTTATCTTGTATTTTAAGTGTGACCATCAACCTGTCCAGGGACAACAGATGGAAACTAGCCTGTGGCTAAAATCTGGCATATTTATCTTATGTTCATTATTATGCACTGTCCCTTTTCTAAATAAATAAATAAAGGACTAAATTTATACTTTTTCAGGTAAAAGTAGTATTTATATTTTGTTCTGAAAGATGAGAATTTTGGAGAGGAGACATCTTCAGCATTTAAGATACACATGATACAAATGCGACTCTGGTTGGACTGTCCCAACTTAGAACAGATTTTCCCCACTATGGTCCAATTCTAGGCCTTTCTAGATTCGAACTGACTGTAGAAGAAACTGGCTGCTCAGGCAAATCAGACTTTGTAATAACCTGTTTAACAAATATAATATATGTATTAGACCTAATGACAGAAAGGAGAATAGTGCTGTAAAAAATGTAATTGATACCAGACATTTTTCTTTTGGTTTTCCTAGTAAAAAAGGAGAGTATGGCACTGTAATCCCTCATTTTGCCCAGTCTAAAAAACAGTTGAATGGAGTGGCCAACCAAGAGTTTTATTATTCGGTAATTATTTGAGGCATTTATATGGGACAGCAGCAGCAACAGCAAGTAGTGAGTTAACTGAAGATTTGGAAGTGAATCACAACTTGAATCTGCATTTTTTTTCATACAAATACAGTTTACTAGTATATAGACAGTGCATAGATGGTTATTTTTGCATTAACTCCCATGTAGTCAGATACATGGTCGAGTTATAAAGAGATTTCATAGTTTGGAGTCCTTTTAGTCAACTAATCAATTAGCTGGACATGTTTGCAGTCAATTAAGAATTTCTTTAGTCAACTACGCGATAGAACAAGCAAATCTTACTTTTGGCTTTTGTATTTATCATAGTATGAGTATACAAGTAACTATACTGTTTAAATATATATATTATCATAGCAACTAAAGAGGTAATTCGGAGCGAGGCTGTTGAAGGTAACACCCCTTCTCAACCATACTGCTAGTTCAGAAGGGATCAGGTGCTTAGCAATACTGTCAATCAAACTGGTTGCTAATGCTAGCGGGAGAAAGAAGGCGCCCAATTTGTGTCTTATTAATGTTCATATCTTGATTTACAGACACAATAGCGAAATAAAAATACCACGATCATGTAGTGCAGGTTAATACGAATATTTTAATTTTTGGAACCAATGGAGCCGGAAGCGCACCCATGCTCACTTCTTATTTGAAACGCAGCGGCTAGTAGGTTAGCTATGGCCATTTATATATACAGTCTATGGCGCTAACCCTGTTTCTGTCAGTGTTTGTGTGTTTGTGCTGTTGGTTTCTACAGTTTCGATGCTGGACTCTGAATGCACCAGTTGGCGTTTTGTATCACATCACGGCTCACCACACACTTCACCAAAACTGTCCAATCTGCCATTTTACATAATCTTGGAGAAGTCACAGAAATTAGCTTGTCTTGCTATTTACTATGTTAACATAAATATGCACAGCAATGTTTTTTGATGACGATTTTCGACATAGCTCTAGTGAACACATGCAAAATAGTTCCAGATGCCACAGTGCTATGCTAAATAGTGCTGGGCCATATGACAAATCGTGATCCGCTAGTTTTGATTCAGGGCTTTTCTGTTTAAGGCAACTCCTGTGTTAAAGAAGGCCTTGTTCAATTCAATTCAATTTATTTTTGTAAAGCCCAAAATCGCAACAGCAGTCGCCTCTTAGGGCTGAACATGAGAGTTGATTAACCAACAGAATTAGAAAATCAACAACGAAACAGAAACAGACAAGCAAATTGATCAACAGAAAACAAGCAATGGATAACTGTCCCAGAACATCCCCTGTCCTTAGACCCTCCTACTCGGAAAGGAAAAGCTCCAAAAAACCCAGTGGGAAAAGGAGAAACCTTGAGGAGAACCACAGTGAAGGAGGGATCCAGTCCCATGGACGAACAGGCTGCAGATGTGTCCAGGACTAATGCACATCCATTTGCAGATAGAGTTCAAGTCTGTAGGGCCAGAGCCCACTCAACGAGCCGTCCATTCAGGCAAGGCGATCTAGGGTCCAGCCATCACCGCACGGTCAGGAGGGGTTTGTTGTGCTTGTGTGTGCTCTGTAGTTATAAACTATGACACCCGTGGATAATTATGTTTATATTTTAAATTGCAATATTCATCTAAATGGATTTAATAAACTAAACAAGTCTGCTGCCTTCTGCATTAGAAAACTGCCCAATGGGAGCTGATGTCACTGTAAATGTCATCACAACAAAGAGCCGTGCTGCTGTCGGCCCCTCTTATGGATAAGTGCAGATTACATTCGCTAGCCGCAATTTTTTTTTTTTCATTGTGCGAAAGTGACTACGCAATGATGCAGAATCCTACATGTATCACTGATTAGGAAAATAAAAATGGAGAATGTGCAGTGGGCATGTACTGGTGGCGGATGGGATTTTATTTATATATGTTTATTGGTCGGCCTCTGTCATTCTCTGAGTCACTGAGAGAAAACAGACAGCTTTAGTTACTTCCTAAAGCAATAAAAACATTCTGTGTACAAGAATCATGACTGAATTGAAATAGTCACCATGATGATACACAAAAATTGTAATATGAATATTTTGCTACATCATATTAAAGGTGCAGTATGTAACTCTTCTTTGTCTCCATTGCATTGCCATAGTTTTGGCTGGAATGTTCTCTGTATAGTAGTTGCAATGGAGACAAGCAGATGTTACAGGTCACATCTGTGGAGAGGCGAGCTCACAGTAAGAATGCATGTTCTTTTAAGATACCTTTGCATAATAAAAACCTGTAATTGTATGCAAGATAGACACATTTAATGCTATATTGTGGAACATTCCTAGTACATTCATGTCATGACAGTCCAACCCATTTTCTTAATCTTTACAAACTACGTCTAGACACCAAGTGAATCAGGTATGACACCTGGCACACATAAAACATGGGTAATGTTTTTCTACGATTAAACTATGATGAAATTGGGGATGTGACGTGTCATTCACGCCCTGCTCTTTTATATAAATGTTTTTTTTTTCCTTTGTGAAAACCTGACACTCCGGCTGCTGTGATGACTGTGCTGTGTTTGTGCCAGACTATGACAGCAGCATGTTATAGTGACGTTTGTGTTTCTCTCTCTCTGTCTCACTTCCTCTATCTCTCTCTCTGTCGCTCTCTCTGCCTCTCTCCATCTTTCTAGCTTTCTCTCTCTCTGTCGCTCTCTCTCTGCCTCTCTTTGTCTTTCTAGCTCTTTCTCCCTCTCTCTCTCTGCCTCTCTCTCTACTTCTCTCTCTGCCTTGTTCCATCTCTCTATGACAGCACCATGTTATAGTAACGCTTGCCTGTCCATCTCTCTCTCTCTCTCTCTCTCTCTCTCTCTCTCTCTCTCTCTCTCTCTGCCTCTCTCCATCTCTCTATCTTTCTGTCTGTCTCTCTCGCTCTGCCTCTCTCTTTTTCTCTCTTTCTCTCTGTGTGTGTTTCTCTCTGTCTGTCCCTGTCTCACTCTCTCTGTCTGTCTCACGGTCTGTCTCTTTCTCTGTCTATCTTTCTCTCTCTGTCTCACTCTCTCGCTCTGTCTCTCTCTCTGTCCCTTTCTCTCTCTGCCTCTCTCTCTCTCTTATTCTCTCTCTTTCTCTCTCTCTGTCTCTCTTTGTCTCAGTTCTCTCTCTCTCTGTCTCTCTGTCTTTCTCTCTCTGTCTCACTCTCTTGCTGTGTGTGTCTGTCTCTTTCTCTCTTGCTGTCTGTCTCACTCTCTGTCTCTGTTTCTTTCTCTCTCTGTCTCACTCTTTCACTCTGTGTGTGTCTCTCTCTGTCTCTCTCTCTCTCTCTCTCTCTCTCTCTCTGTCTGTCTCACTCTGTCTTTCTCTCTCTGTCTCACTCTCTCTCTGTGTGTGTCTCTGCCTCTGTCTCTTTCTCTCTTGCTGTCTGTCTCATTCTCTGTCTCTGTTTCTTTCTCTCTCTGTCTCACTCTCTCGCTCTGTGTGTGTGTCTCTCTCTCTCTCTTTCTCTCTCTCTTTCTGTCTCTCTGTCTGTCTCAGTCTCAGTCTGTCTCTCTCTCTCCAGACACAGGCTGCCACACACACGAGCCATCGCCTAAACCAACAACACCATAAGTGAAGCTCAAATGTCTAAAGTGAAGCATGCTCCATCTTTTATGGAGTAGATGTGGTTTTATAGATGTGGAAACGACATTTGATAAGAAATAAAGAAATATCTGAGACGTTGCTTTAAATCAGATCTATTTGGCAAAAATCAATTTTCAGAGCTTTTAACCATGTTATAGTTTCCTTCTCGTTGACCCTCTGAAGTTGTATTTGAAGTGATTAATTTATGTTTGAACAATTTTTCCCCCAAACCCCCATTGTCACCGCCACTGGTACATGCCCACTGTAACGTACTTCCTTTGTTCTTCAATTTATTTTCTTTATCAGTCATACTCATAGAATATATCAGCACCACACAGTCATTCTGTCACAAATGAAAAAAATCCACGGCTCACTAGTGTGATGTGCTGCTGTCTATAGGAGGGGCTGACAACATCGCAGCTCTTTGTTGTGACGACGTTTAGGGCGACGTCAGCTTCCATTGGGCAACGCAGTTTCCTAATGCAGAAGTCAGTGGGGTTGTTTCTTTTATTAAATTGTTTTAGATGAATATTGTGATTTAAAGTGTGTACATTATAACATGGGTGTCATAGATTATTACTATATAACAGACAAAAGGACAATAGGTTGTCTTTAAGTGGAGTAACTGACTTGAGGGTAAACTTAAAGGGGCTGGACATGATCTCTTTCATGTAATAACATTAAATCTGTTTTGTCCCAGTACAGATATATTGTAAAACGAGCCGATGAAGTCAAAATAAGACCACTGTGTGCTGTCTGCATTTAGTTCAAAGTGTTTTTATCCACTGCAAACCAGGAAGTAACGCTGGTGCACTGTTAGCCTGCTCCTTACTCCTTGGTAAACAAAATTATATCTTGTTTATGTGGGTTTGCGGTTTAAAAACATTCTATTTTTAATTTAGCTGTTTATTTTTGAGTGTGAAAAATGTGCTGTCTGTGACCGGAAACTCTAAAACATTCATTGAAATAGGATATTTCAAAATGTGTTCTAATTCACTTTGATGCTAATCAGATACAATTTACATCTTGGTGGGAGCGTTCACTAGGGCTGGGTATCACCAAGAAGCTGCCGATACGATACGTACCTCGATACACAGTCCACGATACGTATCTCGATACAGTGCCATTTCGATACGATACGATTCAATACGATATATTTCAAATTGATACGATACGATTCAGAAAAAAATAAAGGCCTTCAACCTTACTTAAATGGTCAACCCAATTTTCACAAAAAAAAAACAACAAAAAAAAAACAACAAAACATTAAATGGTGCATTTATCTTCGATTTATTGAAGATTAAAACACAATGAAGTGCTTTTTGATTAATGCATGTTTCTAACTAGAGGGAGGAAGATGGTTGAAACATTTTTTCTGACATTTTCATTTCTCTTGCTTCTCGCTTATCTTCACCCGTAAAGAGTAACGTCTGGGGGGAATATCGATATCGATACTAGGAAACAAAGAATCGATATACTATCGATTTTAATAATATCGATACATATCGGTGTATCGATATTTTAGCACACCCCTAGCGTTCACATCTTGTTCTGATGTAGAGTTGGTTTGGTTCTGTACTAGTCCTTATGTAGACCTGCTCTAGGCCAGGTTTAATTCCAGGTTCTTTTCATTATAGTTATTAATTGGTAAAGGTGTAAACATTTATGTGTATTTATGCCATAAAGTTTGAAGTTGCATTTAGTCACACGATTAGGAAAATGGCACCGTTGGTAACTTGGCAAACTCAGCAGGTCGGCCTCAGCTCATGTGGAGCCTTGTACCAACTTGTTTGTGGCAGTGAGAGCAGTGACTCATCTGATGCACCCTGAGTATTGTCTTTGGATTGGAGCTGTTTTTGTTCATATTTATCTGCATTACAATATGTTAGCATTCTGGGGCTGGCTGTCAGTTACTTGCTATTAAATTTATTATATACCTGCAACCACAGGAACTCCCCAAATCAAACTGACAACAATCCTGTTCTTTATGATTGTTCTTTGAAGATTTTCTTGACATTGGAAAAGCTGAAACTATGTTGAAGGTTTGTAAACATGATTTTCAAACTGCAAAAAGAGGAAGTACATCTAAATCCAAAACTAACTAGTTCCCTTCTCTCAAACTCTTTGGCACATTGAACTTTAAAGCTTTATAACTGATTTTTGAAAGTAAAGCAAATCAGATCAGATCTTTATTTAGGGTTTGCAATGCTACCTGGTTGTCTCCATGGAGATGTTATTATTTCACTATAAATGTTAAACAGTATGGCATTAAATCTATTTATGTTTCATTGGTTTAATTTGTGTTTTTGCTGTTTAAAAAAAAATCCCATGAAAAACTTGACTCTCCCTGTGAGCAGCGTGTGGAGGGTTACTCCACAAATCTGACCTGTACGTTGGCCTGGTGGCATCACCTTTCCTCAAAACAAGTTTAATGCCATACTGTGGAACATTCCAGACAAAGCGACAGCATCTCCATGGAGACAAGGAGATGGCAGAACCTCATTTCCCTTCCGTGTGTTGCCTTGTATGTTCTATTGTGTTGTGTATATTGTAGTGTTGTTGTATAGTGATGTTACAGTGTGTGTAGGTGTGTGTGTTGTGCATGTTATTGTGTGTGTGTTATAGTGTTTGTTTGTTTGTGTGTGTGTGTTATAGTGTGTGTGTGTGTGTGTGTGTGTGTGTGTGTGTGTGTGTGTGTGTGTGTGTGCGCGCGCGCGCGCGTGTTACAGCATGTGTTGTGTATGTTATATTGTGTGTGTTGTGTATGTCATAGTGTGTGTGTGTTGTGTATGTCATAGTGTGTGTGTTGTGTATGTCATAGTGTGTGTGTGTGTATGTCATAGTGTGTGTGTGTGTATGTCATAGTGTGTGTGTTGTGTATGTCATAGTGTGTGTGTTGTGTATGTCATTGTGTGTGTGTTGTGTATGTCATAGTGTGTGTGTTGTGTATGTCATAGTGTGTGTGTTGTGTATGTCATAGTGTGTGTGTTGTGTATGTCATAGTGTGTGTGTTGTGTATGTCATAGTGTGTGTGTTGTGTATGTCATAGTGTGTGTGTTGTGTATGTCATTGTGTGTGTGTTGTGTATGTCATAGTGTGGTGTTGTGTGGTGTGTGTGTCGTGGATGTGGTCATTCTATTTTTACTCTGCTCCCCATGGGTCGGGTTCAGGAGTCAGCTGGAGCCTCTTTTAGCTCGCTCATGTTTAAAGCCTCTGCAAACTAAAGCTTTAACCTGTCACTTCTGTCGCCAATGTGTCTCACTAAAACTATGGCAACAACGCGCCATGGTAACTAATCCCGGGAGGTAGGAGAGGAGGGATCGGACACCTTTATATTATTTGGATTATTTTAAAGAAACTAGTAAACGCACATTTGGCTAATTTTAGGTTTATTTCCCTTTAAACCATTTTTTTCCTTTGATGGGACTGTACCCGTCCCGTGATATACACAGTCTGGTTGCCTGGTAACAACAGTCATGGAATTACCCCTACGTATGTTGCATCTGTCTGCTGCCCACGTCTAAGCAAAGAAAGAAAACAGAAAAATATTAAAGAAATGATGACATGTTTTAGAGATATGCTCAGTCAGTAGGCACTGTAATGGTTATGTTTTTACCTGGTCAGGCTCATGAGGGGGATTAAAGGCCCTGGACTCAAGTGTTTCCACGTATTTGAGCAAAAATAAAGGTCTTGAGGTCTAAAAAAAAAACAACAAAGTCTCCTATGAGCTGTCTGCACATATTTAGAAAGTATTTTATTGATAATCAGGAAATGCGTGTTAGCATGCTAGTTGATGGTAGCTTTATCACGGCAAAACTCTGCACTAGTCTCTGAAAATTGTGAATAGGGCTTATAAACTCATCGTTGTGAATAATTAGCATGTTCAGAATACATAAGGTCATTGAGGAATAACTTTGGACCACTGCAAACTGTTTCAATTAAGCTAGTTTTGTTTTTTACTTTTTAAATTAGTAAAAACCAGGGGCAGTCCTTTTAACACTCCTGAAATTTTGTTTAGGGTCAAGCACTTGTTTCGTTTAGTTTAGTCCTAGTTTAATACTGAAATACTATTTGGTTTAGTCCTGATTTGCTGGAGTAGGAAGTATACCTTGTCTTGCCTTTAAAGTAGACCTATTGTGCTTGTGTTTGCTCTGTAGTCATAATCCATGACACCTGTGGATCATTACGTTATAATTTGCACATTTTAAATCACAATATTCATCTAAAATGGCTTCATCAAAAAGAAACAAGCCCTTCATCATAACAAAGAGCCTGGAGCTGTCGGCGCCTCCTATGTATAAGTGCAGATCACACCATCAAGCAGTGGATTCATTTATACCACAATGGCTATGCAACACGTATCACCCATTACAAAAATAAAATTGGAGGACAAAGTAAGTACGTCACAGGGGCGTGTACCGGTAGCGGTGAAAACAGGGGTTGATGGGCGTCTTGAAAATAAGTGATTAAAGATTGGTCAAACATGAATCACTCCAAAAACAACTTCAAAGGGTTAGTGAGAAGGTAACAACTAAAACACAGTTAAAAGCTTTGAAAAGTTGATTTTGCAGATAGGTTTGATTTGATAAATATCAAAATTGACCAGTAAGCTGCTATTACTGCCGTAACCTCCTTGAAGAACAAAGTGATATCTTGTTTCATTGGATTTGCAGTTTAGAAACATGTTCTGAAATACATGTGATTCTATTATTAATTTAGCAGTTTATTTTTGAGTCTTGTCTCAAATCCTCCTGAAACTTGTGCTCTCTGTGACCTGAATCTTGACTCTGAAACATTCATTGTAATTAGATATTTCAAAACTAATTCACTTTGACACTAATGGCCAGAGCCTTTTAATACATGTAAGAGTTCTACCTCGTTAGGCCAAAGCCCAAAGTGCTGGGGACAGGGTTTTGTTGTTGTTTTTTTGGTTTATAAAAGCTGCTATTTTCTTTGTGTTGGCTGAAAAGAACCCCTCCTCACACAGCATCAAACAGTCCCATGAAAAAGGTGCCATCGATGGAAGGAAGCAGCGAGCGGCGGCCTGCAGAGAAAGTATCAATGCTATGAATTATGCAAAGCTGTTCAAACGCCTGATTAAAACTCACCTCAGAAGAAGACGACTGGGGTGAAAATGACACATGACCTTTGTGTTTATGAATGTGAACGAGTCGCTCTTAAACAGCCCTCAACTGTTGAATGCATTTTGTTCATTACAAAGAAGCTTGAGCCCAAACTCATAGAATAACCTTGAAACAGTCTGGAAGTTATGTAACGTTGCTTTACAATAAATACAGCCATGACTCACATACAGTATTACCTTCAAGTAAAATTTTCTTTATCGAAACAAAGTTGAATCCATTTGTTCATCAATGTGCCATGGGGAATCTTTGTATTTTAAATTTGCACTTTGCATTTTGATACTCGGTAAAGACTTGATACTTGACACCCATCACACTGCCTCTGTGATTTTAAAAATAAAAAGTACTCCCCTTTTTGACAATATTACACAACTTTATCAGCAAAATGATAGTTTTCTTTAACATTGCCCCTTAGTTCATATCAGGACCTTTCTAAAACTACTCCGGAAAGTTCCAGTTGCCTGCTCTTGATGTGACATTTTTTCAGTGTTTATACTTCAAATGAGTATCTAGTACTAGTTTTTTTTAGTATCAGTTATTATCAAGTATTGTGTGCTGATTTTTCCGGACAGCCCCCCACTGTTCCATGTACCTTCTTTCCATTTTACAGCTCCCTGTATAGAGCTTATGCAGATCGCAACTTTTGGAACTTTATTAGTGAGCGGCAAAACTCTATAGGCCAATAATATTTAACACAGACGGGGGCAGCTAAAATAAATATAGTTAAAATTTCTGTTGTAATACGGTGAGTTCTCGGGTGTAGTCACTAATAGAAATGATCAGGTTCAACATTTATGAATTTATGTTTTGGATATTTCATGGCAAAGTACAATGCAATCAATAGGGAAAACTCCCCCATCTGGGAGTATCCTATCACTTCACTCTAGAAACTGATACTAATATGAGTGTCAGTGCTGAGTAATGATATTTTCTTCTGTAAAAGCTCAAAACACAAGTAAAATGTGAAAGAGCTACTATAGTTTAATAACAGATAAAACTCTACAACTCTGCAAAATATTTAGAATAAGAAATGCAAGAAAATCAAGTAAACAGCAGTAAGAAACCAGTGAAGTGTGAAACCAGAGGGACACTGCAGACAGACTCACATTTATCAGTGATGCAGACTCTCAGAGAAGCACTCTGAGAACCTTCCTCTCCTTAAAAAACATGATTCTGCGTCTGTGTGTTGAGGAAATAATTGTTTTTTTTATTGATATGGGGCAAAAACAACATCTCCACAACCAGTTTCCCCTATTTATAACTCTGTACCTTGCCATGGAATACTGTATATAAAATGTAAATCCATAAATGTTGAACCTGATCATTTCTGTTAGTGACTCAACCCAAAAACTCACTGTATTACAACGGAAATCTGCATTTTAACAATATTAATTTTAGTTTCATTTGTATTACATATTATTGGCCAGTAGAAAGTTGTGATTTCATCTGAAACCCAGCAGTCAGCATTATTTGAAATTTTAGCTCAATGACAACATGTAGGCCTGTCACGATAACACATTTTGAAGTATGAAATATATGACTGAGGTAAATGTAGACGATAAACGATCATATTGAACCAGAAACAGAATCATCCCCTAAAAACTATTCTAAATGTATAATATTGTAAAAAAACATGAGCTGCAATAAATAATTGTCAAAATGCAACTGTTTAGTTTATAATGTCTATAATGAGTCATAGTTCATAATTCAAGGCTGTGTCCGAATGTCCACACTATTCCCTGCAGGGGGCACTTTTTAGGGGTTATGCCATTTCTTAGTGGTGTTTCAATGTCCAAGGAGTGAAAAAGTAGTCTACTCAAAATTTCCCACAATGCACCTTGAAAAGTAGAGGGCATCGGTGGTCACTAGACCGGTCAATATAGACCACAATGCATTGCGAGAGTCTCAAAAGCAACAACAGGTCTTTAACTGGACACAACACGAGTGAATGAAGCAGATAGAAGCGCTGGTTTATCGCACTGTTGATCCTGATTATGAATAATAATAATAATCCAGTCCATTTACGTGAGATCTTGACAAAAACGTGTATTATTATTATTAGTCCATAAATACTCGTGTGCCAGTCCAATCTGATGATTCTGACAGAAATCAAGTTTTATCAGAGGTTAGCCTTTAGACACAGAGTCACGTGACCTGAAAGTATTGAACTGTGTGAATCGCTCTGTGAATGAGGCACTATATAGTCTGCTAAAGAGTGCAGGGCTATGGAGTGAGACCGCTAAACCTTCCACTGCTCAAATCTCATTATAACATAGAAAAATAACCAAAAATGTCCAATTTGTACAAAGGAAAAGCACCCACAATCAATACTGACTCCCAAAATGTATTCAATGATAAGTCGATATAGAGTTTCTTTCTTCCTCTCTTCTTCATTTGTTTATTAGGGGCCATGTACAGTACAAATTCATTAATCTTACAAAAGAAAAGATGATTTGTACCAGATTTGGCTCCTGTTACTTTCCACGCGCAGTCCCTTGGCAGGTGAAAACACATTAAAAATACACATTTCATTACAATTACTTAATAAGACTAACGGCTCATCATTAACATTAGCAGTAAAATATACCTTCAATACAGTATGCTTCCTACAGTCCAAACTAAAAAATCATTGTGTGCAGGTTTTTACACTGAAGACAGAACAGTTCAAATTAACTATGATGTGATGTGACACATTTGATGATCTAAACTGTACTTTTTCAAATTTCAAGTACAATTATTCAAACCTATAGACAATTTGAGACTGTCTGGAGCTGATTTCACTGTCTGATGGTTTGAAAAAAAAAAGTCTGACTGAGCAAAGGCCGAGGATCTTTTTTTGGTACTGTGCAATTTGGGTTCACAGAGACTGAGTGGATCCGGGAGTTTGTCCGGAACAAAGTTTACATTTACATTTTGGAGTATAGGTACTTTTGAATTGCATTAGGTGGAGTTGTATTGTAATTTTGTAATAGAGTATTTTAATTGTGACAGACCAGGGCTAACAACACTACAGTGCATTGAATAACCATCTCCTCTACCTCCTTAACTAGTACTGTTCATATATATTTTTACAAACTTTTCCCCACTCTTCTTCTTGTTTTTCTAGGTTGCGGAGTCAAAGAACAAAGAGCTGGAGGGGCGGATAGGAGTCCTGTCTCTGGACATCGACGAGAGCCGACAGAAACAAGGCAACATGAAAGGAGAGCTCAAGAAGTTTATGGATATTCTGGATGGAAAGATTGACGAACTGCACGAATTCAGACAGGGCCTATCCAAACTGGGTGCCGATAACTAACCAAGCACTAACTAACATCACTACTGCAAGATGACGTACCCCACACAGCAGAAACACGCGCCACTGCTCCCCCTAGAGGCGAATCTAATGACTGCGGTTGCTAATAACATCACGGTACAAGACTATTTTTCAGCGGGGGGTTTCCAAATGGCTGCTGTCACTCACACTGGCTTTCTGAAGTCACTTACTATTACGTGGTGGTGGTGGGTTTCTTACTGTTCGTTTTTCTGGCTTGTCTTGCCATAGATTTCTAACCAAACAAGGGGTCTAAAAGGGCTACAACCAGTATCGTCCAATCAGTGCGGCCCCTCGGAAGCTGGTCCCGCCCCCTTTTTGTCGCCCCTTGTCAATCTCAGGTGTGTTAATAAATGATTATATGCACATAAATATGATATAAAAATATAGAAATGGCCATCACACCAAGTGCCTGTAATGGGAGCGATTTCTACTTGGCAAGAAAATCTGGCCGAGAGTTTTGCCATCGTTTAAAAGCAAATACCTTCAAGTTATCCCACGAATATAAGGCACAATTTACTCCATTGTGGGGATTTTTTGGGATTTGAAATTAGCCATCCAAAAATGATAATTATACGAGTCCTGTGAAGTAGACTTTGTGTGTGATTGTGCTGAAACATGTTTGTTTGTGAAATCAGATCAAACTTAACACTGCATTTTGGTATTTTTGGTGGTGGTTAAAATCTGGACGAGGGGAATGTGGTGCTACTGCTCACCGGGAATCATGGGACATTTAAAAGACTTTGAAAAACTTTAATAGTTTTGTTTTTTTTGACATATTTATTTATTTTGGTGCCTCTGAACAAGTTTTGGATCTCTGCTGTTTCCATCACTGTACAAAAGTGTATACCAAATGGAGTATTGAAGGGAACTGTTGTGTTAAAATCAATGTACTATTAAAATTAGGTTGGGATTACTCGAAATGTGGTCATAAAGGAGTCTTTATGTAGTCCCCGTGTGTAACCCCATCCCCATACAGTTCATACATACATATACATATATATATACATATTTGATTTGGCAGATTTACTCGTCATCATCACAGCAAATCTCCCACCTTCTATTCTTCTGGGATTTTAATGTAACTGTATCTATGTGGCATTATTACATCAGATGCCCTTCCTTATCCCGTCCTCCTTATCTCACCTCTGGACTGGGAACACAATGTGATATACTGAATTTTTTCCCTGTATTGATTGATCACGATAGATCATTTTAAGGTGCTCTGTGTAACGTTTCATAAAGATGGAACACGGTATGGCACTGTCTCCATGGAGACAAGCAGATGACACCACCAGGTCAAGTTACAGGTCATATCTGTGGAGAGGTGACCTTGCTTTTAGTAAGTTCAACAGATCAACATGGCTTTAGATATTAATTTCCTGAACAAGTCTTGCAGTCCTGTAATAATGCAATAACAAGTCCCAGAATTGGCTTTGTATCTCTCAACGAAAAAGACCCCAGCAGATCAGTGACGTTGAGAAAATGAGTTTGATCATTTGCACAGCCATAGGTGAAATACTTGCTTATCTGTGTGTCCTGCTGCTAAACCCTGACAGTCTATAGCTAGACTTAATTAATATTTTAAACAGATGAAAATATGCAATTATTCTATTTTCCAGGTTGTGAAAAAAGCTGTTTTTTGTTTTTTTTTTTTTAACCACTGGGACAAGATCCAAAAGTGTGTTGCCAAAAATGTTTCTAGTAGTGATGTAATGCATGTGATAATCTGTCAGTTGTACCACTTCCAGCAAATACAAAGTAATTAGCCTATTTGTTAAAAAGGAGAGTTTAGGAACACATTTAAATGACCAAAACAGCAATAAATGCCATGTTATAATCTCATTACATTTAAACAGTGGTGGAATGTAAGAAGTAAAGATAGTGAAGTACTTAAGTATGCATTTTAGGTATCTGTACTAACTTAAGTCAATTTTACAGAGAATGTTTTACTTTTACTTCACTACATTGAGGGCAGGTATCTGTACTTTCTACTCCACAGCATTTTTCAACTGGACTGAAAAGTAAAAGTATTTTTTATTATTGAGACCTGCTGAAAAGGCTGAGGGTTTATTTTTTTGAGCAAACAAAAATATACAAATAAAACCAGCGAGAAAAAACAGTTGATTCAATTATTTGTGTTGAACAAAATTCAGCTCAAATCTTTATCAAAATCACTACATCTGAAGCTTTATAAGTCCTAAAAAAATGCATGAAATCCTTTTACTTTTTACTCTTTAAGTACATTTTGGAACAGGTACTTTAATACGTTTGCTTAAGTTGATTTTTTTTCATGAGATTCTTTTACTTTTACTTGAGTTTACTTTTTTTGCTCCAGTATCTGTACTTTTACTTAAGTAACACAATGTAGTACTTCTTCCACCACTGCATTCAAACAATCATTGACCCCATGTTCTGCTCTCCAAACCCACAGTATTTGGTGGCTATAGAAGAGTCCTTTATACAACCACTGTTTTTGAGTCAATCCCAGTGAAACTTTGAGAGGAGTTTCCTGTTTAAACCATGTCTTTGTTTTGGCTTTGTCTTGAAATCTCGATGAAGGGACTTTTGCTTCTTGTTTTTGTTGTTTGTTTTGATCCAAATGTTGAACCTGAATATTCTTTGAACAAATGCCTCCTGTGCACTTTTGTGTGTCCTCAATATTGTAAATTAACTGTCAAATCTATAGTTTAATAATAACTTTGTCTCATTTTTATTTTCCTCACTTTTAGCTGCTCTGAACTTAAAGAGCTCATCACAAACAGACCTGGAGTTGAGGTTTTTTTTTTTAATTCACACATGTTTAACACACAAACCCTGTGTATTTAGAGTTTCTTCTCTCAAACTGAAAACGCTCTGTTCCACCTTGTGATGTCATGCAGTAATACGGGAAGAGCTCCACTGTGTTTTTAAGCTCTATACACCTTCACTAGAATCATTTGGATCATTTCAGCTCTACTGAACTAAAGGTTAAAGGAGCTGTTAACTTGAAACATACCACTTCATGACATCACAAGGTGGAACAGACATGTGTGAATGACACAAAACACAACTCCAGGTATGTTTTTGATGAGGTAGCAGCATTATAACCTGGCTTAAAGCTCACAAGAGTCAATTTTGTGTAATACAGGATCTTTTAAATCCATTCTCGACAGACTGTAGAGCTGCAGAGATTTTGGGTTGCTTTGCATTTTGGGAAAGGTAGGAGGGTTGAGCTAGTCCGCCACCGCACACCATCTTAATGTGGAATTATATAACCAACAGAAAGAGGTGCTTTTAATATGAAGCAGATACACACACAGACACAGATGGATTTAACAAATGTATTTCAACAACAAGCTAAAGGATCGTCTATGGCTCAGAACACAAAGCCTGTATGCTGTTGGTATCAGTGTAAAAACCCAGTTGGTGGTGCGATCTCCAAAGCCCGTCTTTACTGTTGTGCCACTTAGCAACGCACTTCACTCACCTTACATGTATGAGTGTGTTTTTGTGTTAATGGCCTAAAGAATTAACTGAAAGGGTTAAATAAGCAAAACCAACCAGACTTCATGGATTCTAATACTGAGAACCAAAGCAACACATTTACCAGCTCTCAAACCATAATTTATCATCTTAGAATATTACATTTTAATAATTTAATATAATAAAAGTCTTTCCCACCACTCCTCATGATTTGTCACATAGAAAAGTCTAAAAAAAACCCTTGGAAGAGCAACTTGACATGCACAGTGCCAAGACCACACCAGCAGATCAACAGGCAAACAGTGACTTTTAAAACAACATTTTAAGCTCCTCTGTGTAACTTTTCATAAAAATGGAACACAGTACGACATTATCTCCATGGAGATAAGAAGATGAACCATCAGGTTACAGGTCATATCTGTGGAGAGGCGACCTCGTTTATCGTAAGAATGCATGTTTTTTTAAAAGATTTTAGTAATTAAAACACCTGTAGTTTGTTAAAGATAGATGTGTATAATAGAGATTGACTGATATGGGTGTTTTCAAGTCAACTGCTGATATATCGGCAAACTGTTATATCAGTCCATCTCTAATATCCAACACCAGCTAAGCAACATCTCCATGGAAACAAGTAGGTGGCAGACCATACAGAAAAGTTGCATAGTGCGTCTTTAACTCAATTGAAACACATCACGATGGATTTGCTCTTTTTGGATCCGGTTTTCCTCTTCACTGCACAAGCTGCTCAGAGGACACCGCTGCTGCTGAGAAGGTCACCCAGAGATCGAGACTCGAGACACTGCTCCACAGAGACGACCTGATATCCTGAGGTGTCATTGGTGACGTAGGTAACTTTGTTTTGTAGGGTTTTTTTTTTTAGATTTTTTGACCTCAAAATCCAGCAAACGTGATACAGTTTTCCACAATAATTAACAGAGATGCCGTCATGAGTCCCTGGAACCATCCTCCTTAAGGAGACCATAGATTGTATAAAGAAGTGGACTGAGTGAGTGTGATGTCACTCACATCATTCGGCTCCAGCCAAATGAAGCTGGGCAAAGAGCCAATCCGGAGCAAGGCTGTTATTAATGTTCATATCTTGATTTACGGACACAACAGCAACATAAAAACACCAGGATCACGTAGAGAGGGTTAATATGAATATTTTAATATATTCATATATTTGCAAAGTAGCGGCTAGCGGGTTAGCTATGTCCATTTATATAGAGAGTGTATGGACAAAACAAAGTATGGATGAGGCCTTTTGTGGATTGATTCTAAACACATTTGTAAGCCAAGTCTCAGATCCAGTAAAGTTCAATCTTAAAATTTTTGCATTTGTTTAAGTTTGCTTAAAATTTCAGTTCATTTGTAAGTGATCCTTTGGTTGATAAAGACATTCGTAAAGTTCAGTTCTGGTTAAGTATTTAACATCTTCCAATCTTTATAGCACTTTGAACAGATCGAAAATGAAGGAAGAAGGCTATATAAGGCCCTGAACCTAAACTTAGTTTTACCCCACTTCAGATATATTGTATAAGCAGCTCTTAAGGTCAAAATAAGTCTGCTGTGTCCTGTCTGCATCTAATTATAACGGGTTTTATAATTGATTAATCGGGGAGTGCGCATTTGAATGCTAGTTGCTGTTAGTTTCACCATCATGGCAAAACTCTGCTCTGTTCTCTTGAGAGATGTGAAAGAGGCTTATAAAATTCATCGCTGTGAATAATTAGGATGTTCAGAATGCATAAGGTAAGTGAGGAATAACTTTGGACCACTGTAAACGGTTTAAAATGGAAAAAATCAGGAAGACTTTTCCAAATGTTAAAACGGACAGCGATTTGCTCAGTCCCAGTGTTGGTAAAGGACCAACCATAACATAGACATTTACCTCCTGCTCTCGTCCAATCAGATCACAGCATGTCGTCACCCGGGAAACACCATTGAACCACTTAAAGATTTTCAGTTCACGTTTTTAATTTAAACCAGGGGTTGCTGGGTAATAGACCAATTAAATGAAGCCAGCGATAAAATGGCACATGGGGAATTGGTTATTATTTATTTTCATTAGTGGTGAATTATAATTTTGATTGGCCAATTAAAGCACTTTGAATACATCCCTAGACAATGCAGGTGTGTGCTACGCTGTGAAATTGAAAACATGCCTTGAAAATGAATCACCCTGAGTCTACACTGTAAAATAACTCATATGACAAACAATTACATTTAGTAGTTTTTTTAATTTCAAATTTCAAATTATTTCATTTTTGAACCTGTCTTTTTTGTATTTATGACCTAATTCAAGCTAAAAGTGCACTATGTAACTTTTCCACCTTGATATTGCATTGCCTCGGATGTTCCACAGTATGGCATTAAAGGGCTCATATTACTGCTCAATGTTATAATGTCGTTTCCTCAGAAGTTAGCATTAGCATTAACATTGATTTTAGCACGATTCTGCAATAATCTTATAGACATTACATTACGCCGGAAATGTTCGAGCCGACTGTTGTGCACAGAGCTAATTTAATTTTGGTCCTAGTTAACATTATGGTTGCTAGGTAACAGTTATATGATTACACATCTGCTGAATGTCCAACTAGCTCTGGTGGAAGGCAACCAAGTATAAGTAGTAAAGTACTGTACTTAAGTAGAATTTTTAGGTGTCTGTACTTTACTAAAGTACATTTTACCACGGATACCCTTTTTTTTACTTTACTTTACTGTTCAGACTCATTGTGGATATATGCACAACACTTCTCATTGTTACCGCTATTGTTTTAAATGGAGCCAACAAAGGTACAACAGGATTTATATGACAAAAACTTTCAGATAGTATTAGACTTTGAACAGGATTTAAAATGATCACCTGAAATATCAAGCTAAACATTTCATAAAGTAAAATAAAAAAAAAACAAGACCATTTTGGGGTGACAGTAGCTCAGTTGGTGGAGTGTTTGTCCATTGATCCGAAAGTTGGCAGCTCGAATCTCGACATAAACATCATTGGTTGGTGGTGCAATTCCAGCTCCCACAGATAAATGCTGTTGTTGTGTCCTAGGGCAAGACACTTAGCTCCCCTCGCCCCCTGGTTCAGTCTGTGTGTGTGAATGTGTTTGTGAATGGGTGTGTGGTTGCTTGATGTAAAGCGCTGAAAAAAAAAATGAATTTTTAAATATCAAAATCAGAAGACTTTTATTGCCATTGTCAGTGAACACAGCTCACAGACTAGGAACTTACTTCAGTGATAAAGTGCAACATAAAAACACCGAATAAGTACAAATACAAATAAGGGCATGCCACATAAACACTGAATAAGTACAAATAAGGGTATGCATAAAGTTAAAAAAGATATGCTTAAAAATAAAATACTTAGAGGTAGATATATACAACAACAACAACATCAGAACAACAGTGCAAACATACCAGATGCTCTTTCACACTCAACTGTCTCTATAGCTCCTTTATCTGTGCTGGAAGTTAACATTGGACAGTTGGACACCACATTGGAATTGAACCCCCAACTTATTCTCTCATTAACACATGAACGCTCACCAATAGCATTGTACGATAAATGTAAGTACTCAAGTGTCTATAGCTCCTTTTTCTGTACTGGAAGTTAACTTTGGACACCCAGCTAAGGAATTGAACCCCCAACTTGTATCAAAGCACAAAAGCTCCCCAGAAACAGTTGTCTCTCCATCAAGTCTAGTTTATCAACAGCTTGAACTGACATGACACTATATTCACTTTGCAGTTATCTCCTGTATCACTTGTTTTACAGTGCACTGGGGGCTTTCCTCAGTCGTGTGCAGGTGGAGCCATGGAGCCGTGTTGCCGTGTTGCCGTGGGCGATGAGTGGGTGATTCGCTCTGACTCAGGCTGTGGGCTTCGGTCTGACACACACATTACGCACGGACACACATGGATACACACACTCCTGTTATGTTTTCATGTTTGTGGGGACATTACATTGACTTGCATTCATTTTCTTTAGACTGTGCCTAAATTTAACCACAGGCACCAGCCGTCTAGCCTTAATCTGAACCCTCACCTAAACCCTAACCGATAGTGTATAAAGAAGCAGACTAAGTGTGAAGTCACCCACAGCGTTTAGCTCCAGTCAAATGAAACTCATCAAGGCTAGAACAGTTATAGGGGCCAATTTAGAGCCGAGTTCCATATTTGGAATTCCGACCGTGAGTATCATAGCAACGAAAGAGCCAATCTTGAGTGAGGCTGCTGAACCGTCTTGACGTGCGAGAGAGAGAGAGAGATAATATTATTATAATATAATATTAAATATAATATATAATAATATTTATTATCACGGACACAATTTGTATTTATCCAATAATTTGTACTATAAAGTTATTTTCTATTTAACTTTGCAATTTTATTTTTTTTTTAAAACTCAAAATCACTGAATTTTACGTTTACCGTTGAAATCCTGAGAAGAGCAGACTAAGTGTGAGGCACGAACGGCCTGTGCCTCACCACCACTGACTGTGCCGTGTGCTAAGCTGCTCCTTTAAGCGGCTGTGAAAAGGCACCAGCCACGCCATGTAGTGTTAGAGTTAGCAAGTCAACTTTAGCAATTCACCTTTTTTTCTTCTTGTCTGGCCCTACTTTTTAAATGGAGGAAGATTACATATTAAAGCACTTTTCTAAACTGGACTTTCAGTCGAAGCAGGAGGTTATAATTAAAGGACCGAGACCAACGCAAAAGGAGCTAAATGGTTTGCTCCAAACGACGGGACTTAAGACTCGCTCTTTACAGACAGAGACATACAAAATGGTAAAATGGTAAATGGTAAAATGGTAAATTTAATGACTTCAATCCACTGAAAATTTGGGAACCAGAATAAGGATAAAAAACTATACAAAACCAGCTTTTTATTTCATACTATTAGAGCTATTTCATACGGACTTTGGAACTTTTATTTTGAAATTCTTTATTCTGGCCCCAAGTCACTGGGAGAGAAACTAACCTGGGGCCAAATGTCCTGACACCTGGTTTATATGTTTGTAAATCTGATTGTGACGACATCAGTGCCTCACCAGCCACGAACCTCACCGCACGTCACTGTTTAGCAGGGAGTGGGCACTTAGCAATGCTGTCAATCAAACCTCTTGCTTAATGCTAGTGGGAGCAAACTTGGGAAGAGGAAGCGCCTGATTTGTCTGTTATTAATGTTCATATCTTGAGTTGCGGGCCCAAGAGCGAAATAAAAACACCAGCATCATGTAGAGCAGGTTAATACAAACATTTTAAGATCAAAATGACGAGCCTGACAGCAGAAGTTACAGCGAGAGGGGCCACAGTTTTCCAATGTAAAGTGAATTGGAGCCAGAGTCGAAGGTGCCAGAACCGCCATCAGTATCACTTCCTATTTGGAACAGGGCGGCTAGCAGGTTAGCTATGTCCATTTATGGATACAGTCTATGCCCGAACCTTAACCTGTTTTAACCCATATCTGAGCTTTAAATCATATTTTGATCTGATAATAAATAATTTTTAGACTTGATATATACAATGCGAGTGTGTGCACAGATTTAAGACCCTACTTTTCCTGGAGATCGACCCTAAACATTTAGTATTTGCATTTGCTTAGCCTAAATCTAAATATCTAAACCTTAAAGTGAACTATGTAACTTTTCTGAAGCTGTACCCATGAAGATGTTATTACTTTACTTGGAATGTTCCACACAGTATGTCCGCCACAAAAGTTACATAGTTTGACCTGCTTTTTGGTCCCTATCTAGTGACTATACAGATTTAGTCCCCACAGTTTGATAAGTACTTGTCCACACACACAGATACCGGAGGAGCCTGTGGGCCACGACAGGCTGTTGCCATAGAAACGGGAACCTCACGTAGACAGACGACGTTTTAGATGAGGTCTGCCCACGCGCCCCCCGTGTGAAATACCTGGGCTTTACCGAGAAGAAAAGAGCCCACTGCTGCAGAAATGAATGTGGTTTTGCCATTCGAATCCGAAGTGGACTATGTAACAGGCAGACTTTCTCTTAGAGTGTTAAAGTTGCACTGTGTAACTTTTCTACTTGAGGATCCACCACCTGCTTGTTTCCATGGAGATGTTATTGCTTGCCTTCCATAGTATCTCTCTAGCATTTATTTAATTACAGGTATTCTATTGCTTAAACACCTTCAAAAACGATGCATCCTTACTGTAAGCGGTGTCGCCTCTCCACAGATCTCACCCGTAACTTGGCCTAGTAGCGCCACCTGCTTGCCTCCATGAAGTTAGGTTGAATGCTATATTATGGAACATTCCAGGCGAAGCAATAAGCAATAATATCTCCATAGAGACAAAACGGTGGTGGACCCTCAAGTAGAAAAGGTACTTAGTGGAGCTTTAACACACATTTTAGATATTTTTTATGCCAGATGCCCTTTCTCACTCAGTAATCAGTCTCTCCACAGATAAATTAAGCCTTTAAACTGTTTTCTGATCAATGTTATAATGTTGTTTCCTCATCACAAACAGACCTGGAGTTGTGTTTTGTTTCATTCACACGTTTGACACACAAACCCTGCATATTTCGGTTCTTCTCTCAAACAGAAAACACTCTGTTCCACCTTGTGATGTCACGTGGTAATACAGGAAGTGCTGTACTTTTAAAGTCCATGCCCCTTCACTAGAATCAGGTACAGGCACCACTATTTACCTCTATGTACAAATAAACAGCACTATAACATGAGAGATACAGTTTCTTTCATTTATTCAGCAAAAAACACCTTTCAAAACTCAACTTAAATATTACAAAGAAGGGATTCTATTGATTTTGATGCCATTATAACATATAGTAATGGTAAAAGGTCACATCTTTATTTAGCTCTTTTCCACCCTCAAGGCACTCAAAGCGCTTTACATCACGGGACCACTCACACATTCACACACACACATTCACACACCAGTGTACACAGACACTGGGGGCGAGGTGGGTTAAGTGTCTTGCCAAAGGACACAACGACAGCATTCATCTGACTGCTACATCTGAGCTATCGTCGCCCATTAATTTTCAGACATGGGAGAGATAAGTGCTGTCTTTAAATCACATTGTATTATTTAACATCAGAGTCTACAATAAAGATGCCAGATTTCCAGTAGTAAAAATATGCTTTGTTATGATTCATGTAGAAATAATTGTGCTGATTAGAAGATAATTTTATGTTTTTGTAAACTTAAGCACATGCTACATCGTGGTTTCACTTTTCATTTTAATTTGGATGTCTTATTATTGAAAAGTAAATTTTTTTGATATAAGACGCTATTGGCATGATCTTCGCATTTTCAAATACTGAACACTGGAAGCCCAAATATTGTCATATGAAATTACAGTAACAATGTGTTTTACCATGTATGTATTCATGCTGGATTTAATTAGTAAACTATTTCTATAACTCTATTGTAGGCTAAATAAGGACTGTATCATTATTACCACTGGATGCAAGAAATTACATTGGTTTAAATGCTTTTTTGTTTCAGAACTACAGTGATGGGTAGACATACAGTACATAAGTAAAGCGGAGCCACATTGAAACAGCTTAAAGGTCCCATGTTACACAAAATTTACCCTCGCTTGCTTTAAGCCATGTTATAATGTTGTTACCTCCTCAAAAACATACCTGGAGTTGTGTTTTGTTTGATGAAACCTTTATTATTAGTCTGTCTACATCTCCAAAGCTCAAATGCTTCTGTTCCACCTTCTGATGTCATGAAGTGGTAGTTTTCAAGTTAACAGCTACCTTTTACCTTTAATTCCGTAGAGATTGGCAATTCCAGGGCTGAAATCATCCAAATGATTCTAGTGAAGGTGTATGAAGTTTAAAAACACAGCGGAGCACTTCCTGTATTACCGCATGACATCACAAGGTGGAACAGAGTGTTTTCTGTTTGAGAGAAGAACACAGCGTAAATATGCAGGGTTTGTGAGTTAAACGTGTGAATAATACAAAACACAATTCCAAATATGTTTGTGATGAAGAAACCACATTATAACATAGAGCAGAAAAGAGTGTAATATGGGCCCTTTAATAAGCTCGTCATAACAGACACATCTCCAGGTATTTATAACGTCACGGCTGATTACTGCATCCTGGAAACTACAGCCTCTGTCTAAGGCCTCTGTGAATTTGCAGTGTGAACTCTTGTCTATAGTTTTGTCAAAAGAAATATTAAAATTTTAAGTCTATATATGTTGAACCTGGTCTTTTATAGTAGTGACAAGGCCCTTTATCCTGCTATACTCACCTAAAACCACAAAATAAGCAAAATAACAGTAACTCTACCTGTCCCCATCTCACTTAAACGTCCAGCTCAACAGTTCAAGCCCAACTCTTGACATAAAACTCCCATATGTTTGCATTCCCATGTATAAACTTTTCAGTGGTAAAACATAATGTGAATTTGATGTGAAATGACACTTTAACATTTAAAATAAAACATTGAACTGAATTTTGTTTTTGGACAGAATAATTGCATCATGGGTATTCGTTGCCATGTAGCTGGTTAGCCACTGTTGCGCTAATATTTGAATGTTTAGGAAGGTCTATGAAAGGGAGAGTTACTTCTGGATCCACAATGGGCTTGGCTTTCTCCATACAACTCTTTATTGTCTTTACTTTAAACAGTGCTGGCTTCAGTGCTAAGTTGCATAATTCCCCTTAAATATAAACAAGTCTTCATTCATTTTAACTTCAACGATCAAAATACATAAGTAGTGACATTGACAAACCTCCGAGTCCTGCGTTTCAGCTCAAATAGATTCAACAAAGCAAAATGACACCATGTAGACAAGTGGCTCTGTGCACAACAGCGCCCCCAACCTCACTGTTAGTGTCACTACTTCCTGTTCAATTTGATCTCTGAGGTTTTAACAGAGTCACGTTGAAATTAATAAATATTTAAAGATCAGGCAGTGGACAGGGAGCTGCGGGTGGATGTCACTGTGTTAACATGTTAAACACTTCACTAGAGAACACTTCTGTGTTTAGAAACAGAGATGTTTGTGTCTCAACGCTAATGCTAATTTTGAGATATAATAAATATTAAAACAACACCACAAACTGAAGTATTCTATATGTAAAAATAATCAGAAAGTCTTTATTTTAGTTAATTAGAATTTTAATAGGTTGTTTATTTTATATTTTGCGCTTTTAATACTAGTTTGCATGAGTTTTGAGACACAGCGAGCTAGCTAGCGTGCTACTGTGCACAGAGCCAATTTCATTCAAAAATCTTACATTATGTCAAATAAAAGTGTAGGGTTGAAATTGCCTATTCTGAAGTTAATAGTTCAGTATTTTAGCCCTCTTCAGAGTTCATTTTGTATTAAAAAAAACAGCAGTGATTAAAATATGATTCTAACAAAGATTTTAAAACAAAACGTTTGAGGAGTTCACCAACCACTGAACTCTCCATTTAAAGGTGCACTGTGTAACTCATCGTCTCCATGGAGATGTTTTTGCTTTGCCTGGAATATTCCACAACATGGCATTACATTTATTTCATTACTTGCCAAAACAAACTTAACACGTGCATTCTAACTGTTAGCGTGGGTCACATCATCACAGATCTGATATGTGACTTGGTCTGGTGAAGTTCCCTGGAGACAGATGCCAATTGCGGAACATTTCAGGCAAAGAAATAATGCATGGAGACAAGCAAGTGGTAGACTCTCCATAAGAAAAGTTACGTAGTGCACCTTTAAGAGTTACATCAACAGAGTTCTATTTTCTCCTGTTTTGTAAAAAGCACAGGTTTGTAATATCATTGTGGCACTGTTGGTTGTTGTTGGGACAGTCACATCTTCAGCTGTCCCATTCTCCGCTCTGAGCATCGTCTTCATCAGATTCAGATGAAACCTTCTTCATCCTCAACATGGCGGCTTTTATGCTCCTCTCCAGCTCATTATCAACACTGCTCTGACCCTCACACCGACCAGGAACCACCTACCACAAAAGACAACCACAAAATGAAACAAAATGATGATTTGTATGAAAGAGATTGCAGTGTTTGGTAATGCAGAGTGTTGAGGTTCAGTTGCATCAGATGTTGTGCGGGGTAAAAGACGTAGAAATGCTGACAGCAAAAGTGAATGACCCAAAATTGTGTTCAAAGTCAAAGTCGTTTAGTTCAAAGACTGAATAAAATCAAGCAAGTATACCGTTTAGTAGTTATAAAAAAGTACTTTGTATTTTAGATGCCTGGCAAATTCAGACAGATTTTTATACAGAAGGATGTCAGTCTGGTTACCACACCTTTTCTCGCGTTTTGAGCCAGAACTAAACATGATCGTCCAACCAGATTTGTTTTTTTCAGCGACACGTGTGAAACGGAGGAGTTCATCGGTCACCCAACCATATTTGTTTTGATACAGACAGGCCATGCATGTCCCTGATTGGCTAATCCCCATTTGAACTCGGGAGATTCACTGGTGATCAGGCTCACATATTCGTCATGTATTGAAGTTCTGGATTGTGGGCAAGTAGTTGAGTACTTATTAATGTGTTGTATACTTACTTATACTTACTGCACTTAAATGGTATTTATGTGGGAAGTACTTTGCAGGGGCAGTGACTGGGGTCTTAGTCGACCAAAGTTTGTGTTAGTCAACCAATTATTTTATGTAGATTTATTTATATGAGACATTTATATGAGACAACAGCAGAACGGAAAGGGTGTGGAGTGAGCTAGCTGAAGATTTTGAATTTACTTATGTACATGGTGGCAGTTAAAATCGCTAGAGGAGAGAAAGTTGGCAGAGAGAAACTGAAACTGGAATGTATATATTTATCTGTGGCTATTCAGACTTGTATTAGTCCTACAGTGGTTCAAAGCTTCAGAGTTTGTATTTTCATATCTCACAAAGGCACAGCAGTGACTCACCTTCTTCAGAGTGACTCCTTGTCGAATAGCAGACATCAAGCTGCTCCTCAGGTCACCCACAGGGGGCGCTGTCACAGGAGCAGGGGTTTTTCTGAGCTGGATCTGCCCACGCTGCAGTGACGCCAACACTTCATCCATGGTGCCTGAAAATACAAAGGAGGTTTTATTAGGACCTACAAACTGACATGTTTAAATGCCTCATATAAATGTACACTATAAGAACAATCTCATTATCTCATTACCGCATTAAGGTTAAGGATTCACTTATTGTATAATTATTCACAATGTTTTTCATACAATAACTGTTATTTGTGAGTTCCCTGGTATCTTTAAAAACACCAGGTTTGAAAACAACATCCTTGGGTCTATCCTTGGAATCCTTGGATTTATATTGTGCCTTTCAAGACACCCAAAGCATTTCACATTGGATCAAACATTTACTCTATACTAGTGTTGGTAAGCTACTAATATAACCACAGCTGCCCTGGGACAGACTGACAGAAGCGAAGCTGCCAATTTTAACCCCTGAAGTGTTTCCTAAGAGAACAAAAACAGTTTCCACTAGAACTACCGTTGTGGTATTGCCAGTGGTCTCCCATCCCAAGCGTTAACCCGGCCTAACTCAGCTTAGCTTCAGAGATCACACAAGATCAGGCTTTGACTCGGTGGCAGTACCATCGATAAGGTATTTTGGCACTGGAACCTTTTGCAGCTTCTATTTATTTATTTATTTTTTTTTTATAGGCTCAGTGCTAAAAAGTAGTATCGTTAAACAGCCTTGCCTCCAATATATCCAGTCTATTTTTGTTTATTCTAAAATGAGTTGAATTTCCCCTTGAATGACCCCAGTTTAATAAAGACAGTTCAGAACGTCCCAGGAGCTGAGGAGAGGTACGACAGTCCTGTGCGTCCTCTTCAAGAGAAAAAACAAGGATTTAGGAAAAAAAGTGTGAGTGCAGAAAAAGACAAGGGCTGCAAGGTTAATCGCAACACAGTAGTACCACGCCAGCTAGCTCACTCCATTTCAAAGCTAACAGTCACTTGTATTAAAATTGGAAAACATAAAATACACAGCTTATTAAAATTCAAATTAATTCAAATAAAGACTAGACAATTATTCTTCATATATAGAATACTTCAGTTTTACCATAATATTATTTATGCCTCAAAGTTACCATTAGCATTAGCACTGGGACACAAACATGTCTCTTTCCAAACACAGAAGTGTCCTCTGGTGAAGTATTCATTTTATTTGTGTGGTGTTTAACATGCTGTCAATACATCCACCCGTGGCTCTCTGTCCACTGCCTCATTTTAAATATTTATTCATTTTAGTGTGACTCTACAAAAACCTCAGATAAAATTGGACAGAAAGTAGTGACACTAACAGTGAGGTTGCCAGGCGCTGTTGTTCACAGAGCCTATTCATCATTTAATTTCCTCCACAACAGAATGTCTTGTCTTATTCCGCATATAAACTGCTAACCCTGTAGTTCAACTTTGTACAAACATGTTCTGAAATGTGATTCTTGTATTTGTCAGTTCATATTTCAGTCTTTGTGTCAGTTCTTCAGGACTTTGACTTTGAGCAGAATCCCATTATTAAATCAGTACTATTAGATATAAAGACGAGGTCGTTCGGCTCTACCCCCACGCAAAATACTGCTTAGAAAAAGAGGTACTTCTATGGAGGGTTTTCACAGAGGAACAGAGCAGGAGGAGGAAGAGCATTGTAACATAATGATCCCATGTTTAGTGTCACTGTTTGTTCACTTTTTGACTCACAAACTGTTACTAAGCTAAGAATGTTTTAATGCATTATCACGCACTAAACTCCATCCAGAAATGTGGAATCTGAAATTCTCAGAGACTCTAAACAAAAGTACATCTGCCCTCTACTGGTGAAAAAAACTCAAATAAACTTACAGGATGGCAGCTTTAATGTCCTACATTATGTGTTTTCAGATCATTTTCAGGCTTTTCAAACTACTTTGGACACATTTGTCATTCTGTATACTTTAGGTGTAATGTAGCTCCAGTTTTTTTATATAATATATTTTTTTTTTTATTTAAAAAACATGCCAACAAAAAGAACCAGACAGTGGTACTAGGCAGTGAAGGAGGAAGTATGGGTGTCAGTAGCTCATTTGGTAGAGCGTTTGTCCACTGATCAGAAAGATAGGAGTTCGAGTCCTGCTCTCAACATAAACATCATTGGCTGACCCACAGGTCGGCAGTGCAATCCTAGCTCCCAAATGAATACTGTTGCTGTGTCCTTGGGCAAGACACTTAACCCACCTCACCCCCAGTGTCTGCGTAGCCTGATGTGTGAATGGGTGAGTGGTTCCTTGATATAAAGTGCTTTGAGTGCCTTGAAGGTGGAAAAGCGCTATATAAAAATGCATTTCCCATTTTTACCAAATAGTCTTTTAACAGATTTAACATAATTCATGCTGAAGGTACTGACTATACAATTAATCAATAAAAATGGATGATGAGGAGGAGGATGAGAAGGAGGAGGAGGAGAGAAGCACAAACTATATCGGACCAGGATACATGCATTAAAATTACATTTTGCATTGGTCATTTCAAACCTCCCCTTCTGACCAACCAAACAATTCTCCTTTGACATTTTCTTGATAAAAAAACACACAGCAACTTTGACAGATGGTAAAAAAAACTGCTTCTTGTTCAAACATTAAAAATATATAGACACAAAGTTCAAGTGCTCCCCTGACATTTGGACAATCGATGCAGACTGTTTCACTGAGACTGGGCAGAGACACAGAGAAGACACAAGATTTATGTTCAAGAGAGTGGCTTATGTCTCCCCATAGACCACAGTAAAAAAAAAAAAAACAACAACAACTTTTAACCCACTCCTATTCTAATGTTATGAAATCCAATACAATCTGAAAGGTCTGTCTGTCAAGTAAGTGATTTTTTTTTTTTTTTTCATGACAAAACAGCCTACGATTTGGCTGCTGTCTGGTTCCTTATTCGCTTATTCAATGGGTTTTAATGGGAAGAAAAGCAGAGGATGACAATAATATTAATCATGTTGGCAGCTATCACAAAAACACTGCGAAAGGCTGTGTGTTCAAACATTAGAGACGTTACGTAAATATGCAAATGCCTAAACTAAAAAGAAAGAGATTCAAGTTACTTACAATAGGCCTAATTATCTTAATGTTAAAACGACAACAAAAGGCTGTTTCTGTTCATCTTCTGTGGGCGGGTTCTTCTTGATTTTTTTTTTGTTACTGACAAAATTATAGTGGAAAAAATGCTTTAAGTGAACCGTTTTACAAATAGGCCCCCTCCTACGTCTCAGACTTGCTCCAGCCACACACTCCATCCCTCCGCTCATGTGATGCTAACCTCCTGTCCCTCCCCTACACCTATCCCTGCTACTGTCCCTCCCCTGCACCTATCCCTGCACCTATCCCTGCTCCTGTCCCTGCTCCTGTCCCTCCCCTGCACCTGCACAAGCTCCGATCCTGGGGAGACAAAGCCCTATCCATAGCTTCCCTCACCCTCTTGAACTTGAATAGTCAGTGCTATAATCCTGCATATTTACATTTGTGGGATTCGTTCCCCTTGCCTCTGTTCTTAAAATGCATTGTACCTTCATCAAATAATAAACAAACAAACAAACAAACAAACAAACTGTAGGCTAGTTGCTGTTAGCATTACTGTGATGGCCAATCTCCGCTCTGGCTTCTGTAAATTGTGAAAAACACTTATAAAAGGAGGAATATGTTTGGACAGTTACAAACTATTTCTTGAAGTTACCTCAATTTTTCACATTTTTAAGACTCCATTTAAGAACAATTGGGTACAGTGCTCTGTCAAACAATCGATAATACAAAACAGCTTCTTACCTATATTCTGTTTCAAAGTGTTTTTAGCTGGAAACGGTGGCTCTTTCATCTCACTCAGCGGTTTAGGCTCATCTTCCGTTTTCAGGATACCACTAGGTGGCAGTGGAGGGGGAAGGGGTGGTGGGGGTGGCGGAGGTGGTGGAGGCGGGGGAGGGCAGGATGGTGGTGTCATGGGGGGCCCGGTGAAGATCTGAACTGGTATATCTTTGGGTTTTCCCGCCTCCTTCTTGGTCTTGGGAGTCTTTCTGCTTTTCGGGGTGGGGCGTATTGAAGGAACCGATGTGGGACCCAGGCTGATGATGGAGAGGGGCTGAGAGTCCTGATTCGACCCAGGGGAGGGGGGCTTCGACTGGGAGGTCTTCAAAATGTACTGCCCCGGACGCTTCTAGAACAAAAGAGAGAAATGTAGGTAAATTGAGTAAAGCTGGATAAGAAGTAAATAGAGATAATAATTGGTTTGTCCCTTCAAGGCTTCTGTAGTTTATAGAAAAGATGGGGGGATGTGAAGTCTGTGATGTTTTATAAGGGTTAACACGACACTAAAATTTCAAACTCTAAGGCTCAATGCTTATAGTATACTCAGTGCCATGTTATAATGCTATTACCTCATCAGAAACATACCTGGAGTTGTGTTTTGTTTCATTCACACACGTTTGAGTAACACTATTATTAGTCTGTTTATATCTCCAAAGCTCAAAATGCTCTGTTCCACCTTGTGATGTTAACAGCTCCTTTTAACTTTAGTTCGGTAGAGTTTGGCAATTCCAGAGCTGACATTATCCAAATAATTCTAGTGAAGGTGTAGGCAGTTTAAAAACACAGTGGAGCATTTCCTATATTACCACATAAGATCACAGTGGAACAATGTGTTTTCAGTTTGAGAGAAGAACTCAGCCTAAATATGCAGAGTTTGTGTGTTAAACCTGTGTAAATGATCAAAACACAACTCCAAGTCTTTTTGTGATGAGGAAACAACATTATAGACCAGAAAATAGTGTAATATGGACTCTTTCATTTTCAACCCAAAAATATAGCAGTTTCTTTAATCTTACCAGAGGCCCTTACTACTTCTGAGATAATTTTAAAACTACTGAAGCAGGGTCAATTTTTTTTTTCTTTGAGTGACAAGAGCGAGCGGAGCGGCCGCGAAGGAGGCAAGGGAAGAATAAATATATTATAAATGACAAATGATAATGTTTACGGTTCAAGGAGCTTCTGAGCCATGTTCTAAACCTGTGGCTTGTTCACGACACTATCCAGTTATTTTAATAGATCCATGGTGGTCCAGAAAACAATTGCTACACAACAGTACTAAAAAAACCCAAAAAAAACCACAAACAGCAGACACTATTGTCTATTGGCTACGAAGCAGTTTATTCTCACTGCATTTTTAATATCTTGCACATTATATTTTTGGTTTTGCAGACTTAAACATGCAAGTATACTTTATGTAAATGTGTGGATAATAACGCAGTAGTCTCTCACAAAGTCCTGAGTTTCACAATATTGCCCACACAACAATACCATGTTTTTCAAAGTGGCTTTTCAAAACAATAACCCACATAAAACCTCTTTGTATCTGTTGTGTGTGAAGTAAACTGGTTTAAGGTAAATCAAAAAAACAATATCACTAACACAAGATGAAAAAACGGCGTTCAGTTTCCAAAAGGCCGTCTCTAAATCTTTGGTGCATTTCCATGACAACCGTGCTCACTGCTGCATCCAGGAACAAGCAGAAACATACACATAACTGAATCTGGGACTTTGATCGCATCCAAATGTGGAAAAAAACGTTTTGAGGAAAAATGAGGAATAAATGGTCTGAGACGGCTGTGAACCACTTTCTGACAAGTGTGTGCGTTAACTGCCTAAAGCTATATTTCAACGAGAGATCAGTGTAATTAAACTCTTTGGAAAATGAAACAGAACGTAAACCTTTGGACCACTGTCTAGAATCTGATAACTTCTACTGGGGCCTATATTTCACAAATGAATAAGATTTTGTTGTTAATGCAGACCTACTCTTCAAAATTGACTTTTCAGAGATTTTAGTTGTTTCTTCTCGTTTACCCTCTCGAAGTTGTATTTGGAGTGATTTGTGCATGTTTGAACAATCTTTAATCATTTATTTTAAAGACGCCATATTGATCCATCCTTGTTTTCACCTCCACCAGCACACGGCCACTGTGAGAGACTTACTTCGTTCGCCAATTAAATGTTCTTAATGGGTGATACATGTTGCATTCGACAACTTCACATAGTCATTTTGGTACAAATGAAAAAAAAAATCTGCTACTCGCCAGTGTGATGTGCAGCTGTCCATAGGAGGAGCAAACAGCTCCATGGCTCTTTGTGGTGATGAAGTTTACGGCAGCGTCAGCTCCCATTGCGCAGCACAGATTTCTAACGCGGAAGTCAGTAGGCTTGTTTCTTTTATCAAGTCGTTTTAGATGAATATTGCAATGTTAAATGTGCAAATTATAACATAATGATCCATGAATGTCATAGACTTTAACCACAGATCAGACACAAGCACAACAGCTTTAAATGTTAAATCTGGCTGTGTTTTGTTAGGGGCGAGATCCAAAAACCTTTCATATTGATACTATAGCTTTAAGTCCTTTCCGCTGACAATAATAATGTTTGAGTAACTGAAAGACTTTTTGCCACTATGTTAAAAACCCAAATGAATCAATGTTCAGTTTGCTTCATGTGGAAATCCCAATAATTAAAGAGATATAAACCATAAACCAGGTCATAACATCTGCATTTTAACAGATAAACACCTAATTCTCCCACAGTTTTAACACTGGCTATGTTTACATCCATACCAAAAATGATGATTTCTGGAGTTACCGCATTATTTAAAAGTTATTTAAAAGAGTAATTTTAAAATGATTTGTCAAATACAAAAGTCACCAGGTGTTTTTCATGATCAGACTTCATTTGTGTGCATGTAAATATACACTAACCAGATGTAATTATTGGGCTATGTGATAATTATAGTACTGTTGTCAGGGTACTAAAATTTCAAATTCCATTTCGATACTAAGGAAAAGACTCGATACTGACTCGATACTGATTCTGATACCATGATGATAATAAAATCATCAATCAATCAAAATGAACTCTTTATTTAGACAGTTGAATGTGATTTTTAACATTAAATGGTGGTACTTTCTTTTCTATTCCCATGTGGCATAACGTCTGTGTAATCCCTCAGTCGTCCAGGTCCAGGTTTCATAGTGGCCGTATACTAGTCTGTGTGTCTTATACTTGTTGTGATACAGCTCAAGATCACTCAGATCAGATCAGCTATTCTGAAAAGTTTCATTTCTGTCATATGAATGTGACTTTTTTTTAGAAACGATACCTGCTCAAATTAGTATCTAGTTTTGATACTAGCTTTAGTACCGATTATCATCTGATTTTGACTTTTAACAACTTCTAGTTGTTAAAAGTTCTAGTCACTGATTTTTATAAGTGATGTAAACGTACCCAGTGTAGCATCAGGGGAACGCACACCATTACGGTTTGAAACCAGAAAATCCCCATTTCTTCTATTTGAACATTATACTGCTAAGAGCTGAAGTGCATTTGGTGTTTTTCATAAAAGACCTGTACCTCTCTGAAGGAGCGTAATCGGCTGAGCGTCTTCTCTCTCTCCTGATCCACCCACTCCTTCCTCTGCTGCTCCTCCTCCCTCCTCTTCTCTCGCTTCTGCACACCGATACACAAGAGACAGGGATCATTTAAGGAAAATCTCCACATTAAAAGCCTTTACAGCGCAATACAATGGAGTCTGACCTATTCAACAAAATTCACTTTACGCATTCGCAGCAGGGACTGAGGGTATAAAAATCATAATCGTGACAACTTTAGAAGCAAGCCAAAATGGGAAATGTTTTTAGTCTGTAATTACTAAAGGGCATTTGACAGATTAATATATTTTTTTGAGTGATTACTAGGTTTGGTGGAATAGTACATGTGGTAAATATTCATCATAATTTTACAGCAGTTAAGTGGCAGGTTGTGTAGAAAACTAAAAGTTGGAAAATAAAGAAAGTAGCTGTGAGTTCGAACACTGAATCCCTCCAACCATGGCATTTTTCTGTTTAACCATTGATTCAGCAAAATAAAGACGGTCTCAATTACTTTTTTGTCAAATCATAACTGTTGTATAATTTAGACTAGATTTGGCCCTTGTTAACATTATTGTTGCTAGGTAACAGCCCTCTATGACACATCTGCTGCCCATGTCCAACCAAGTAAAATTATAACTTTTACCAAAATTACAAAAAATAGAAATGACTAGGCAAGATTTTTACTAAAATCTTAAGTATAACGATGTTCACTGTGTTTTAGAAAATTGAGTAGTCTAACCTGTCACACGCACTTTAAAGGTCATATATTCCACAAAACTGACTCTTGTGAACTCTAAGCCATGTTATAATGCTGTTATCTCCTCAAAAACATACCTGGAGTTGTGTTTTGTTTCATTCACACATGTTTGAGTAACCCTTTATTTTTAGTCTGTCTACATCTCCAAAGCTCAAAATGCTCTGTTCCACCTTGTGATGTCATGCTGTCAAGTGGAAGTTTTCAAGTTAACAGCTCCTTTCACCATTATTTCAGTAGAGATTGGCAATTCCAGGGCCGAAATCATCCATATGATTCTAATGAAGGTGTATGGAGTTTAAAAACACAGTGGAGCACTTCCTGTATTACCACATAACATCACAAGGTGGAAGAGTGTTTTCTATTTGAGAGAAGAACTTAGCCTAAATGTGCAGGGTTTGTGTTAAACATGTGTGAATGAAACAAAACAAAAGTCCAGGTCTGTTTGTGATGACGAAAATACATTACAACACAGATCAGAAAATAGTGTAATATGGGCCATTTAGATTGTGATGTTTTTTCTCAAAATAATTGCCGTAAGCCTAACATTTTAAATCGCAACACCCCTAATTAGTAGTCATTTGAAACAGTAGTAATATAGTAATAGTAGCATATAAATGCAAAGTGACACCTATACTATTATGGGCCGTGCATCATAGTGGTGTAGTCTTCCATTTCATTAGGATGCCATCTTCTTAATTTATATTTTTGTTATATTTGATAAATAATTTGATAATAAATTTGAACCGTATATAAATGTAAAGGTCTACATGATGCTCAGATTCATACCAGGTGAACTTGGTGGTGCTGGGTGAAGACTTTGGTGGACTCTTCAGCCGCCAAATGCTTCTGCTGATGTGCTTCAACACACTGATCCTGAACAGAGATGAAATAAAAGCATTAAGATGGTAGTAGATTACGACCACTACCCCACCACTACTACTACGACTACTACAAATACTACTATAACTACTACTACTACTAATAATAATAATGTTTTATACAGCGCTTTTCCAGATGCTCAAAGTCGCTTTACAATTTCGTGCCTTATTCACTCACTCCACACTCAGTGCTGGTAAGATACTACTATAGGCACATCTGCCCTGGGGTAGAGGCTGCCGATCTGCACCATCGGCCCCTCCAACCACCACCAGCACTCACACATGACATTCATCCAAGGCAAGGTGGGTAAAACATCTTGCCTAAGGACACAACACCAGTTAAAGCCACTGCTGTCCCACTGTGGAACCTGGTATTCTCAACGGTCTCCCATCCAAGTACTAATCACGCCCAACCCCGCTTAACTGTCCCATGAAAGGAATTTTGCTCACTGATCCGAAGTTTCAAGTTCAAATCCTGCTCTCAACAAAAGTAGTTTTATAATTCTGAAAAAAGCTCAATAAACTATTTATAATTCATTCAGTGCAGTAATGTAGATAGATCAGCAAAAATAAGCGGAATGTATCATTACAACATGAATATTCTTATCTTATTATTTCAAAGAAGTTGGATCAGCCACAAGCATGAGCAGACGCCAATTTGAACAGAAATGAAATCACTGAAATCTAAAAATACATCTGTGCAGGAGCGTAAAAACATTAGCAAGAGGAAGAGGAGAAGGAGGGAGGAGAGAGAAGAGGACGACAAGGAGAGAGGAGAGAAAAAGAGAGATCAGAGAGAAAGAGAAGATGAAGAGAAGGAGATACTTCCTGATTGGATTATAGCTCTAAAATTATAATGTGATCTGTGATACCATACCTACGCATCAGGAGTGTTTTTGTATAATTAGTTTTATAGTACAGGGTTTGCCTTAAAAGCAGATCTGGGTTGGCTGAATGTAAGGATTATTTCAAGATAGAAAGCCTACGTTCACACTTCTCCTTGTTTAACCCTGACACAATCCTGATGTAGATTTGATTTGGCAGTGCTCTAGTCCTGGCAAAATCCTGGTTTAGTTCTAGTTTAGTCCTGCATAGTTCCCATATAGTCCTGGTTTAGTCCTGAGCCCAGTTTAATGCTGATGTAGACCTATTCCTGGCCTATTCCTGGCCTATTCCTGGCCTATTCCTGGCCTATTCTGGCCTATTCCTGGCCTATTCCTGGCCTATTCCTGGCCTATTCCTGGCCTATTCCTGGCCTATTCCTGGCCTTAGGCTGCATTCACACTTAACCTTGTTTAGTCCTGGTTTGATCCAGACATAATCCTGATGGAGATTTGCTTTGGCCCCGTTTTAGTCCGGGTCTAGTCCTGATCCACTTCCAGGCCTAGAGGATTGAGGTATACTTTTAGGTTTAGTTCAAGTGTGTCTTAGACATATTTGGTACATAACTCAAGTAAATTGGGCTTTAAATGACACTATAATCCCTAAATATACTACAATATCCAACTCCAGGTATGTTACTGATAAGACAATACAACATGATCCTAACCTTCTTGTTTCTGAGGTAGGCTCTTCTTGCACAGATGCTGCCTCTCTTGGTCTCCAGAGTTTGGAGTCGTTTTTTGAGCTGTCGGAGGACTGGGGACTCGGTCTGGATCCCAGTTTGGACCAGGCTCTGCAGCTCCTCTGGGTCCTCACAGACATCGTAATACACCACCTCCTCCTTCAGCTCTGGAACAAGATAACACCACAAGCTTTTTTCAAAATTTCAAGAGAGTTCTGTTTACAAGTAGGCAAGTAAAATTACATATATAGCTTTAAATGTCAAAGCCCGGTCTCGTCTGAGTTTGGAAGCTAAGCAATGCTGGGCCTGGTTAGTACTTGGATGGGAGATCGCTGGGAATATCAGGTGGGCAGAAGTCGCTCTTGTGGAAACTGTTGTTGTGTCCTTAGGCAAGACACTTCACCCACACTGCCTATGAATGTGTGTGTGTGTGAGTATTGGTGGTGACCGGAAGGGCTGATGGCACAAATCGATAGCCTGACTTCCACCAGTCTACCCCAGGCAACTGTGACTGCAAAAAGTAGTGTCTTTTAGAGCTGTCTTTTGTTTTATTTATTTATTATGTTATTTATTTTCATTATATACTATAGAATATATTATTCTATAGTATATTCTTGGTATTTGGATTTGTATCTAGTTTACAGGATATTTTCATCTTTACATAGATAAATAACATGTTTATCCCAGTATTATTAAGCTGTGTCTTACTGTTAAATTAAAATCCATTGCACTACATATGGAATCAGCAATACTGTTGGGAGCTCCCTCTAGTGGATAAGACAAGACATAGCATACCTGTTGAGCAGTCATTGATCCCTGCGTTTACTAAGGGTTTGTAATTGTCTCTATGATCTAACAGCAAAAAAAAAAAGTAAGCCTTTTTTTCTAAGGGTAATTCAATTTTGTTTTTTTTGGTTTTTTTTAACTTTACTTAGATATTTTTATATTAACCAATTAGTTTACAATATTTTAGGAGCAAAAAACACACCAAAGTTTAAAAAAATAAATTATCTTGAGAGAACATGTTATTGATGTTTAGTACAATGGTTCCAAATGTGGGGGGCACAAGGCTTTGAACTGGAGAGAGGGAACTGACTTAAATTCTCATTAAATTCACACAGTATATTTTAGTGAAATTAGGTCAACTAAGACAACAAAATATCCAAAATAAACAAATAGTAAAAAACAAAACTGGTTAAAAATGTTTGCTAAGCTGGAACTATTTCAGAGGTTAGTTTCATTTTGCAGTGAGGGGAGGCTTCAGGATTTTTATGTATGTATTTATCTATTTTATTCATCTGGGACAGTGTGGAGGAGACAAGCCCTTTCAGAACTTTGATTTTCTTGGGGATTCCGGTCTGAAAAGTTGGAACTTCACTGGTTTAGTGTTGACTTCTTCAGACATATTGTTACCTTTGATTTGCCTTCGGACGGTGTCGATCTGGGCCATCAGCAGCTGCTCCTCGTTCTTCAGGATTTCAAACTTTGTGTCGTAAAGTTCTAGTTGTGTCTCATAAAACCTGAGCTCCAGTTGGTCCACAGAGTCCTCCGAGTCTGGACCAGAACCTGAGCTGGGACTGTGTGGGGCGGATAAGGCTTCCATCTGAAACAACAACGGGATAGAGATATTAGTGTAATGGTCACTAGAGGTGGGGCGATTTACACAAGATGAGAACGAGACATGAGACTGGGTCTATGAGAACAAGACAAGATGAGATTTTGACATAATTGATAATACAAAACTTGGAACAGTCTTCCTAAAGATGTGAGACAGGCCTCTACTTGAAAATGTTTAAGTCCAGACTCCAAATGGTTCTGTTTAGCTGTGCATATGACTGAAAGTTTTTTAATCTTCACTCTTCTCTTTTAATGTTAATTTTATGATGATTATTTACTACTACTACTACTTTTTCTGTAAAGCCCTTTAAATTACTTTGTGTACCAATTGTGCTTGCAACCAGTCAATATAGGGAAAAATCTTTGACAAATTTTAAGTCATATCTAGGGATTCACCGATACTAGAGATGGAACAGCATAGCTTTTGGCTGATATATCTGGCTGATATTTGGACTTTTTAGCGTATCAGATATCGGCCATAAATCTCCAGCACAGGCTGATATTTTGTTTTAGTCGATCTGTTGCCTAAAAAATAAACACAAAGCTTTGATTAACACTTTAATATGAAGACATAACCGCAGAAAAAGTGACTACCTCTCTCTTGTAGGTTTGAGGTAAACAAAAAGGACTGTGGGCGTAGTTTGTAATAAATTAAAATTACATCATTTGAGAGTTAATCAGCCAGCGGTTGCTCTGAATTGTAAACTATCGAACTCGGCCATGAAACACAAAATTTAACTGTGGAAGCTGGAATCACTCCAAAAACCTGTGGGCTAGTGGCGATTTGAACCGCCAACAGTCGGATCAGTGGGCAAACACTCTACCAACTGAGCTATCATTTTCTGGTTGTAGTTGGGCCCAGAAAGTCTCATAATGTTTGAACTTTTATCTACAAAAATATTAGTCATACATTAGTCTGTTCTGAAGTTACTTGTGGATAAATAACAGCTACATAACACATTTGGATCAGTTTTGTCTTATTTTATTTTCATTTAAAGGAAATAAATACTGTTTTCAGTCTCTGCACTGGTATCTGTTGATACTGGGTATCAGCAGGTACTAAAAGCTGTAGAATCAGAACTGAAAAGGTTGGATCAGTGCATTCATAGTCATATCGCCCTGCCTGATTCCATTCTTTCATTTGCATTCATTCAAGAGACTTTATATATATATTTATCAAATGGATTTTAGTACAAAAAGCCTATCCTAAAAAAAAAAAGGTGTGAATTTTCCTGGCCTGGAGCATTCCGATCTCTGTGTTAATCCGGTACCACAATGGAAAAGCCGGAAATCTCCTCTCAAGGTCGCAGTGAAATGGGCAAATAAAAACAAAACTAGACTCCCCAGAGCTGCTGAGACAGGCCTCAGAAACAGGGGAGAGTCAAGGACGACAAAAATAAACTAAAGAAGCATGGTAAGCTTCGTCAAATTAGTATGAAGCTTCAACACAGACAAATTCAGAGACATTAAGCGCTATTAAAACGTGCCACTTAACTCATGATATAATGAGAACTTCAAAATGCCTAGCACAGAAATTATGTATTAAAATCATGCCAAAATAATGGAAATACAAATCCACCATCGTTGTCTTTTTCAAATGTTCAAAATTATTTCAAGTGTTAAAGGGGGACTATGTAACTTTTCTGGTGGTGGGCAATGTTATTTTGTTGAGTGGAATGTTCCATCGTATAGCATTAAAATTCTATTCTAACTTCTGTCTATTTTGCATTTTGTTCAATAGAGGTTATGCAGATGACATTGCAAAATTCGGAACTTCATCAGTGAGTGGCATAACTGTATTACTTTCACTGGTGAGTAAAGGAGCAAGCGTAAATTCAGCCTGGAAGACCTAACTCTGCTCCTGTCTTCCTCAACGCTTCTCCAGAGTTTACCTGCTCCTCAGCCTTCATCACTTTACTTGTATTACAGCCCCTCGCTGCTTGCCCCACCTCCTCATCCAACCAGTGCCCAGTGTGCCCAATTTAAACTCTCAATGCAGATGTACACCTCCCCAGCACCCCCTCGGCACCACAACAAAAACAGGAAATCAAGTAAACAGCAGTAAGAAACCACAGGGACACTGCAGACACACTCACATTATCACTGATACAGACTCTAGATCAGACACAGAAGAACTGAACCTTTCTCTCCTTAAAAAAACATGTTTCTGAGTCAAATTAATTGTTGTGGGGCATTAGCTAACAAGCTAGCTAAACTCTGCACAGTCACAGCAACAACAGAAAACTCTTTTCTGTTTCCATGTTATCGTATAAAGATAATTTGAGCAAAACAACAGCTCAGTGGACAAAAATCAAGCGAAAAGAAGCAAAGAAACATATTTTGTATCTTTGTCCATAGTTCTGTCGCAGTGTCTCAGTCTAAACGTTGAGGGGTATTTTTCAAATAAAACAATGCCATGGTATAACCTCTATTACAGGTGTATTTATTGCTCTAAAACACCTTGTACCAACATGTATTTTCACTGTGAGTGGCCTGTCCACAGATCTGACTTGTAACTTGTCCTGATAGCACTATCTGCTTGTCTCCACGGAAATAGATTAGATTAATGTGATCAGTGGTGGAAGAAGTACTCAATGTTGTTACTTAAGTAAAAGTACAGATACCAAAGTAAAAAAAAAAAAAAAATACTTAAGTGAAAGTAAAAGTATCACATGACAAAATCTTCTTATGTAAAAGTATTAAAGTACCTTTTCAAAAATGTACTTACAGAGTAAAAAGTAAAAGTATTTAGCGCAGATTTTGAGGTCTTATAATGTGGTGATTTTGATAAAGATTTGTGCTGAATTTTGTTCAACAGAAACAATTACAGCATTTTTTTTTCCTAGCAGTTTTTATTTGTATACTTGTGTTTGCTCAAATTACAAACATGTTAAAAATAAACCCTCAGCCTTTTCAGCAGGTCCCAGGACATATTGTGCTTGTGTCAGGTGTAGTAGAAAGTAGAGATACCTGCTCTCGAATGCAGTGAAGTAAAAGTAAAAATGTACTTAAGCAAAGTACAGATGCCAAAATTTTTACTTAAGTACAGTACTTTACTACTTTTACTTTTTCTTTTCCACCAATGAATGCCATACAGGGGAACCTTCCAAGTAAAGTAATAATATCTCAATGGAAACAAGCAGATGACCAACTCTCCACCAGAAAAGTTACATAATGTCACATAATTAGCCGTATGACTGTTGACTTGACCTTGTCTTGTTCCTGCTTCTGTTACAGGCCCATACATTTACTTTGCAAAGGATCATCTCCCTGTCAGTTTCACTATGTCTGTCCAAATATAAACACACACTTGTATTACAGACTACTGCATCATGTTCCTTTCAATGTAACCATTTCAAAATATTACGCAACTCTTTCACTCTACCCTAAATCCATCACAGCACCTTCCACGCCTCGTGTATAACATGACACTAACACCTCCTTAGTGTTATGTTATATAGAGTGGGTTAGAAATTGCCACCATTAAAATAGCTATTCCTACAATACACTGTGCATCATAGTATAAGTATTAGGAATGGGACCTGGTACTGGTATGGGATATCGGCACCATAGACTGTTTATATAAATGGACATAGCTAACCTGCTAGCTGTCGCGCTCGAAACAGGAAGTGATCATGGGTGCGCTTCCAGCTCCATCAACTCTTGCTCCAATTCACTTTACATTAGAAAACTGTCACCCCTTTCTCTGTAACATTTCTCTGTTATCATCATTCATTATCATTTTGGTCTTTAAATGTTCAAATTAACCCGATTGTGGTATTTTTATTTTGCCATTGTGTCAAAACGGACAAATCGGGCGCCTTCTTTCCCCGAGGTTGCTCCCGCTAGCATTAGCAACAGGTTTGATTGACAGCGTTGCTAAGCGCCTGCCTCCTGCTAAACCAGTGGTGCGGTGGGAAGGGACGTTACCTTCAACAGCCTCACTCCAGATTGGCTCTTTGGTTGCTATGATACTCGCGTTCAGAATTCAAAATATGGCACTGGGCTCCAAATTGGCCACTATAACTGCTCGCCTTGATGAGCTTCATTTGACTGGAGAGAAATGCTATGGGTAGGGATAGGATGATATAAAAATTAGACTCACAATTATCGTGACCAAAATAAATCTCGATTCACGATATTATCGCGAAAATTATTAATTTGTAAACGTTCCGACGGCCCGGGCCTACTTTACAACTCTACAGGAATGTACATGTACTTCTGTGTCACCCACGCAAACAATCTACACATCAAATGAAAGTTACAGCGCTCGTCTTTTCGTATATGCAAACAATTTTCACCTCCTGCTGACAGGAAAGACGTTTTTTACAGAAAAGCCAAAATTGCGGATTTGGACTTCACTCACCTTTGAGGCTCTGATTCTGTCAAACATGAACATATTCCACAAAGTCGTTCTCATTCGTTCCGTACAGGTCTAGAGAATATAATCCACTGAAGAAATCATGTCCACAAAATAAGTTAGATCCTCCATGTCGAAACTGCAGCAGGAAAGTATTCCACACGCGAAATCTGGTCCGTCACTTTTTTGCATTTCTTTGGTCGATTTCAGGCATAATAAACTTAAGACAGCGCCGACTTTGGCCGTGTCTCAATTCACCAAAAATTCACCAAAGTGCCCTTAAGTTGCATTTAAGTCAGGTGGGTACTTCGACCTGCACTTCGAGCAGTACATCGGTGCATGTGACGAATTGGGACATGGTCTTTGTTTCTCAGTGCTAAACACACGCGTTAGCTTCTGATTGACACCAGTGTTGTCCAATAAGGTGGAGGTTGTGGATCACTGGAGCTGCAAACAGCGAATCAGTGCTACATGTGACTGAAAGTTTACGCCCCACTCTCCTCTGTGTAGAATCAACCAATCACATCACACACATTTAGTGACGTTTTCTCCTTACAGCCAATGAGCAGTGAGCACGTGTGTGACATGCCGAGATTTTCCGTAAACACACAGACCTTACCGAGTAAACGAAGCGTGTTAATGCGGCGTATTCTAGGCGCTGTTGTTTTGCTTCTAAACATGATGAAACAGGCACAGACACAACAAGTGTCATTGCTGTGACAGAGCGCCCCCTTGTGGGTAAACACCAAAACTAGCATCTAAATGTTGTATTGAAACCAGAAACATGAAGCAGTCTGGTGCCGTAAAGACGTTTATAATCGTGCGCAATTTTGAAAAAATACCACGAACGATTTATTGCGGACCGTTTTATCGCGATTAACGATATTATCATATATCGTCCCATCCCTAGCTATGGGTGACGTCACACTCACTTAGTCCACTTCTTTATACAGACTATGTTGGTGCCAATAGTGAAAAATTTTATGGACTGGATATCGGTTCAATTGATATCCCATTTTGGTCTATAAACTGGTATTAATAAGACAATTTACTGGCCAATGTTGGTGCAAAACACTTTGTAATAATTTTCAAAGCTGTTGTGTAGCTACTTTAAATGATTCATAACAGTTACAAAACACATTTGGACAATTTTTTTACCATGTGCTGTTTGTGTTTAAGGGAGTAAATTATATGTTCAGTCTAGTACCGGTTGATGTCGGGTATCGGCAAAGCATCGGCACCGGTTGTTTACATTTCAATAATCAGATAATGATCAGATTTTTATGTGCATTTAAACATAGTCATTGACATAGTTCATGTGTTCAACTGTCTGTGGAGATATGAAATGTTTTGCTATATCTCCACAAACAGGAGGTGGACTGTGCAGAGGGGCTGTTGGCTGATCTCATTACAAACACATGTGTCTCGTGCTGATTTGTTCTGAATCGTGACTTTATGGAGCTTAACAAGATGAATAATTTATCTGCCAACTGTATCCAGGTGAAGAGACTGTGATCTGTTTAAAAAATGCAAAACCGCCTCTTCTGCGGCTACCCCCAAAAAAAATAAAACTAGGGAAGGAAAGGAATTTGAATATGTACACTGATGGAGGAAAGTATTTTAAAAAAGGGAGTTTATAAATAGATCAAAGGGCGAAAGAGTCTGAGTGGAATACCAACCCAACTTCTCACTCATTTTAGATATTCTGACTTTGTAGGTTTCAGCTTTCTGTTATAGGTGACATTTTGAGGACATTCCAAAGATAGGATATTTGATTTGAATTGTCAATTTATGTTTTGATTTGTTGTATTGTGATTTTAAGGTCTTTCTTATTCTGTAAAGCACTTTGAATAACTTTGTGTATGAATTGTGCTATACAAACAAACTTGCCTTGCCTTCAATTGCTACAGCAAAGGTTCTTATTTTGCATCATTCTGAAATCTGCAGTGGCAGATTGGCTGGTGGCTGACTGGCTCGCCCTCACGCTTCACAATAAGAACGTTCCAGGTTCCAAACAGAGCTAAAGGGGAGTCCACGGATCACACAATATGTACAATTACATTTCCTTAAGTATTGAGCTGCCTAGGCCAATGCTGTGCCTGTAAGTAATTTTTAAAGTTATTTTTTTAGGTGTCTTAGCGCCCCTGCTGGCCAACCATGCAAAATGACTAACGTATGACTAATATATTTTTTGTTTCTTGTCATGCATCCAATTTATTCCCCATTGAAGCGACCAGTGAAGTGGCAAGTTCAGCTCTGAATGGGTTAAACCTGGAATAGTTAAATGTAGTTTGAATACTTTGCTGTGCTTTGAGACTTAGTACTTGGGCCTCTCCCTCACAGACCTTGTTCTTGATGTCGTTCTTCTTGCAGTTCAGACACATCTCGGTGGCTCTCATGTGCTGCAGTGTCTCTTTGGCCAAAAGGAAGCGTAGTTTTTCCAGCCGAGGCGTCACACAAGCCCAGGCCGCTCCCCCGAAACGAGTCTTATCCTCCGCCATCTGCCTCACCATCCCTGCATGAGATGGGACACACTATGTAAAAACACTTTAATGAGCTTTTGTACATAATAGTGTTCCCTCATCATTAGATTACTAGTGCAATCTGATGCCATGAGAGGCTTCTGATATCAACATTGCAGATTGCAAAATACAAAATAATTATTCATGTTGCTACCGTTTAATATTTAACACATAAGGCAAACTTCACTCCTACAGCTTTTTGTCCAGTAGACAGATTTTACTTTTGGCTTTTACTACATAAGGCAAACCTTTTTTTAGGTTTATAAAAAACCTATTGTGCTTGTGTCTGCTCTATAGTTACAATCTCTGACACCCATGGATCATTATATTACAATTTGCACATTTTAAATCACAATATTCATATAAAACAACTTAATAAAAGAAACAAACTACTGCGTTAAAAAACTGCTGTGTCCAATGGGACCTGACGTCGCTGCAATTGTCGTCACAACAGTTGGCATCTCCAATGTAAAGCTGCACATATCTATATCTATATGTATATATGTGTGTATATTAGAGTCTATTTTTAGTTTATTTTTAAGTCTATTTCTTAAATTATTTCAAGCTATTTATCTTTTATCTTGTTTTATTGCATGTACGATTTTTCTTCTGTTCTTAACTGTGCGGTGCAATATTGGAATTTCCCCACTGTGGGACTAATAAAGGCATATCTTATCTTACATCACACTAGCGAGCATGAGATTTGTTTTCATTTATAGCAAAATGACTACAAGACGCTTCAGAATCACTGATTAGGAAAATAAAGAAAATAAAATTGGAGACCGAAATCAGTACATCACAGTGGGCGTGTACCGGTAGAGGTGAAAATGGGTGTTGATCAGCAAAATGGCATATTGAAAATAAGCCATTAAAGATTGCTCAAACATGCACAAATCACTCCAAATACAACTTCGAGAAGTTAAATGAGAAGGAAACAACTATAATATGGTTAAAAGCTCTGAAAAGTTGATTTTGCAGAATAGGTCTGATTTAGGTTTAACGTCCCACACCCCTCCCCCACCTCCATCACCACCATGGACATCACAGCCGAACCCACCTCGGACCCCTCCTCCTCCCCCACTGCCCTCACAGTTCGGAGCGGGACGTGACAAAGCTTTTCAGGAAACAAAACCCCTGCAAAGCCCCGGGGCCAGACGGTGTCTCTCCTTCCACCCTTAGACACTGTACTGAGGAACTGGCTCCTGTCTTCACGGACATCTTTAACACCTCCCTGGAATCATGTCACGTCCCAACCTGCTTCAAGCTCTCCACTATTGTCCCTGTCCCCAAGAAGCCCAGGATCACTGGACTTAATGACTATAGACCTGCGGCACTGACGTCTGTAGTCATGAAGTCATTTGAGCGCCTGGTCCTGCACCACCTCAAGTCCCTCACCTCCCCCCTCCTGCACCCTCTCCAGTTCGCCTACAGAGCCAATCGGTCTGTGGACAACGCGATTAACCTGGCCCTTCACTTCATCCTCCAGCATCTGGACTCCCCGGAAACCTACGCCAGGATCCTGTTTGTGGACTTCAGCTCTGCGTTCAACACCATCCTCCCTGCTCTGCTCCAGGACAAGCTCGCTCAGCTCAACGTGCCTAACTCCACCTGCAGGTGGATCACTGACTTCCTGACGGACCTGAGGCAGCGTGTGCGGCTGGGGAAGAATGTCTCGGACACTCGGACAATCAGCACAGGATCTCCACAGGGCTGTGTAATTTCCCCTCAACTCTTCTCCCTGTAGACCAACTGCTGCACCTCCAGCCATGACTCCGTCAAACTGGTCAAGTTTGCGGATGACACCACCCTCATCGGGCTCATCTCGGACGGGGATGAGTCTGTCTACAGGAGGGAGGTGGATCGGCTGGTGTCCTGGTGCAGCAGCAACAACCTGGAGCTCAACGCCCAGAAGACAGTGGAGATGATTGTGGACTTCAGGAAAGTCACAGCCCCGATGCCCCCCCTCACCTTGACTGACTCCCCCAACACCACCGTGGACTTTTTCCGCTTCCTGGGCACCTGCATCACCCAGGACCTCAAGTGGGAGCCGACCATCAGCTCCCTCATTAAGAAAGCCCAGCAGAGGATGTACTTCCTGCGGCAGCTGAGGAAAGCCAAGGTGACGGCCCAGATGATGGTGCAGTTCTACACGGCCATCATTGAGTCCATCCTCACCTCCTCCATCACTATGTGGTTTGCTGGGGCCACTGTCAGGGACAGGCACTCTCTGCGCTCTGCTGAGAAGGTGATTGGCTGCAGCCTTCCATCTCTCCAGGACCTGTACGCCTCCAGGACTCGGGGGCGAGCAGGTCGTATAGCAGCTGACACTTCTCGCCCTGAACATGGACTATTTCAGCCACTTCCCTCTGGCAGGAGGCTACGGTCCATCAGGACCAGAACCTCTCGTCATTAGAACAGTCTCTTCCCCTCTGCTGTTTCTCTCATGAACACTTCATAAACCTGCACTAAACTGGACACTTTATAACACTGGTCACTAAATAACCCATGTTGCACTGTTATTGTTGTTTTGATGATACTATTGTATATATTTTCTACCTCCTGCATGCCCTTATTTGTATTTGTATTTATTCAGTGTGGTTTTTTGTGTGTGTTGTATGTGCACTTTATCACTGAAGTAAGTTCCTTGTCTGTGAGCTCCGCTCACGGACAATGGCAATAAAACTTCTTCTGATTCTGATTATTAACATTTTAGTAAGTGTTTGGGAAATGTACGATGGGTGTTGTGAGCAATAATGACAAAAAGTAATGGGTCAGTAAATTAGTTAAATGTATAAAAATGAGAATGGATTTCACCACCACATGCTAAGCTCATTTCGATTGCACAAGACTTTACAAAGACCTTGTTATCAAAAGGTAAAAGATTAAAGCATGAACTCTACTGAAACTAGGCCACAGCCTCCATCTACCGTGATCTTACCCAAAAGTGGCCTAATTATATTTACTTCATCCCATCTACATGCTATTCTCCCATTAAAATATCAAAAGCTTTTTCAGATACTTTCAACACATTAAGCCAATTTAAGCTTTGTGCAAGTGCTCACTGAAAACCCATTACACTGTATAAACCAAAAAGTGGTATTTCAAGTATTTTATTAAACTATATGCTAATGACTGGGACCTCTTTAACAGTTTTTGCTTTGGTAAAAAAAAAAAAATGCATTATTGATCTGAGATAGGGCCCGATGCCACAGGGAAAGCCAAATACAGGGCAACTATGATAATCTTATATAACAAAGTCAGTTCAGGCACTGGAAATACAGAATTCCTAATGACAGCTTCCAGCAAGTTTTATCCAAACTTTGTGTTCAAACTAGGACTTTTAAATATTAACATCATTAAAGTAGGACATCAGCATATTTATATTGGATTTCCAGGTTATAGAGTTTTTGTTCAAATGAAGCCTTAAGTGTGACTAAATTTCTGCCCACAACCACATTGTAAATAGAGATGCTAAAGCAGGGAGTACCTAGAGGACTAAAGAAGAGAGTGAGGGGGGAGGAGGAGCAGGGTCTGGGGGTATAAGAAACAGTGTGATTGGTATCCACACTTCAAACTCCACTCCTGCAGCCTGGTGTTTGCAATTAGAAACACCTGGCTGTAATCAGGGCAGTCCTGTGTGATGTCACATAGTACTTGAAATTGCAGCAAATGTATCTATTTGGACTAAAATTGGCTAAAAAAGAGGGGCCATAGACAATGCTATTAAAATACCATATACAGAATTTAGTTGCAAAAAATGTTTAGTGCGTCGTTCCTCTTTCATCACGGAGGTCGGCGTTAATCAGACAAAATATATAGACATAAAACACCCAAAAAGAAATTTTACTTGAAGAATATTATTTTGAAGTAATTGTATTTTGACTTCAGTAAAAGTGAATCTTCCCATCGTGAGTAAGCTTTATGTTGAATATTAATGATTTGAACTTGCACTGTTCACATATGATTTGATGTTTTTATTATTTTTGACTAAAGCATAAATGAATGAAAAACTCGGGACATGACTAGAATGTTCACCAATATTTTTTTTTCACTTACTTGAGTAAGTGATTATTATTATTAGATTATTAGAGATTATTCTTATTACCACTTCAGACATATTATTTTGTAGTTACAGTACCTTAATTTTACTATCCCTTACCCATAGACTGTATATATATAAATGGCCATAGCTAACCTGCTAGCTGCCACATTCCAAATAGAAAGTGAGCATGGGCGCACTTGCAGCTCCCTCAGCGCCAATTCACTTTCTACTGAAAAACTGTCATCCCTCTCTCTGTAACTGCTGCTGTCAGGCTAGTCATATTGGTCTTAAAATATTTGTATTAACCCTCTACATAAACCTGGTATTTTTATTTTGCTGTTGTGCCCATAAATCAAGATACGAACATTAATAACAAATCAGGTACCTTCTTTCCCCGAGGTCCCGCTAGTGTTAGCAACAGCAAGTTTGATTCCTAGCGTTGCTAAGCACCATCTCTAAACTAGCGGTGTGGGTGGGAAGGGGTGTTGTGACCTTCAACAGCCTCACTCTGGATTGGCTCTTAGTTTGCTATGATATTTATGGTCCAAATTCCAAATATGCATCTCAGCTCCAAATTCGCCGCTATAACTGCTAGCCTCAATGAGCTTCATTTGACTGGAGCCGAACACTATGGGTGACGTCACACTCACTTAGTCCACTTCTTTACACAGTCTATGCCCTAACCTCAGCATAATTGTTTCCCCACATGACCACACAGCAGAGCCATTCATTAATTCAGACTGGCACAAAATGGAGAAATAAACAAGCCGCACCTGCCAAAGCTTTAGACGTCTGAGCGAAGTAGTTGACTGTGATGTCTTGTATTGAAGCCACAGCATTTTCTGCTTTAACTCTCCATTCTTCTGCCTCCTTCTGCAGCTCTGCGATCCTTTTGGGGCCCAAGTCTTCAAACTCCAATGATTTCTGAAATGAGTAGAAATAGAGAAATTATTTAGGTAATGTTAATGTCAAACATTTTAATATTTTGTCTCCATATGGTCCTATTATGTATACAGTTAGGTTGTCAAAAGTATCAAAAATCAGATGCTAATCAATAATAAAACTAGTATCAAAAGTAGATATTCATTTGAGCAAGTCAGTTCACATTCACAGAACAGAAATGAACCTTTCCTGAATAGCATTAGAATGATCTTGAGCTGTATTAGAACAAGTATAAAACACATGGACTAGTGTACGCCCATGGACCACTATGGAACCTACCTGGACGACTGAGGGATTACACAGATATAAGGCCACATGGGAATATAAAAGAAAGTACTACCATTTAATGTTGAAAATTACATTCTATTGTCTAAATAAAGAGTGATTTGTATCATCATTGTGGTATCTGAATCACTGTCGAGTTTCGAGTCTATTCCTTAGTACTGAAATCAATCATTAAACTTATCTATCCATCACTTCTTCCATAACGTGTGTCCATGTTTTTATTGCTAAAAATACCTTGAAAAACATCTATCTTAATTGTGAATGGACTTGCCTCTCCACAAATCTGACCTGTACCTTGTCATGGAGACAGATAAGCAAGTGATGCCACCAGACTAATAGATAAGTTCAGTTTGGGAAGCACTAAGCACTATACTGCTGTGGTGGTCTATTCAAAGTAAGTCATGTGAGAACTGTGGCTTAGTTCTGTATGATAAGAAGCACTTGCACTAAACAAAGAATAGACCTGTTTATGCTCCCTGTGGTGAGAATCAAACTATGTATAAACAACAAGATCTGTCACGACAATCACCATGACAGCACACTGTTCATAAATAAACAAACACACATTCTGGGGCTCAATGTTCCTGTGTATCTTTTCTTTGCACTAAGGTGGAGTTTTTTCTGTTTTTTGGTTTGTGAACATTTGACCAGTTTTGTTCGAAAATTTATATTCATCACGCATTAGAGATACTCGATACTATAGATGGTAGCATTGTCAGAAGTATTAAGACAGTGCGGGAATGTTAGCAATGTTCCCACTGTTAGGTTTAGGCACTTTTTCCCCCCTCTTATGTTCCTTAATTATCTAGTTCTTTTTTTCTAATTTAAATCACAGGAAGTATGTCCTAGTTTTTCCTTGTATATTTTTGTTAGTTTAAATTTCTTATTCCTTTTGATATAAACAGTTTCAGTAGTTTTTTTGGTGTTTGCTCCGGGTTGGGGATTTTAGTTTTCCCGCGCCGGTGCCCTTTAAATAGCGTGAGCCCGACGTGTCCTCGCCCCTCTCCCTCTGTCCTCTGCTCTGCTGCACGGTGGTCTCCGCCTCCGTGAGCTAGAGAGCGCACGCCCATCCGCACGCTCTGCTCCAGCGCTACTCCCTGCCGGCGCCTCCATGCTGGGGTAACTTAGATCTTTTTTGGTTAGCTTAGCTTTTGTCTGGCCTGGTGGGTCCGGACATCTTGATTTTCGTTCTTTATTTTCGGTAGGGATAGTTTTGGGTTTTGGTTTTTGTTAGGGTAGGGATAGCGGTGCGCTGGCAGCTCCTACGGCTCTGTATAGAGTTGGCCTGTCCAGCGCACCGACCTTATTTTACGTTGGCCGGCCCACCATGGTCCTTTTTCTTTGTTACTTTGTTTCTTTGGTTGGGCACAGGGTTTAATAAGGGTTTTTTTTGTTTTCCCTTCACCTGTTTTCCCCTCTTTTTTAAAAAAAAGGAAAGACTGAAGCCTCTAAAAAAAACAAAAACATGTTGAACCCTTATTTGTTTTCCTGTGTCTTTGTTGGATCTTTTTTTATACCACACATCAAAATTCAGAATTTGAGACACACAGATGAATATTTAAATAAACAATCAAAGGCAAAAAATGAACAAAAAACCCCCAGAGATACTAGACTTATTTTAAGTATCTTGTCATCTTGAAATAAAAGTATAATACATGCAATAAATAATAAATAGAAAATACTGATTTACCAAAACAACTTCTGTATCAGCCCTAACAGTGCCAAGTTGTTTTTTATTGCTCTGAGTGACTGTGATCAAATAATTTCCCTCGCGGATCTATGGAAGTACAATTGTGAAGGCTTTTACCAGGATTTCCATCTTGCAGAGGCAGGCCAACTCCCTCATGTCTCTGAACGGCTGCAGCAAGAACTGGAAAAAGGTCGTCGCCACGGTGACCAGGTCGTGGTAGGTGTCATCCTCTTGTTGGTAAATGTCGAGTAGCGCCACCATGCTGTCCGCTGCGATGTGGCTCTGCAGCAACTGGAGGGAAACATAATATAATATTTAGGAGGTGGTAGGAAAAGACTGACAACTTGTACGCAAGTAAAAGTACAGTTACATGGCTGTTGAAAGTATTATATAGTTACAAATTACTTTTTAATGAGCTTTTCAAACAAAACTTGATAAAGTTTTATGAAATTATTTAAACAGTTTAATTTATGTTGCTTTAAACCAGGGGCCTCCAACCTTTTTCCTATGATGAGCTACCGTTACCTTTACAAAACAAAAATGCCAGATAGCCACTAATATTAGAACTCGTAAGAAACTGAGTAAATACAAGAGCCATAGCAAGCCTTAGATGGAGTACAGTTAGATGCTTATAAAACATAAACCATTATTTGTTTATTATAGCACACAGTTGGGCATCAACTGTGTCATATGACATCATATGACGTATTTACAATGGCAATAGGCATTTAATTCATCACATTTTAGTTATTCAGCACAATACATATCATTCATAAATCCCTTGGTGAGCTACTTGGAACAGGGTGGAGAGCTACTGGAGACAGATGCCTGCTTTAAACTGCAATCTGTATTCTTTGAGTTCTGGCCAATCAGAGCAGGTCATACAGTGCCATTTCTACAACAGTGAAAGGAAATTTCAAATCTACTCAAAAAGGTAAAATTACCAAAGAATAGTACAAAAAAAATAAATAAATAAAAAAATAAATACTACTTGGAATGTAATGAGTTACTTTCCACCCCTGCTACTGTGACTTTAGTAGATTACATTGACAAAAAGTCATACCTGGGATATTTAAAAACATTAAACTTGAATGAAACAGCATTACTGGTCTGCAGTTAGTAGTGAAGAAAAGAAGTGGATTATAAATGATGATTATAAAAAGCTAATAGAAGTTTTTTTTCCCCACAAACTTTCACCAAAATGTCAACTAAAAATGCCACATCTTTTTCTTAAGATCACTAACTTTGTAACTGTGCACTTCATTCATAAAGTAGTATTTGGTATTCTTGGTTGGAATAAATTCTTGGTCTTTGAGGTAAAGCAGTTGTCGATCTTTAGTACTGAGGTTAAGCACACACAGTGGGGCATCAGTGGCTCTAGTGCAGTCTAGTCTAGTGTGTTGTTGTGTCCTTAAGCAAGACACTTTACCCGTTTTGTCTAGTATGAATGTGGTGAGTGAGTGATGCGTGGTGGTTGGTGCAAATTGGCGGTACAGAACTAAAGCGCTATTATATAGAAACCATTGTACACTGTCTTTCACAGGATCCTCATTTATGTCTGCACGTGCTCCACCTGCCCACGTGCCGATCTCACCTGTCGCAGTTCACTTTTGGCCCGAGACATCTCCTCCTGCATGCTTTTCTTCTTAAACTCCTGCAGATTTTCAAAGTAATCCTCGACATCTTGCTCATTTTGGGAAAACAGTGTATCTAGGACTATTTTCCGCCCGCAGACATCAATAGCGGTGCTAAAATACTTCTCCAGTTTTCTGCACGGCGTGTCAAAGTCCCCCTCATCCTCCTCCTCTGCGGGGCTAGCTCTGCGGTTCAGGAAGAGCAAATCCCAAATATTCCCGTCTTCAAACTCCGACAGATCCGGGAAAGAGTTGCTTAAAACGTCTGCGACACATGAAAACTGTTGGTGTATGTTTTTTAAGTCGTTTACAGAGAAAAGGCCCGCCCAGCTCATTTGACAATCCTCCGACACTTGAGCTTTGCGTCTCTGCCTTTGCAACGTCCGATTGTGACAAGTGACAGCGAACTTTCCCTCGATCACGTTCCACTGTACAATAAAACCGAGCTTAAATGTCTCGGTTTCCTCAAATATGTTGCTTTTTACCGCCACCCATCCCTCCAAGCTGTCCATGCGCTCACATTCAACGTTATTCATCATTAAAACATCTGATTTCTCACGGCCGCGGAGAAGGTGCTGGCTCTGTTTACAACGTCCGCCATTTGCATGACGTAGGCCGCGTTCACGGACTATGTAATAGTCGTAAATAATTGCACTTTGTTGAAATCCATACAAATATGTTACTATTTATTTCTACATTTAATCTATCTTTATAATGTAAGTACACAAAACATATTACAAAAACGCAAAATATGTATTCCGATAATATGATTAAATAATGAAATATACTTGTGCGGCATAGATATAAAAAGCTTTTTTGAAACTTTGAAATCTTTTCGAGTTTCTGTGAAGGCACCACAATGACAGCTCTCAGGGTTCAACTTTAACCTTGAAATCACATGGTTGGGAAATTCCCATATCAATAAAGAAAACAATTCATTTAAAGCAAAAATGAAACTAATTAATACCTGTATTTCCTCCCTGACATTACACCATGCATTTTCAACAAAACCAAGTTCAGTTTATTAAAAAAACAACAACAACAAAACAACAACCCTAACAATAATTTCTGTCATCATTATATTTCTCCATTATTAAAATAATTGTATATAGTTTAGTTAAAAATATACAAACTTAAATATGTTTTTGTCTTTTTTGTTGTTTTTTATCGTAGAAAGTTCATACTTTCACTTTACCTCCTCCTCTCAGTGCTCACAGTTGCGTCACAGTGCAGATTACACAGGTGCAGACTGAAGAAAGAGAACTACAATTATTTGAGAACATGGGACCTTTCTCTGTCGTCTGTACGTTGTTATTAGCTGCCTCGTTGGCTTATTACGTCTACACTCCTTTACCTGATGGCATAGGGGACCCGTGGAGAGTTATGCTGCTGGATGTGACTTTCAGAACAGCTGCGAAATTTGTAAGAATAACTCATTTATGCATTCTGTTTATTTAAAGGTCATTGATCTATACGCAAGACACACGGTTTTAATCTTATCATATCACTAATTTATGTCAGATAAAGTAAAAACTATTTGTACAGGCATAAAACAATCCACAGTCAGTCAAAAGCTGTGGACTTTGGTTCCAGGGTGGTGCACATGCAAATCAACTGTGGTTTATGTTTTCAAAGTGACTTGGACCTGTTAAAAAGGTTATTTCTATTTATTTGTGGTTTGCGTTTTATTCTATAATTAATAGATCCTAAATTGAAGCAAATTTAAAGGTGTACTATGTAACTTTTTTGTACTGCATTAAACTAAATACTGTAAACTAATAAATGCCAAATAGATTTAATAGTCCAATGCCATACACGTACAGAGAAAGCAATATCATCTGGAATCAAGCAGGTAGCGGGCCCTCCACCACATAAGTTGCATAGTGCACCTTAAGTCAAAAGTGTGTTATTGACTTTTAAAAATATATATATTCACTTAGTTACTTTCACTGTAGTTAGATCCTCCCTTCAGACAGATATGAGGCAGTGTCCACCAGTAATCTGACCAGAACTGAAGAAGCGGCTTGGATGAGCGACAAAACGGTTTCACTCTAAAACGTTTTGTCCAGTTGACAGATTGGAATTTTTCTTTTATCATGAATCATACCTGGACTGAGGGATTACAGATATATTCACTTTTGTCAAGCCTTTTGGCCAAATTGTCACCAAAAGGTTTTATCTTATAACATTTATGCCCATCTCTTTGTTGTTTGTGCACAGGCCACTCTGAAGCAGCAGTTGGGCTTTGGTCACTACATTAGGTCCATCAGACAGTTCAGAGAAGTCCTCCTCGAGTCCGACGCTGGTGAAGACTTTGTGCCTGGTGTTAAAGTGAGCGATGTGACTTTCTCTGGAGTCCCGGTCAGAGTGTATGAAGCGTCTGGGGGACAGGGGGGTCTCAGGAGGGGGCTGCTGTATTTTCACGGAGGGGGATGGGCTCTGGGCAGTGCAAGTAAGTGAAACTATTACTATTACTTTTACTGTTATGGAAATTTCAGTTGTAGAGATAGTTTATTTAGGCTAGTTAGGTTCTTTGGCTGCGTTCACACTTCAAAATTGGGATGAAACTGTGATTAAACCTTGAACTTGACCCCGGACCAAACCGCATTTAAATTAGGTCTCAAACTGGGTATTCCTTAAGTATAGGACCTGAAGACCAAAGTTGTCCAAAAACTAGATACTAAGACTTCTATAAAAATGACAAGATTCTAATTTGAACAGGTATCAATACTGGAAAAAAAAACATATAGACAAGACAAACTTTAAACTTCAGCAGTTTTGATCTGTATCAGAGCTAGTATAATTTCTCCATTGGTATTCATGAAACTATTAATATTTTGTGCATTCTACTGTATCCGTTTTTTAACTTGAATTTTTTCTATCATGATAATACTATTGAAAAAATTGTTTGTTGATTTATTTAAATTGAGAATATAAACAAAACCGCACATTTCAGCAGTTCACTTACAGATTATTATTGCAAAGTTCAAGGTGTTTTCTAAAAATCTCTATTTCTTTTGTCAGAGAAAGGTTCATACGACAAACTTACCAGGATCATGTCTGCGGAGCTCGATGCTGTGGTGGTCTCTGCGGAGTGAGTTATGTTAATAATTATACATTCTATCGTGTAATTACAAGTTTACACATCTGAAAAATAAGCTTAGAGCAATTAATCAAACTGCATTCAAGATGGAGTCATGTTTTATCGTTAGTGGTATGGTTAGGGTTTTTAAATAGAGAGGTCTACGGCCGGTCCTCTGTCAGTAAAAGTAAAGAAGGCAAGTTTGTTTCCAGGCAAGTTTCCAGGTTTTAGCTGCATAAAACTGAAACACTGAGTCCCCATGTTTAGTTTATGTTTAGTCCATCTTTAATCCAAGTTTAGTCCTGGTTTAGTCCTGGTTTAGTCCTGGTTTAGTCCTCAGAGTGTGAGACGGTTCATGTGGCTCTAACATGTCGGAGATGTACTTTGGTCCTAGGCCATGGAGAGACTTGTTCACACAGAGCTGCTTTAAAGTTTATTCTCTGAGCCACCGGAGCCAGTGCAGAGACCTGAGCACAGGACACGTGTGAAATACTTCCTGGTTGTAGTCAGGAACCGAGCAGCAGTGTTCTGGATGTACTGGAGCTGTCTTAAGGCTCGTTTGGAGAGGCCAGTGAGCAGGCCGTTACAATAGTCTAACCTACTAGAGACAGACACATGGATAAGTCTCTCCAAGTCTGGTTTTCTAGCCAGCATCAGGAGGAATTGTATGATATCTGTGGGTCCACCCCACCACAAAGCCGACCTCTCTGCACACTGCATCCCAGAATGACTGGTCCCCGAGACTAATTTACATCTGGGACAATGTTTGGGAGTCCTCTGTCAGTAAAAGCTTGTGGTTTAGACCAGAACTTAGACTTAGAAGGAAAAATTTGAATTTTGTTTTCTTTTTTTTTGTGTGTTAAATGGCAGTGATTAAAGATGATGTAATACCAAAAAGCCTTTAAAGCACTACTTTTTGTTGTTTAATCCAAATCTTCTCTTTATATCCTACTAAGAAATCTAGCCATATGCGCCTATTCTACTGATGTGATTTTCTTGTAGATATCGTCTTTACCCAGAGGTGCAGTTCCCTGAGCCGTACCTGAACTGTCTTGCTGCAGCAAAACACTTCCTGTCTGCGGAGGTCTTGTCCAGATACTCGGTGGACCCTGAGCGAGTGGGCGTGTCCGGAGACAGCGCCGGGGGCAACCTGGCCGCAGCAGTGGCTCAAGAGGTCCACACATCAAACTAAATATGATTAGAATTATTATGTTTGTTAGTGACTTCTAGAATGTAATACAACCAGATGAGGGGAAAGAAAACACAAAAGATGAACCTGATAATTATACTTCCTTGTCACAAAAGTAGGACTGGCTGCCTATTTTCTTCATGAAATATTACAGGCTACTAGGATGCATCTTAAATCCAACAAAAGGCAGACTGGTAGACAAGTGCTTCTTATGAAATCAAACTTTCTCAATGATGATTTACATTCTGGCTATGCAATGCAGCTGAATCCTAACACTGTTTTTGAAATATAGCAAAAAATGTTTAAGTATAGAGAAGTATAGGGAATTCTATTGCAATGGTGCCTCAAATGTTCATCAATAAAAATGACTCAAACATGCCTGGTGATGGGAAGAAAACTCTGAAAATGTATTTATAGTTACAGAATTCTGAAAACCTGAATTAGAATGTATTTTGCAAAGTATCCAGTTACATGGGCCAATCAGAGTACTGCATTCTGAATACTTGAAATGCTTTTACTCTGAATTGCATTGTATTATTGTGGAAAAAAACAGACGTATAGTGACAAGCAGCTTGATTTTTCTTGTTTTCTTTGTATTAACTTCTATATCTAATTAGCGAAGGAGAAATTGCATGCGCGCATTTCAAGAGCTGTGTTTCTTTTTTTTCCTCATTACTACTGCACAGTTCAAGGCCAAAATTGTATGAGCTTATACAGCCAAGTATTCTGTGTATAGCACAAGTCGTACACAAAGTGCTTTACAGAATAAGAAAGACATTAAAATCACAATACAAATAAATCAGAAACATAAATAATCATCATAAAATGAACATTAAAAGAGAAGAGTCCAGAATAAATCCCTTTCAGTCATATTCACAGCTGAACAGAACCGTTTGAGCCTGGATTTAAACATTGTCAAAGAAGAGGCCTGTCTCACATCTTCAGGAAGACTGTTCCAGGTTTTAACTGCACAAAACTGAAACACTGATTTTTAGTTCTGGTATAGTCCTGGTTTAGTCCTGGTTTAGTCCTGGTTTAGTCCTGGTTTAGTCCTGGTTTAGTACTCAGAATGTGAGATGGTTCATGTGGCTCTAACATGTGGGAGATGTTCTTTGGTGCTGGTCCATGGAGAGACTTGTACACAATCAGAGCTGCGTTAAAGTCTATTCTCTGAGCCACAGGAGCCAGTGCAGAGACCTGAGCACAGGACTTATGTGCTTGTACTTCGTGGTTGTAGTCAGGACCCGAGCAGCAGCGTTCTGCAGCTGTCATCACGCTCAACTGTAACTATATTCTGAATACCACCAAATGAAAAAGTATCCATACCAGAATATTTAGAAAATGTATTTTCCGTAGATGTATTCAGTTCCCAACAATATGCATGAATTACTCAAAATTACAACTTTGAGATAAAAGTTGATTTTGCATAATATATCCCCTTTGCTGCTCTTGAATGTTGTGTTGCAACATTGTAATTTCCCCATTGCTGGACAAATAAATGTTCTCTTTTATATTATATTTATCACAGATCTCCCAAGACTCCAGCATGATGGTGAAGTTCAGCACTCAGGCTTTGGTTTACCCCGCTCTACAGGCCTTGGACTTCCACACACCCTCCTGCATCCAAAACCAGAACATTCCCGTCCTCTCCCGCTCCTCCCTGGTGCAGTTCTGGATTCAGTATCTGGGAGTGGATCTATCACTGAAGGAAGCATTTTCATCCAACCAGCACAGCGGTCTACAGCAGCCTCTCCTGACCGCTGAGTTAAGAGCACGATTTAACTGGACTCTGCTCCTCTCTGCAGAGCACCAGAAGAACCAAAGCCCAGTTGTAACAGGACAAGGTTTGGAGGGAATTTTGGAAAAAGTCCCGGGACTGTTGGATATCCGTGCATCTCCTCTTTTGGCCAGTCCCGAGGTGTTATCCAAATGCCCCAAAGCATACATTTTGACTTGTGAGTTTGACGTGCTGAGAGATGATGGTTTAATGTACACGCAGAGATTACAAAACGCTGGGGTCCAGGTCACAAACGCACACTATAAGGATGGCTTTCACGGCTGCTTCAGTATGCTGTTCTGGCCCCTGGAGTTTGATGTGGGCAAAAGGGCGTTTAAACACTACATCAGCTGGCTACAGGACAATTTGTAGAAGATTGTGGAAGTGGGATGGGGAATCTGTTCCAATATCGGTATCGGCATCAGCTCGATATTGAAAATCTTACAGATATTTGGCAGCAGTACTTTTTCTAAACTGCCTTTATCTCAGTCTACTATAACCTAACATGTATTTCTGTGTAATCTCTCAGTCATCCATAGAGAAAGAAACAATTCATTTATGTTAACTGGACAAATCGTTGTAGGAAATCAGTTACTGGAAACAACAGCAAGACAAATATTGGATATCGGTACCTGCTAAAAAAATAGATATCTCCACTTTTTCGTACCTTTTATTATTTCATATTGGCACCTTTGTCTGATTCCCCTGTATAACCACCTCAGTCACTCCTCTCTCACTGAGTCATATTGATAACGTAATGTGTTGACTCCCATTAACAATAATCTAATTATATTGTTGTACAAAAAGGAATGGACCATAAACACAAAATGGCAGAAATATTTATGCTTATATATTTATTCTTGCGTCTTATTTCAATGTGTTTTTTTTTTTTTTCAATTTTTCAATAGATTGTAATACCACTACAATAGACTGTATAAAGCAGTGGACTAAGTGAGTGTGACGTCACCCACAGCGTTCGGCTCCAGTCACATGAAGCTCATCAAGGCGAGCAGTTATAGGAGTGAATTTGGAGCAGAGTTCTACAGCTGGACTTCCAACCACGAGTATCATAGCAACCGAAGAGCCAATCTGGAGTGAGGCTGCTGAAGGTAACGCCCCTTCCCACCCACACCTCTGGTTTAGCATGAAATGGGCACTTAGCAACGCTGTCAGTCAAACCTGTTGCTAACACTAGCAGGAGCGACTTCTGAGAAAGAAGGCGCCTGATTGGTCTGTTATTAATGTTCGTATCTTGGTTCATGGACAAAAATAGTGAAATAAAAACACCAGGATCATGTAGAGCAGGTTAATGTGAACTTTTTAAGACCAGAATGCGAGGCTCAGTGCAGCAGTTACAGAGAGAGGGGTGACAATTTTTCGACTAAGTATGCATTTTAAAACATTTTTGCACAACTGAGAAAGTGGGCCTTTGTCCCATTAACCCACATCAATTTAATTTAATCAAAAAGTACCAGTCATAACTATCCTGGGTTTGTTTTGTTTAGTCTCTTAGTTAGAGTCCTTCCTGCTGTGTATAAGAGGAGTCAGTTAGCCCATCAGGGGACTTCAGTGTAATCATGCATGTGGTTGTTTTGCAGATTTAATTAAAGTTGCTTATGTTCTGTTTAGTTGTATGAACGTTTTGAGTTGTTTTCTTTTATTGTTTTCTTTCTTTAATTATTTTCCATTCAACCGGAGTCATCTTTGTAAAATGAAGTTCATCTGGTATGTACGTCTGCTTCCAGCTTCCCCACAGTGACCCAAAGTCTGAAAGAATGGTACAGAAGTGTGGGGAGTACTCAAGCCTCAAAAACATACATGAATCACTCAATTTTGTGTTTTGATTTAGGAAAGCTTCTATAAACTGGTTATAGTATACGTATACATAAATACATACATATATATACACATACTCACATACACATACATACACACATACATGTATATATATGTACATACATACATATATACATATATGGTGTAGATCTGTAGATGCTCTGTGAAACAAGAAGAGGAAGTTTGTTAATCATATAAAAGACTTAGCTCAAACTTTGCTCCAGTTGCCCCCTTCATACGTAAACTGTGTGTGTGTGTGTGTGTGTGTGTGTGTGTGTGTGTGTGTTCCTCTGAGTTTGTCCCTTGCAGGCTCCTGTACTGGGACACTGGACATGCCTGTGGACATTTGAGCAGCAACTGGTATCTGTCTATTTCTGTCCTGAGCCTGTGGAGCTGTGGGTCTGTGGACACTGTCAAACTCCAGGGCGAAAATGGCTTTCCTCTGAATGAACCAGGTAAAAAAAATACACTACTTATTTTTTTCTTTTTATATAATTTGCATGTGAGTAGGATCCAAAGCTGTTATTACATACATAGTGAAAGACTTTTGTTTATTTTTCCACATCAAGTATTTCCTTTGGTGACTTTTTCAAAACAGTAAGTAAAGATTTTAAGTTATTCCTCCAGACTTCCTCCTCTGCTTGTGTCAGTGGTTTAAATAAAACTGCACCATAGACTTAATAACCACTGCAACATATTAGAACTAATTTGATTTCTAATTCGACTGGTAGCATTTACTTACTTTGATTTAACCACCAAGTTTGAACTCTTCTCTTTCAATGTTGGTGTTTTTGTGCATATAATCAGTGGTGGATGAAGTACTCAATTTTGTTACTTGAGTAAAAGTACAGGTACAGAGATAAAATGTTACTCAAGTAAAAGCAAAAGTATCATATGAAAAAAATCTACTTAAATAAAGGTATTTAAGTACCCATTTGTGTGTTAAATGTTGTGATATTGATTAAAAAAAAAAAAAAAAAAAAAAAAAAAAAAAAAAAAATATATATATATATATATATATATATATATATATATATATATATCATATATATATATATATATATATATATATATATATATATATAGTTTAGTTGACAGTAACAGTACAAATCACTTTAGAATTTTATGGGGGTTTTTTTGTTTTTGTTTTTTTTTTTTGCTCAAAGCCAAAGCTTGAACTCAAAAACTTTAGTCAGAATGTTACCACAAACATGGTAAAAATAACAAATCATATGAAAAGAACTTTTTACTTTTCAGTCCAGTTAAAAAATGTAGTAGAGCAGAAAGTACAGCTACTGCTCTCAAATGTAGTGAAGTAAAAGTAAAAAGTACCCTCTGTAAAATTCTACTTAAGTACAGTACTTTACTACTTGTACTTTGTTACCTTCCACCACTGCATATAATCATGATTAGAGGGTGAAAAAATATGTAATAAACAACATAAAAACATATTTAAAAAAAACCCAAAACAATTCATTTCTGTCTGCTAACTCTCACTTATTCGTGTGGAAAGGACTGGCCACAGCAGCAGGGGCCAAACCATTAACATAACTATAACATAATTGTTTTATTTACGTGTTTGGTCTTTTCTTAATTGTTCACTTTTTGTGTTGATCAGATGGTTTAATTAACACATTGTGTTATTACTCTTTGCATTATAGGATTTATAACTTTTTTAATGAGTTATTTAACATAGCAGCTTTGTTATAAGCATAAGTTGCTTCAAGTTTAACGCTGTCTTAAAAGTTCCTTAAAGTTGCCCTATGTAACTTTTCTGTGGATGGGTCCGTCACTTGCTTGTCTCCATGGAGATTTATTGCTTTACCTCGAATGTTCCCCACTATGACAGTAAACGCCTAAACTTCTGTCTTGCATTTATTCAAGATACAGTTCCTTAAAGTTGCTTTATGTAACTTTTCTGGGAGTGGAGCCGTCACTTGCTTGTTGCAATGGAGATGTTATTGCTTTACCTGAAAAGTTCCACAGTATCGCAGTACACCTAAATCTATCTTGCATTCTTTAAAGAGTTTTTATCTTTCAAAAATATCATGAAAAAACATGTGTTCTTAACGTGAGTGGGCTGGACTCTCCACAGATCTGATCTGCAATTTGGTCTGATAGCATCACCTACTTGTTTCCATGGAGATAGATAGGAAAAACAATACATCAGTACATGGAGACAAGCGGCCAACAACCCCACCTCCAGAAAAGTTACATGGTGCCTTTAAATGAGATATAAATTGATGTATTTGGCAAAACCTTTTTTATATTCATTCATTTTTATATTAACTTTATTTAACCCATTTTGTAATACTTTAGTCGACCTCCTCATGGACCTGTTTGAGATCTGTGGGGGGCGACTGGACGTGATCGAAGAAGAGTCAGAGCAGCTGGACTTGAGCCGAGACTCCAGCCGCATGGAGGGTCCCGCTGTGGGGGGGCAGGGCAGAGGCACCACCCAGGCCCAGAGGGGGGCGCTGCAGCGTTTCTCTGTCGACACCAATGACTCCCTACGATTTGAACCCTGCGACACGCCATCTCCCACCGAGGCGGATGACGGGCGGGACGATGTGTTCAAAGACACGGAGGTAGGGTTTGGAAATGGGAGTCTCAAAATAGTTCTGATACTGTGGGAGAGATGGCCAAAAACACATATAGCAGAAAATCTAAATTATAACATCAAGTATATAGTCTGCAATAAAAATGATTAAAAACAGCTGATACATTTTTATAAAAGACCAGAAACTTACCGTGTAATTTCCAAAATATAAAGTGATATTTCTAGTAATAGTACAATAGTAAATTTTTAAGTCCATTCATGTTTTGTGTGATTCATTCATTCATTCACATCCAGGATTCGGCTGCTCGAATCATCACCTACACAAATCCTTCTGATCACATCACCCCTGTCGCATAGACTGGGCATAAATGGACATAGCTAACTTGCTAATTGCCACATTCCAAATAGAAAGTGATCATGGGCACTCTGGCTCCATTTCACTTTACATTAAAGTTTCATTTGACTGGAGCTTAACGCTAAGGGTGATCTGTGTAAACCCTCAGTCGTCCAGGTCTGATCCATAGCAAGACGAAGTTCAAATCTGTCAACTGGACAAATCGTTAAGGGTGATGTCACACTCACTTAGCCCACTTCTTTATACAGCTTATGCCCTGTCCCATACAGTTCCACTGGCTCCCAGTCCTGCAACGTATCGATTTCAAACTCCTTGTAATGACGTACAAAGCATTCCATACATACGTCCATATATGTCCAACCTGATGCAACCAACAATCCCTCCTCCGCTCCTCGTCTTCTGCGTTCCTCTCCTTTCCTCATTTTCCAACACACTCGCTCCCTCTTCATTTTCCAACTCTTTTGTCATGTTCAAATCCCAGTTAAAAATCCACCTTTTCAAAGCTGCTTACAATCTCTAATTATAACTTTTGTATCATATTTTTATCTGGTTTTTTTTTTTTTTTTTTTGACCTGCTTTTACTGTAAGGTGATCTCCGGTGTTAGAAAGGCCCCCAACAAATAAAAAGTTTGGGGTTTTTTTGTTTGTTTTTTTTAATTAAATTTAATATCTTTTATTATTTATGTATGTATGTATTTATTTATTGATTTATTTTATTTTATTGTCAATATTGCCCACCGCTAGTCTATGGTTGGCTAGTTTCTGGTTTAGTCTTAACATAGTCTTGTATTAGCAGTTGCAGTTTCACTATTTTTCAAATACTGGGTTGTGTATCAGACTTTTGGAATTTTATATTTTGTTTATGTCGCAGAATGAAAATGAAGTGATTCGTAACAAGCTCCAGGAGAAAGTTTCTGAGATGGAGAACTTTGCCGGACATTTGGAGGAGATCTTTCTGACAGTGGAGGTAAACTTTTGTGTTTATTTAAATGGTACAACTCAGTATGCAGTTTCACAGTCTGGCATTAAACACATCTATTTTGCATTTACTTAATAGCTGTTTTTATCGCTGAAAAAAAATTAAAATAAATAAATACAGTGTGCATTCTCACTGTGAGCGGGGTCCCCTGTCCACAGATCTGGCCTGTAACTTGGGCTAGTGGTGTCACCTGCTAGTCTCCATGGAGATATGGTTAGGATTAGTTTAAACCCACCTCTCCTTCCTGGTATTTAACACTAGCTTGGTCCTTTATCTGTATGTTTCTTTTTGTATATTTCTTGTTTTAAATGTGCTGTATAAATAAGCTTGAATTGAACTGAATTGAAAAATGCCACATTGTGAAACCTTCTAGGAAAAACAATAACATCTCCATTGCACAAAAAAGTAAAAAAAAAAAAAAAAAAAAAAAAAAAAGTTTTCTTTTAATACATAGACTAGAATGGAACCAGAACTAAACTAGAACTAAACCAGGACTGGAGTAGAACTAAACCAGGACTAGACTAGAACTAAACCAGGACTAGACTAGAACTAACCCAGGACTAAACTAGAACTAAACCAGGAATAGAGTAGAACTAAATCAGAACTACAACAGGGCCAAACCAGGACTAGACTAGAACTAAACCAGAACTAGAGTAGAACTAAACCAGGACTAGACTAGAACTAGAGCAAGACAAGACTAGAACTAAACCAGGACTAGAGTAGAACTAAACCAGGACTAGACTAGAACTAAACCAGGACTAGAACAGGGTCAAACCAGGACTAGACTAGAACTAAACCAAGACTAGAACAGGGCTAAACCAGCACACTGGTGTTGTCATGCTCATAATCTGTATAATAAACTCAGTGTAATTTCAGGAGAACTTTGGGCGTCGGGAGCAGCACTTGGAGCAGCATTACAACGACGTTCTTCAGACTTTGTCGCAGAGATATGACGACCGAGCGGCGGCGCTGCAGGACGAGAAGAAGTCCAAACTGGAGGCTCTGTACGGACAGCTCTTAAACTGTGGCCGAGCTCTGGACTCCTCCAAAGAGCTGATCGAGAGCGCGCAGGAAGTGCACCGTTGTCATGACAAGAGGCTGTTTCTGAAGGTCTGTGTGTGTGATCATTGTGGGGAGAGTATTTCAGTGGCTGGACTCACAGGGTCCCTCATGATTACATATGATACACAATACATGGCTCACAATATACCAGTATTTTTTAAGAACCAAATTTAACAGCAGTGCTTCTTTGTCAATCCACTACTTGCACAAAAAGTTAATTTGTTGTGTATTGCATAAAAAAAACAAAAACCTGGTATTACGGGTTATACTTATTTCAGTATTTTAGCACACACCTAATATTTATTTATTTTTTTTTATTTAACCTTTATTTAACCAGAAAAAGTCTCATTGAGATTAAAAATCTCTTTTACAAGAGCGTCCTGGCCAAGACAGGCAGCAGTTCAGATGCATGTTTGTTACAGCTTCCACAGTCCAAGCACACACATACATATAAAACAGTTAAAACAGTTCAGAAAATACACAGTCAAAATCACAGTTTAAAAATCTAAAAAGTCAGGCTATTTACATGATCAGGAGAAGCAGCGACACACAGATGTTACAGCATCCCTGTCAGTTAAAAGCTTTTTAAAGGATTCTATGGAGACCAGCTCACTCAATTTTAAATTTTTCTGTAAAAGGTTCCATGCAGAAGGAGCAGCAAATTGAAAAGCCCCATTTCCCATTTTAATATAAGGTAAAATAAACACGTTTGGATTTTACATAATTCTTTGTACTATATACAGTAGTTGCAGAAGCCAATGAAGGCAGCACAAACTCAGATGGATACATATTTTACTACAAAGTTGCAAATTGACCTAGTTTGCACTATAATGGCCAAGATATGATTTGGAACAGTAGCTGAGGCTCTTAAAACATCATATACAAAGGTAAGTAGCAAAAAACGTATAATAGTGATAAGCTAAAACTTATTTGTCACTATAGACTAAGCCTAAATGTGCAATGCAATAATAATGTGCAATTTAGTGTGATCTCAATAATGTAGAAATGCAGTCACAAAGTTTGAAGTAGTTTTCCTCAATGCGAGATCTGTCCTTGCTCCTGGAGTCTGCGTGATCTGAGGCGCCTGGTTGTTCTCCATCTTGAGGAATGTCACTGTGCCATCTATTTATCTATTTATAAATTAAACCAAACCAACCAAAAAACTAAACCATGGCTAGACTAGAACTAAACCAGGACTATAACAGGACCAAACCAGGACTAGACTAGAACTAAACTAGATCTAGGCTAGAACTAAACCAGGATTAGAAAGAAGACTAAACCAGGACTAGAACAAGACTAAACCTGGACTAGACTAGAACTAAACCAGGACTAGACTGGAACTAAACCAGGACTAGACTGGAACTAAACCAGGATTAGAGTAGAATTAAACGATCTAGATTAGAAAGAAGACTAAACCAGGACTACACCCAAACTAAACAATAATTTTTAAGAACCAAATATAACTGCCATACTTCTTTGTTTAACCAATATTTGCGCAAAAAAGTTAATTTGTTGTGTATTACATACAAAAAATACATATATATATATATATATATATATATATATATATATATATATATATATATATATAGCTTCCACAGTCCAAGCACACACATACATATAAAACAGTTAAAACAGTTCAGAAAATACACAGTATATATATATATATATATATATATATATATATATATATATATATATATATATATATATATATATATATATATATATATATATATATATATATATATATATATATATATAATAAAAAAATAAAGTTTATATTTATTTAAATATTATAGCACACGCCTAATATAAGGTAAAATAAACACATTTGGATTTTACATAATAAAGATGATAAGAGAAAAATGTATTTGTACTACAGTGGGGAAAATGCAGTGATCCAACAATACAGTTATTCAGGAACTAAAAGAAATATTTTGGAAAAAACAAAAAAAAAATCTGCAGGTACCCAGTTTGGGCATGCATAGATTTCATGTTGCCTACAATTTGATATAATTTCCACAAAGACTTTTATTGCTTTATATGACAGCACTGGAACTAGCCGCTCCTCAAATCCATTTAAAAAGTTCTAATAATTCTTATGTCTTAACTATTAAATTCTTGTGTTTTTGTTTTGCTGTGGCAGATGGTGATGCCCACAATCAAAAGGTAAACAACAGAAAATTTGCAAATACTAAAGCTTTAAACTTTCGACTGTAAGTTATTTCCTCTTGTGCAGGATTGAGGACTTTGCTAAAGAGGACATGGATCTGACCCTCTCCACGTCTCTGGAGTTCACCACTCCCCTCTCTGATCTGTCTGATGTTAAAAACATGATGGACACAATCAACATCGTCCCAGGTTTGAGCCAAATTTCACATTCAGCCTGTTTAATCAGCAAAGATAAACACTGTCAAGACCAAAGACATAAGTTACAGGATACAATATTAAAACAGTTCAAAAACAGCTGCCTAACCTGATACTACTCAGGAGTGTAACTTCCTTTAGATGTAAAATTTAACCAGTATTGGTGACTAAATCTTAATTATTGACAAGTAAATCTTTAGAAAAACAAAAACTATTTTAACTATTTCTGCTTTTCTCTATGAAGATGTTATTGCTTTGCCAGGTGGCGAACCTATCAGTAAAGTTATATAGTTCCCCATTAAATAAACAAGAAAATCTAAAGGTTTTAACCAGATTGACCTAAAAGTTTTACAGTTGTGAAAAGATGCATATATTTGAGGCATGTGAATAATGGGGACCTTAGAGTTAGTTTGTAAAGTTAATATGTTTAGACTGCAGCTTAAACTCCCTCTCTGTCATTGATCAGTTACTAAAATTCAACAATTATCATAGACTGCTTGAAGAAGTGGACTAAGAGAGTGTGACGTCGCCGTAGTGTTCGGCTCCAGTCAAATGAAGCTCATCGAGGCTAGAGCAGGTATAGCAGCGATTTGGAGCCGAGTTACATATTTGGAATTCCAACCACGAGTATCATAGCAACCAAAGAGCCAATCCAGTGAGAGGCTGTTGAAGGTAATGCCCCTTCCTGCCTGCTCTCCGCTTAGCAACGTTGTCAATCAAACCTGTTGCTAACGCTAGTGGGAGTGACCTCAGGGAAAGAAGGCACCTGATTTATCTGTTATTAATGTTCATATGTTGATTTACGGACACAATAGCAAAATAATCATGGAGGATCATGTAGAGTGGGTTAAGACCAAAATGGCGAGGCTGACAGCAGCAGTTGCAGAGAAAGGGGTGACAGTTTTTCAATTGAAAGTGAACTGGAGCCGGAGTCAATGGCGCTGGAAGCAAGTATCAAAATACTTCCTGCACCACTGTCCATGGGTATATACTAGTCTGTGTCTTATACTTGTTCTGATACAGCTCAAGATCATTCTAAAGCTGTTCAGGAAAGGTTCATTTCTGTCCTGTGAATGTCACTTTTTTTAATATCGATTAGTATCAGATTTTCGATACTTTTAACAACCCTGTTTTGTTGTGACTCAGCTCCGTCGGCCCCGGTCATAAACCCTCAGAGTCCAAACTCGGCCTCCCAAACATCTCTTCGTGTTTGCTGGAGCCTGTTTTCAGACGACACAGTGGAATTCTACGAGCTGTACTACCGCCCTGTTCTGGAGGACTGCCCCCCCTCCGACTCCTCTGCCCCCCCAGGTAACACTACTCCAAACCTGCTTATCATTGTGTTTGTAATTTCATGTTTTGTTTTTATTATTAGTGCCATGTTTTAGCGTTGTTCCCTCATCATTAGTATAGTTGATTCATGTATGTTTGTGTAATCCTGTGTTGTCTGGCAAAATTTCAGTTTCACCTACACCATATCCCCACCCACCGCTCTGTACTTTGTGATTATTTAAAAGATTCAAACTCTGGGTCACATGGTTATAAAGCAATTACCCATGTATGCTATAGTTTAATATAAAGTAATGGGGGAAAAAGCATAATATGTCTTCATTACGTGAGATTTATGAAGTTCAGTCTTGTTTTATGAGCACAGCCTCTGCTGGTCGGACACTTTACCTGCAAAGGAAAAAGCGTCCAAATCTCCAAACTTCACATGGGCCCCCTCTAACATAAATGAACAGGAACAGGGTCCAATTCTGGACCCCTAAGACCCTGGGGCCTGGGACCACAGACCCCTTTGTCTCCCCCTATTGACTCCCCTGAATGCAATACTTAAAATCCAATCCAAATAATTTACTGAAACAAGAAACATCTCAAGTAGTTATATGGTTTCATTTTTAAAGTACTATTATTTGTAGCTGCCACATACACCCCCTACCAGTGGGTGGCGTTGTGGTTCAGGCTGGTTGGATACATCCCATTATTTAAAACTGCTAATTAGTAGAACCAGGTGTTGCATTTATGAGGAGGAACAGTGTTTTGGCTGGAATGCATTGAAATAAAGGGCATTTCATGTGCATTTTTTGGAGTACTGGCATTATTTTTAGGAAACACACCTCTACATAATTTTTTTAAGAAGCTAAAATATTACTAAAGAAGCTAAAATATTACTATGTATATTATGTATATGTGTGTGTGTGTGTGTATACACACATGCCTGTCCTGGTAACACATTTTGAAGTGTGATATATTGCTGAAGTAAATATAGACGATAAATGATAATATTGAAACCAAACTATAAAACACACAGCTTCTATTTAAAATATATTGAACGATAAGCCGATACAGTGATTATTGTGAGGTTTACCTCCGCCCCTTCATTTTATCTTCTTGATATATTGGCATTATCTTCATTTATGTATACTTTTCAGTTACACTTATATGTCTGTATTTTTGGGTGTTTTTCTCACATATTAATGACCATATCTGTGTTGTTTTTGTAGTGAATAAGGTAAAAGTGAAGGAGACTCATTGCACTGTATCAGATCTGCTGCCAAACGCTCAGTACGAGCTCTGGGTAACTGCCACCAACACCACCGGCATCAGCCCGGCCAGCGAGAAGGCCCTCTACATGACCGGTAAAAGAGAAGGATTAAACCAGTGTAATAATACAGAATTATACACACATTTATTATATTGTAAATTGTCAAATAAAATGTGCCAAATCTTTTATTTAAAATATCAGATTCTTAAAATCATGGGGAAAATGGCATGACATGAAAAGAGATATTAATAAATGGAAAAAGGTTTGTGACTTAACTATAGACTGTATATATAAATAGACATAGCTAATCCGCTAGCCACCATGCTCCAAATAGGAAGTGAGCATTGATGGGCTTTTGGCTCCATCGACTTGCTCAGATTCACTTAACATTGAAAAACTGTGGCCCCTCTCTCTGTAACTGCTGCTGTCAGGTTCGTCATTTTGGTCTTAAAATGTTCGTATTAACCCGCTCTACATGATCCTGGTGGTTTTATTTCGCTATTGTGTCTGTAAATCAAGATACGAACATTAATAATAGACAAATCAGGCCCCTGTTTTCCCCAAGTTTGCTAAGCACCCGCTCCCTGCTAAACCACTCAGTCCACTTCTTTATACAGTCTATGGAATTAATACAGAAAGTATCACAAAAAGACAGTTTTTAGTGCTGATTCTGACCTGTGAGTGTAACTATGATTTTAAGATTTTGAACAGGACTATTAAAATGCTTTGGCTGCTACAAATTACACACCGTGCTCCATTTTCTCAATTTAGAGGCTCTGAAACTTAAAACTGCAAACAAAATAAAAGTAGTATTTTTCCTAACCTGTTCTGATCTTCTTTCTGCTGCCTCCACAATCCTGACTTAAGTGGAACAAAATGGAGGGATCTTTAAGTCATTATCAAGAAAATAATATAAAAAAGTTAAAAGTCCCAATTTGGTTTATAGCAAGAAGTTGATAGTAAAAGAGTTTTTGCAATGGCACAAGTATATTGTGTGTTGGCTTTGCTGTAGCTCCGTAGTATTAGAATGGGATAGTATTTAAAGTTGTATTGTTGTAGCAGTTGGTAACATTATAAATCCCTCTCCTGCAGTGCCCTGTCCTCCTGTCCTGAATCAGAGAGGGTACTTGAGCTGTCCCGAGGCCGCTTTGATCCGCTGGGAGTCGGGCAACACAAACCCAGTAGACTCCTACACCGTGGAGATCAGAGAACTGACCAGCGACGGAGCGGAGAGCGACGTCAAAGAGTAAGATTAAAGCTTCACTATGGAAGTTTTGTTGTGGAAGGTGCGTACAGTGTGTTTGTCTCCATATAGATATTATTGCTTAGTGGGACAAGTTCCATTAGTCTGTCTACATCTCCAAAGATCGAAATGCTCTGTTCCACCTTGTGATGTCACAAAGTGGTAGTTTTCAAGTTAACAGCTGCCTTTTGCTTTTTGTTCAGTAGAGACTGGCAATTTCTGGGCTGAAATGATCCAAATTATTCTACAGAAAGTGTATATAAAGTGTACAGAAAAACACAGTGAAGCACTTCCTGTATTACCACATGACATCACAAGGTGGAACAGAGAGAAGAACACAGCCTAAATATACAAGGTTTGTGTGTTAAACATGTGTGAATGAAACAAAACACAACTTCAAATAAAAAACTACATTATGATATAGATCAGAAAATAGTGTAATATGGAACAAAACTCACAGTCCAAATACAGTACACGAGTATAAGAGTTAGTTAGTTTTGATTGACATGGAACGCTAAGCCATGAAAACAAGCAGGTGACACCTGTTACAGGTCAGATCTGTGGAGAGGCAACCACACTCGTAGTTTTTCAAGGTATTTTTAGCTATGTTTTTTTTTAACCTTTTATCATTAGTCGGGACGATAATGATAAAGTGTTATTCAAACATGTGTGAATGAAACAAAACACAACTCCAGGTCTGTTTTTGAGGAGGTAACAACATTATAACATGACTTACACCTCATAAGAGTCAGTTCTGTGTAATATAAAAAAACAAACTGTGAAACTTCAAACTTGGACAAAGTTTTAAATAATTACAGAGTACTTTATTTGCGTGCCTATAGGCAAACACTGTACTGAACTCATATTTATTATTCCCTCATTTTGTTTTGGTTTGAACTATGAACATGAGTTTTCTGGGGCTCTGACAGTCAGAGAGCTGCTGATTCAAGTCACACTTTGTCCCAGAAAATCTATATTTAGCCCCGGCTCCTGCGGCGTCGTTCCACACAGCGGAGAATACTGTCCTTGTCACGGGGAATTAGGATGAGTCTGGGATCGTTAGTCAGCGGTGGACTGCATTAAGTGGGCTATGTTTATTTATATGTTTAGGGGTTGTACAAAGGTTAAGACATAGACCTGGATAATTGTGTTGTAATAAAAAGGCTGATTAGCAGAGTTAGAACTGACTCAGACAGGGAGGGAAGTGACAATAAACCAGACATTAAGGTTCACTAAAACTTGTAATTTATTCATTGACTAATTGTATTCGTAATAAAAGATTTTAACAAACAAAAATGTGGCAAATGTGGTGAAATATGTTCCACGTTTTTATATAATATTTTACAAAGGATTAATGAACACAAAAAACTAATACAACATTCAAGCTTAACAAAAATTTACTCAGACTAATTCCAAACACTTCACACACTTCAGTACTTTATAAAGATGGGAGTCTTGTAACCCCTGAATTTCCCTGTTTTTAACTGGGTGCGACTGATCGGTGGATTATCCAATTCCTTATAGGAAATAAAGGGGGAAAAAAATATCATGGGTGAGTGAATGAGTGAAGCTCTAAACTCTGTTAATTTGAGGTGAGAGAAATTTGATTTGACTTGTAAATCACAGGTGACCAGTGATCTCCTTTGTTTCACATGTGTCACTGAAATAAACAGATCTGATTGGACGATCACGTTCGACCGGGGCTGAGACGCAATGGAGGACATGGGACCAGGCTAACATCAATCTGTATACAAAATGCACAGATATATCAGTGTAGATTTGCCACAGAATGTGGTTGCCACAGCTTGAAACACATGAATAGATTGTGATTGTCATGGTAACAGCCCTATGGTAAATTGTAAATGGTCACGCTTTTCCACCTTCAAGGCACTCAAATCGCTTTACTCACCCATTAACATGTACGCAGACACTGGGGGGTGAGATGGGTTAAGTGTCTTGCCCATCATCTGTGGGAGCTGGAATCGTTTATATCGAGAGCAGGATTCGAACTGCCAACCCTCAGATCAGACCTTCAGACAAACGCTTTACCAACTGAGCTACTGTCTATTACTATTTTTCACACAAAGTTTGCATTCACTTTTTACATCAGTCCATTTTATTCCTGATGTGGACTTGGGTTGGTCTGGTTCTTGTCCTGCCTGGTTCTGGTTTAGTCCACTCATCTCCCCGTTTTTGCTCTGGTTGTCCCATAGGTCGATCGTGGCTGTGCCCTCCTGTCAGTGTCTGGTGCAGCTGCAGCCAGGACAGTCCTACGTCATCTCAGTCCGAGCTGTGAACATCGGGGGTCCCAGTGAGCGGAGCCGGGGCCTCACTGTCCACACCACAGGTCAATGGGCCCCAACCGGGGGTACTGGTGGTTCTTTCAAAAGAACAGAATTTGAATATAAAATGTTTACAGCCTCAGTAGTGTTTTTGTTGGATCATCTTGGCACGGATATTATTAAAACAAGAAAATATAATAATTTTCAGCTGGTAAACAGATTTAGAATTGTTACAGGGCCCATATTGTGTTATTTTCTGATCTGTTATAATGCCAATGCCTCATCACAAACACATCTGGAGTTGTGTTTTGTTTCATTGTTTTCATATTTAGGCTGAGTTCTTCTCTTAAAAAACACTCTGTTCCACCTTGTGATGTCATGCGATAATACATTTTGTGGTAGACATTGTGTGATAATTCTTCTGTTCTGCGATGAGATTTGACCCGTAGACTCATGACTCATTATAGACACAGACCAACTACTTAAGTGCTGCATTATTGCAGCTCCTGCTTTTTAACATTATAACACATTTAGAAGACTTTTTGGTAGATAATTCTGCTTTATAGTTTGGTTTTGGTATTAATATTGGCCTATAACTGATAATTTGCCAATACTGACTGTAACTTTTAAAATCCATAGTAAGGCCCAAAAACGTATGTAAATTTGAAGTAAAGATCACAAATAAACTTCACTTTTGTAAACTAAAATACTATAAACTATAAAATAAATGTATTTAACTGGAATATAAAATAATTTGGTGGATGTTTGTGTAAAAATACAGCCCTATAACACTCTTCTATTTGACTCATAACTCTGTTCAAAAGGGCCACACAGAGAATGGAGAAGCACAAAAAGTATCAGTATTGAAAATTGGTGTCAGATATCAATATCAACCAGTATCGATATAGAGGAATCTGTTTTAATATTGGCCAATACTGAAACAGGAATCGATCCTTCTGTGCAGGCACGTACTTCAGTCTCTTGGAGGACTCGTCCCATCACTGTCTGTGCTTCTCTGAGGACATGCTCACCATCAGTTACGGGTACGAGGACCCGCCCATCAGCGCCATGGCCTTTGACGACACAGGCTTCACCAGGTATACTGCATTTTGTTTGGATCATAGACATTCAGTTTTGTTTTGAACTCTTTTCCAAAGTTCAGCCAAATTTACATGCTATGCCCATATGCTGTTGAAAATAATTAGTTTGAGTGAGTCCCACCACATTTTAGCCTGATTTTGACTGCATCATTTTCCACTGGAAGCCAATATGTAGTGTCTTTGTGCCCTCGGCTGGCAACTGTGGGGACAATCAGGAGTTGCTTTTTCATACGTACGGATTATTAGTTGTAGTGCTTTACAGGTCCAATATTACAAAAAATGGATTCTTGTGAGCTTTAAGCCATGTTATAATGTTGTTACAAAACATCAAATACATACCTGGAGTTGTGTTTTGTTTCATTCACACATGTTTTTATTAGTTTGTGCACATCTCCAAAACTCAAAATGCTCTGTTCCACCTTGTGATGTCAAATTAACAGCTACCTTTTACATTTTATTGACTTGCGATGGGAAATTCCAGGGCTGAAATTATCCAAATGATTCTAGTGAAAATTTACGAGTTTAAAAACACAGTGGAGCACTTCCTGTATTACCACTTGATGACATCACAAGGTGGAACAGAGTGTTTTCTGTTTGAGAGAAGAACACAGCCTAAATATGTAGGGTTTGTGTGTTAAACATGTGTGAATGAAACAAAACACAACTCCAGGTCTGATTGTGATGAGGAAAATAGTGTAATATGGGACCTTGAAATATCTATGCTGTGTATCTATGTCCAAAAAAAATACCCAAAAATAATATTGGACTTTTAAATGGGAGCAAATAACATGAATATTTGTGTATGTTCTGACTTCAGGTGTGTGGCTGTTTTGGGGGAGCTGATTCCGGTCCGAGGGTGTCATTACTGGGAGGTGGAGGTGGATGATGAGACAGAGTACAGAGTGGGCGTGGCTTATGAAGACACAGACAGGAACTCGTATCTAGGAGCCAACAACACGTCCTGGTGCATGAGACACATCCTCACCCCCACACGGTAACGCTTCAGATTACAGTTTTACATATATTTACATATGGCTCCATACAGATCAGTGGGTGGGAGGAAACAAAGTAAAAGTAGTACTGTATTTGAGTAGAATTTTTAGGTATTCTTACTTTATTTAAAGGTCCTATATTATGCAAATTGACTATTGTGAAGCTTTAAACCATGTTATAATGCTGTTACCTCCTCACAAACATACCGGGAGTTGTGTTTTGTTTCATTCATTCATTCATTTTCATTCTGAGTAACTCTTTATTATTAGTCTGTCTACATCTCCAAAGCTCAAAATGCTCTGTTTCACCTTGTGATGTCATGAAGTGATAGCTTTTAAGTTAACAGCTCCTTTTACCATTATTTCAGTAGAGATTGACAATTCCAGGGCTGAAATCATCCAAATGATTCTAGTGAAGGTGTATGGAGTTTAAACTTCATGCACTTCCTGTATTACCACATGATGACATCACAAGGTGGAACAGAGTGTTTTCTGTTTGAGAAGAACTTAGTGGAATATGCAGGGTTTGTGTGTTAAACATGTGTGAATGAAACAAAACACAACTCCAGGTCTGTTTTTGATGAGGAAACAAAATTATAAGAGATTCAGTCATATTTGTGTGTGCATATATACACTCACATACATATATATATATATATATATATATATATATATATATATATATATATTTTATATATAGCTTTTAAAGCTTCCAAAGAATCAGTGCACTTGTTGACTTGTTTGTTCCACATAAACACTGAACATTTGACACAAACCAACCTATTTTATGTAACATTTCAGCGCCGAACGGGATTTCCACTTGAGTGGAAGTGCTACTACAAAGAAAGCTTTGTGATACTACAATGGTTTAGTTGCACTTACTGAAAAAGTGGTCTGGGCAGAATAAGGTCAATACAAGCTAACGATTTGTTCTCCTTTTATTCTGTAGACATAAATACGAGTTTCTTCACAACGGTTGGAGTCCAGACCTGAGGATCACAGTGAATCCAATCCGGATCGGAGTGGCTCTGGATTACGACCGCGGGACCCTGTCTTTCTACAACGTGGACCTCAGACAGCACCTTCACACTTTCCAATGTCACTTCAGGAGCTTCGTGCATCCGTGTTTTGGTCTGGACAACCCTGGAGAACTCACCATTCACAACGGGATCGAGACCCCAAAGTTCACCTTCATCTGAGGGGCTGTTAATGCCACTGATCTATAGGCAGGGGAGTAGACGGGGGGGGGGGTCAAAGGGGTCTGTTGTCCCAGGCTCCAGAATTGAACCTTCATCTTATTAATTTATATTAGAGGAGGGCCCATGTGAGGCTTTTGCCCCAGGCCTCCAATCTTCTGTCAACGGGCCTATCTATAGGACTAAATTATGTGTTTTCATAGATAACACTTGTATCGTGAAAGAAAAAATAAAATCTGTCAACTGGACAAAAAGTTGTAGGAATTAACTTATTATTTTTTTTTTTTAAGTATAGTGTATTTCTTAACACTCAAAGACACAACATTTTAATCAAGCTAAAATTTCAATCGCTTTTGGAGTTGTTTGAGTGAGAGGTCTGGTCACAGACTGAATTAGTGAGTGAATTACAAATAAAAGTGTTATGTGAGCCAGATAAGAGTCCTGATGCAGGCCAATGGTGGATAAGCATTTGTTGTTGGGATGCCTTTGGGATTTACTGAATGACACTAATTGAAAAAGAAAAAAGCATGAAAAAATGTATGTAAGAATTTGTAATAAAAATAATTCAAAAATATGGTCTGTTCATTTCACTGTCGAGTAGAAACTCATTTCTAAAGAGACTGATCCACGTGAGACCCCGTGGATGACTTTCTGCAGGTTCAGTTACATAACCCTGCATCTGTTTTACACATTAAACATGACCTTAGCGTACGCCTGTCACAATAACAAGTTTTGAAGTGCAATATGACTCTTCAATATTGTCATTTATTGTGATATTTTCAATGAATTTGCCACTTTCACAATAAGCTTAAAACAACAGAATCACAGTAAGCCCTTTTTGAAGTGAATCATTTTAAACGTGGCCGACAATATATAGAGCAATGAAACACTTAATTCTAACATCTATAATGTGTCAAGTAAGTTAATCGACCAACTAGTCCATCAGTAACTACTACAGAAACATTTTGAAAGTGTTAATATAGCCGCGATATAAACTGAGCCTGAAAAAATATAGTTCATCTAGTCATCTAAGGGATCTGCAACCACTCTCCAAAGAGCGACCTCTGGCCTCCAGTGTGGCTCTTTGCACTTTGGGGGAAAAAATGTGGGGGTTTACTTTGAGTTTGTGTTTGACAGCATTTGTAGCAATCCAAAAGAATATTCATTCTATTGAAATTATTTTTATTTACTTATTTTATTACTCGTCTGAGCAAATCATGTGCATAAAATCGAAAAGTGATAATTAAAGATAAGTAAACATTACACATAAAATGCTCCAGAATGCAGGAAATTGCATATAATTCGCTCAAAACCCCCAGACCATCAGTCCAGAAAGTTCATAAATACAAAATGTTACATGTTCTTTATATTGTGTTAATAGCTGCAACAGTCAACTTACTTCTTTTAAACTATTCTATTAATCACTTTGCCTCGTTACTTGTGAAAAACATATGGCTCTATCAGACTCTTTCATTTGGTTTGAAATGGACCAATGTGGCTCTTTTGCTGTTAAAAAGATCGATATAGTAGCCTTCCAAAGCACTAATAAAAGTTACTTCAAGACCAAGACATAGACAATGTTTTTTTTATTATTCCATGGGAACAGACATGCACCATTTTCCAAGATTAGAAAAAGTAAAAAATTTTACAATTTGTATTTTGTTTTGAGGAAAAAAACGCTACACCTAAGCTTCCAATTGAGCCGAGAGATCAGGCAAGCACAGAGTTTGGGGGAAATCATGAACTTTAGATCAAGTGTGAAATACAATCTGTAACATCAGAAGAAAACAGCTGTAAAATTCAAATTGAAAAAAAAAAAGAAAAAAAAAGGTCACCGTTTGATTTTTGTTTTCCTTACACAAAGGTTCAAATCATCTCTAAACAATTAACACTGTTCATAGTTTGAAATCCAAGCTGCATTCAAGGCTTTTGATAGTGACTTATTAAAAAAAAAAAAAAACATTCAAAAAACACACTGTAAAAGTTGTGAGGTTGGTTGGTTGAAGCACCTCAGTAAGAACTAAGAAACTATCAATTATTTTAAGTTCAAGTTATTAACCAATGAATGTTTTTGCTGCATACTCAAAAAGAGAAATACTATATTAAAACAGTTGGAGATTTAAAAAAAAAAAAAAAATTCAAATTATTGTTACAATTACTTACCAGTTTAAGAAAGAACACAGCTAAATGCACTAGCTCAAATACCTGTACCTCACAAAATACTGGAGTAATTTGGTTGTTTATTTTCATGTTTAAACAGTGTTTTAGTACAAAGTAGATTCTTCCTTTAGTGTAAGTGTATTCAAAAGACTGTAGTGGATATTAGCCCTGGGGGTCCAGCACTGGGAGGGTCACGTCTTACTGCTGTGCGTCTTCTCCTCCTCTTCATCGGAGGAGTCTGCTCCGTACGGCACCAACCCAGAGGCGTCCAGAGACACTTTCGGTTTCTTTCTCTGGGTTTCATCTTCATCACCTGTCAAAAAATATATAAACAAAAACAGAGAGAGAGAGAGAGAGAGAAGAGAGAGATGCCCATTGAAGAGGCCAAAGTTAGCAGCAGGATCAGGTGGGTTTTCGTCACAGCCATCCGCAAACAGGACATCGGAAGAGCACCAGGGGGCAGCACACACGTCCCGGGTCACATGTGAAGAGAGAGAACAGAGGAGACAAAAAAGAACATATACAAGAGCAGAGCGTTAGTAAGTTATGGTGATTCAAGTGGTTTTATACAGGTCTCCACTGCCACCATGAGGACGGAGGCGATAATCTGATCAATACATCTCCAGAGACGAGAATATTACAAACTGGGGATGACACAAAAAATCAAAATGCTGCATACCCGGTGGAGCAGAGGAGGGCTTCACAGCTGTAGGAGCATCGGGGTCTCTTGTCCGTTTGCGCTGAGGGGCCGGAGGAGGAGGGGGGGCCGGGGCGGTGAACACGGGTGGCGGTGGAGGAGGCATCAGAAGACTGTAAACACATCAAAACTGGTAAATTGTACATTTTTGCAAATAAACAGGAAAAGAAATAAAATTGGTAACTTCATATTGTTTAACTGAGACGCTTGCAATTGGTGGGTTCAGATTCCATAGGGGTACATTGTACTTTGCCATGAAATATCCAAAAGGTAAATTCATAAATGTTGAACCTGATCATTTATATTAGGGAGTGAACCACAGAACTCAAAAATCTGCATTATTACAAAATTCATTTTAGCTGCCCCCATCTGTATTAAATTATATTGGCCTGTAGAAGGTGTAATGTCATCTGAAACCAAGCAATAAGTCAGTCTAATGCCAATTACACACAAATAAGACAAGGCCATACAGCACTCAACACTCAAAAGGAGGAAGCAGAAGTGGATATTTATGGGAGCTTAACCCTTAGCGGTTTATTACTGACATAAGCATTACATAACCTACATGAGGGTAGATAGCGCAATACATTAAAGGGCCCATATTACACCATTTTCTATTCTGTGTGTGCGGTAGTGATAACATAAAACTGTCATAATGTTTCCTTGTTTCATTCACACGTTTAATACGCAAACCCTGCAAATTTAGGCTCAGTTCTTTCAAACAGAAAACACTCTGTTCCTGTGTTACCACATGACATCACAAGGTGGAAGTGCTCTGCTGTTTTGAAACACCATACACCTTCACTAAAATCATTTGGATAATTTCAGCCCTGGAATTGCCAATCTCTACTGAACTAAAGGGAAAAGGAGCTGTGAACTTATAATCTACCGCTTGATGACAGAGCATTTTGAGCTTTGAAGATGTAGACAGACTAATAATAAAGGGTTACTCAAACATGTGTGAATGAAACAAAACAACTCCAGGTATGTTTTTGATGAGGTAACATTATAACATGGCTTAAAGCTCACAAGAGTCAATTTTGTATAATATGGGACCTTTAAATAAGCAACATTACACTGGGAATGTGTTGTTTCTGACCGTTCAACGACTTTTTCCCCCACTGGTTTGGAGACAGGAGCAGGTCGCTCAGGGGTCTTGGTGACAGGCTGTGGAAACAAAGAGACCTGATGTTAAGGTGCAACTTTTCAGGTGGAGGGTGGGTCACCTGCTCGTTTCCATGGGCGTGTTATTGCTCTGCAGATACAAGTACTAGGACATGTTACATAGAGCAACTCTATATTTTATTTTCTGCTACTTGTTGTTTCATGCAAGAGTAACACAAGAAATCATGTGAACGACAAGTATGGAAACAATATGTTTTTATCCACAATTTCCCCCACCTTTAAGTTGAACCCAAGATCTAGATTCAATATTATTTGCCATTACAAAATGAAGCACCTTTATAGGCCTGTCATGAAATTTTGACAATATTTTGCTACAAATGATAATATTAAAACAACTTTACCCAACTGATTCAATAACAATACAATAATCCTCATAAGCCTATGTTTTAATACACTGTTGCATTAAAAGGCCTGAACCGCAACAAAAAATAGCAAAAAGCAATAACTGGCCATAGAAGTCACTTATTCAGTCATTTACAGCTCAAATCGTATTGTATTACAACAAAAATACCCACAATGTACCCTTTTTTGCAAAGAAATTGTACACATGATATTGAGCCCCAAAATATATTGTTCCAGGTTTCATTTAAGTTACAGCTTTCAAGTTGATATAGTGATTATTGTGACAGGCCTACACCTATAACCTTGTAATAATGGTATAAGTATCACACGCAAAATGATGTAGAGTCTTCAAGTCTTCAACGCCCAAATGAACTTCTAATTTACATGACCAGTCAAAAGTTTGGACACTTTTATTTCTTTATTTTCATGACTATATTGAAGATTCTCACTGATTCTCACCAATGAAGCCACTGATCCTCTTCACTAGTCTCACACTTCTACTTTTTCATCATTTCTTCACCTCAGGATGTTAGGGATTGTACCATCAACCTCTTTTTAGAGTTTTAAAAATAGCCACACTTGAAGCTCAGTGAGAGAAGGCTGAGGGTTTGAAGCGCTGTCAACAAAGCAAATGGTGCCTACTTTGAGAATTTTAATATAAAATATAAAAAAAATTCTTAGTAGCATTATTGAACTTTTTATTATGTAGTTTAGAAAAAATGTGTGTCCAAACCTTTGACTGATGGTGTATGTGGGGATATTGTTAAAAAAATAAAATAAAATCTGAAAAACTTAAATGACTAAAACCCAGAAAATGAGCCAACTGTCCCTCTGACCTGCTCGGGCTTTGGAGCCTGGAGGAGCTGCTGTTTGGGACTTCCTGAGCCTGCGGCGTTCACAGATCCTTCAACCTCCACTTTCTCTGCAACACCAGGAGCCTAAAACAAAAACAAGAGGGATTCAGGAAAGGCAAGGACAATTAAAAAGGAACTTATTTTAATAATAAGGTGACAGACAATATAAAAAGCCTATAAATCTCTATAGGTCTAGTCCAATCCTGGTCAGGTCAGAGTCTCTTAATGCACATCCAGTTAAATGCTGTCTTGTACATATCAAGCTACATGACTTTAGCATTGAATCCAGTATATAAACATGAACTCCAGACTACTTACTCGTTATTAGAAACGAGCAATATAAATATTTTTTCCAAATACAACTTTACTAAAACTACTAAAAAGTCTTTGCTGTGCTGATTGTTACCTGGGCGACGTAGGGCTGAGGTGGCTTGGGACACATCGGATACTGAACCATAGCCTGAGGAGATGGAGGGGTGGTCGACAGGTTAGATTGACTTGGGGCAGGGCTGGCATTGCTCCAGTAACCCACTGGGTACGCTGCCGGGTAGGCGCCTGCATACCCATTGGCTGGGTAGTTATACCAGGATCCCTGGTTAGAGTAATTGCTATTAGGAGGATATCCATGACTTGCAAATGCTGAAAGGAAATGGAAGTTCAAGTTAATATCTAGATCTTGTGTGTGTGTATTGGCTAGTCTATTTACAACTGATCTTATTGATACAGTGAAATACTTTCACGTCTTGTCTTTATATTTCTAAATATTTTTAACAGTTTTTGGACACAATACATAGGCCTGTCACGATAATTACTATATGTACACTAATCGTTCAATATATGAAAGCTGGAACAGTATATTTTGGGTCTCAATATTTATCTTGTGTACTTTCTTTTTCTTTGTGAACGTGGGGAGATTTGGGGTACTCTTGTTGTTACATTTGAGCTGTAAAAGGCTGAATAAGTAACTTCTATGGCTAAATATTGACCTGTAATAGTACATTTGTTCTAGCTCAGGCCTTTTAATGATACCGTCTAAACTGGGATTATCCTGTATTACTGTTATTGTGCCTGTGCCATGAAGTAGTTTCAACATTATTGTTTGTCACAGTATATCACTGTAGCAATATATCATGCTTTAAAATGTGTTATCATGACAGGCCTAACCGTACGCAATTTTCACTTACCTCCACTATAGTAATTTGGGTGCAAAGCATGTCTATGGCAAACGATTAAATTGTTCAAAATTGAAATTGGGGGAAAAAAATGTAAAATAAATCACAAGCCATTTGTCTTGAAAACCCAGTATAACAGATACTAAAACCTTCCACAGCATAACAGAGACTTGTGTTAACTCATCTGATTGAAGTATGCACATACCATAGGATGTGAGTGTACTGAAAACAGTCGTCTATTGTCAGATATACATTCATTTATAAACAAGGGCACAAAACGTGACTCACTTGGGGTTGGACCAGGAACGGGGAATGTTGCCGTCACTCGGGCGTGTTCCGTTCTCACCTTAAAAAAAAAAAAACAGAACAATTACTCAAGAGCTGAAGCCAAACTAAACATTGACTTAAATTATATACTGACTTGACGTAATTTCACAGATTAACGAGAGACAAGGACAAAGGGACTTGTGGGTCAGAGCAGAGTGCTTTAAACCAGTTCTAGAGATTAAGCGCTTTACCCTTTCCATATCACTTTTGGAGGCGGGTATCAGTGAAAACTACACAGTTTGTAAGCTTCACCTTCTTAAACATCCAACTTTATTATATGTTATATTAAAAGCTTTTTAGCATTTCAGAAACCTTTTTTGTTTATATTGGCTTACCGTCCCCAGCAGGTTTTCTGTGAGCCTCTTTGCTGCCTCCAGTCCTTCTGCATTTGGGTGACTAAACATAAAGAAATGAGTTACTAAATATTCATAGAGTAGTAGAAAGAGTGTGAGAGATTTGAAGAACAAAAGCGACCTGATGTAGACATAAAGAGGCTCAAATGACTCTCGTTTTGAAGCCTGTTCGATGTACCCGGATCCCTTCCCTCTGAGGAATACCCGTGCCCCTGTTTCGGTTTGGATGTGGCCCAGGTACGCCCCCGATGGTCCCTCCACTTTCTCCTTCACGTTAAACGAAGGTAACGCATGGTCCAGACCTACAAATATTTTTGTGTGCACAAAACTCTGAAAAATAGGAGGTAGTGGAAATTTTATTACAACAAAAAGTTTAGTTTTTTACTTGGTCAAGAGACTTCTTATTGTACAGGCAGTCGGATTCACATTTTAAAAGGTGAAATATGAAACTTCTCACGTGGAGCTGTTCTTGCCTTTCCTTGAAAGTTCCACAATATTGCATTAAACTTGTCTCTCCATGGAGACAAGCAATTAACGCCACCAGACCAAGTTATAGGCCAGTCCTTTGGAGACTTGACCCTGCTCACTGTAAGAATGCATGTTTCAATGTAATTTTTTACAATAAAAAAAAGACAAAAACAAAAAAAACACACTTGTAATTGAATAAATGTAGGATAAGCAAGTTTAATGCCATATGGTGGAACATTACCGGAAAAACATTAACATTTCTTACATCTTTTATGTAAGCAGACACAGTGATCTTTAGTTCAGTTCTCACACACTAAAGATGTTCTCTCTGCTGTTTACTGTAGGAGGTGGGTATCAGTGAAGCAACGTGGTCTTTTTACACTTCACTTTCTTAACCTCCATGGTCTCATTGGTAAACCGTCACATTTTTTATATAGCACTTTTCCACCTTCAAGACACTCAACACAATTTACATCAAGGAACCACTCACCCACTCACGCACACATTCATACACCAGTCTGCGCAGACACCGAGTGTGAGGTAGGTTAAATGTCAACATTCATCTGTGGGAGCTGAAATCACACCGCCAACCTGTGAGCCAGTGGGTATAACCGCTCAACCAATGACATTTACATCAAGAGCTGGATTCAAACCGCCAACCTTCTGATCAGTGGACAAACACTCTACCAATTGAACTATTGTCACCCTCCCCACCTCCATTTGTCATTAGTCACATGGAGTGGATTTTTTTTTTCTCTCCCTGGAATTTGAAGCTGGGATACCAGTAAATGCTTAATTTAAATTATAAATTTTTCATCTCCATAAAGAATACTGTAATAGCAGCACTTTGTGACAGACCTCTCCAGCAGCGCACCATTTCCATCTTAGTTATAAAATAAAGAGCTTTATAATGCTTTGGGATCAGAGTGTCTGGCATTCTGAAGCTGTTCTAAAGCCAATGCGGAAAAGCTCTTATGATTACTAGTGACGTGCCAAGGGGTTTGTTGGTTAGTTAGACTTAAATTCCACATCTTCCTTGTATGGGTTGAAAATTAGATGCCCCATCTTTAATATTCTCATCACTAAAGTCATATGGGCACAGGCAGAGATGATATGCATGTGGCCAAATCAACAGTATATTCCCTACGATATATTCTTACTTACCCCTGTGTGAGGCGCTGCAGGCCGATGTCCCATGACTGGCACGGGGACGGTTGCCGGGGAAACAACGGGGCGTGGAGGTTGAGGGTATAGAGTCAAAGGAGGCACCACAGGAGGCGGCACCCCCGACGCAGCGGACGCCCTCAACAAATCCTCTGAAATAATCTCCTTTATTTTCATCACCGCTTCTACAGAGCCACAAAGAAGGGGACATGAGCTACTGTACACATGTTACTTTTTTATGGTTAAATAGTGTAGAGTCAATTACTGTTGACTTGCTCCTGCGTCTTCCCTTGGACTTGCAAATACAGAGGTCTTTGTCTGAAAAGAAATATAAACTTGTGTAAAATAGGAACTAAAAATTAGTAAAAAGAATGCACTTAAACTAAATCAGTCATTTGTACCCCGCTACTTTGCCCTTCTCAGCATCTGTCATGTAGTGTCCTTTGGTTGTGACAACGGCCCCACTAAACTGTCGAATCTGCAAAGACAAAGACAGACTTAATAGAAGCTGTTCATTAAGTGGACAAAGATAAAATTGACTATAATAAGATATACTAAAGTAAATACCTCCTCTTGGGTTTTGCCTTTGGTCAGAAGGTCTCTGCTGTTTATAGGCACATCATTGATGTCTACCTCTGTGACCACCATTTCCTCAACGACAGCATTTACTGGGACAACAGAAGGCTTCTGAAATAAACCATAACATATGAGCACATTGACTACAAATAAAGTATGTTGAATTGCAAATAACACTAATTTTATATGTATATATATATATATATATATATATATATATATAAATATATAAAATATATATATAATATATAAATAATATATATATATATATAATATATATATATATATATATATATATATATATATATATATATATATATATATATATATATATATATATAATTCTATTATTCCATTAAAACAACTGTAAAGTGCTTTTTATCTGGGTAACATTAACTTTACTTTTCATATTCAGAAAGCCTGATTTTATGGAGCCGGTAACATGAATAATTGTTTATCTCTTTTTATACATTGTAAGACTAAATTTTGATATCTTGACATAACACCCCTATGCATAACTTAATACCAAAAGCTAATAATAAGAGCAGCACCTTTGCTAATAAGGGAGGAGGGGTCATGAGTTTTCCTTTGGCCATCAGCATGGCGTTTATTTTAGCGGCCATGGCAGCTGCCTTCTCCACTCCCCCCGCAGAGACGGCTCCATCTCCCGTTTGTGCTGACGGGGACACTGCGCTGTTTGAAGTCGCATTATTAATACTCTGAGCAGGTTTGTCCCAGCGACTGTTTAGGCACCTACAACAAAAACACATATTGCTACACGTCAATATGAATCTGTCATACTTGTATTAAAATGTAAAGTAAATGGAAGTATTTGTAAGCAGAGGAAGTAACCCAAGGCTCGTTCTTAAAACCAAAGGTGTTCTGTCCGCTCTTTAATGTAGGAGGTGGGTATCGGTGAAGCAACATGGTCTTGTTTTGTTTCACTTTCTTAACCTCCATTGAAAAACAACCCAACTATACATTATTATTCGTTCAAGCAAATTAACGCTCTACATGGTACTGCACTTTACATCAAAACTCTGCAGTGTTTGATGCTCTAAACCTAAATTGGTAGTTTTTCTATGATATCACAATAAAATCTTGCATCTATATATTCCCGTGTGCGTACACATTGCTTATTTAGTTTGGTAGCAGTACGCTACACAATTTTAGTGCTGGCAAGTAAAGGTCGCCTTTTGACAATCCCCAATTGATAACAAGTTAGCATTAGCAGTTTACTGTGTGTTGGGCTAACATACAGAGCACGCTAGCTTGAACTTTGGGCCAAATTTTAACTATTTAATTATTCACAAATACTAATTTGACTAATGGGTTACATATTTAAGTGCCACACAGTCCATTTTGGTGTCTCAACTGTTTGTTTTATCAGTCGGCCTACAATGCTTATCTGTGCGGCTATGTTAGCAGCTAAGCTAACAAACGCTGCACACAGCCGTAGAAATCATGGCACACAGCATAGTTGATGTTTAGCCGTTTATTTCAAAATCAACAACAATAAACGAAAACTACTCACGGCGTTTGACCCGTCATCCCCCAAGACATAGCACCACTCCACAAAAACTGTATGAATAATTTTGTTTAAGAGATTCTAGTAAAGAAAACGAAAGACAAAATCCATCGATTATCCGCGTCCGGTGATCCGAAGAGCGGATATGACGTATGTGCCGTATTTATGTTACGTAACCACCACTTCCATGGTAACCACCAGGGCCTCGTTTTTGATTTATTTTTTTTTTGCTTCAATGAATCAATAAAATGCATTTGATAAGTCAATAACTATTTCAACTGTAGTCTCTAGAAAACAAAACACATTTACACAAGTTGAGTCTTGAGTTGCAAACCGTTTCTATAAAAAAAAACAAAAAATAACATTTGAAGAGACAGCAGAGGGCCTACACTGTTTATATAACAATCATGTGTAACATGTTGTGTAATTACATGTTTTCTTAGTTATTCTTAGTTTTTCAAATTTCTTATTTTGAAATGATTACTGCATTCTACAATCTGGCATCATTCAAGATGTTTTTATTGCTAAAAAAAAAAAGTACCCTAAAAACATGCTTCTTTCTATGGGTTACTTGTCTCTCCACAGATATGACCTGGTTTAATGCCATAATGTGGCATCTTGGCAAAGCAGGTGCAGTGGTGACAAGTGCAGGACACTATACCAGAAAGATTACATAATGCATCTTTAAGAATTTGCCTAAAATTTAATTGCTTTTTGGTTTATTATGATGGAAGATAGAGACTTTTATAGTTGTACTAGTAGCAAGATAACGCATCTGTTTATTTATATAGCCTAACTTCAGTGGTGGAAGAAGTACTCAATTTTGTTATTTAAGTATCTGTATTTTTACTTGAGTATTTTTTACCCCAATATCTCATGAAAAAACTGACTTACATAAAAGTATCAAAATAACCCGTTTAAATATGTCCTTTAATAGTAGATGTAATAAAGCTTCAAATAAATGGATTTTTATAAAGATTTGTGCTGAATATAGTTGAACAGAAACAATGGAATTGATATTTTTTCCAGCTGTTTTTGTTTGTATATTGTTTTTGTTTGCTCAAACTACGATCTCATTAAAATTAACCCTCACCCTTTTCAGCAGGTCTCAACAATAATAAAAAAATACTTTTACTTTTCTGTCTTGTTCATAAATGCAATGGAGTAGAAAGTACTGATACCTGCTCTCAAATGTAGTAAAAGTAAAAAGTATAAACTTTAAAACTGACTTAAAATACAGATACCTAAAAAAACAAAAAACTTTATTACTTTTACTTTATTACATTCCACCACTGCCTAACTTATAGAAAATGTTTTAAAGGCACATTCAAAATTACAGTCTAATGTCTTTCCATGAGCGAGTGTGTTAATGTTGTGAGAGAAATATGGGCATCTAACATATAAAACTTCTGGTAGAAAAAAACAACAAAAAAAAACTATCCTCACTACAATGCAAATGTTTCTCTAAAGCAGCAAACAAGGAGTCAAAGACTTCAAACACAAACAAAACAGACATATAATTGACATTATTTTATTCTTCATTGAATAGTTTCTATTTTTTCCGTGCCTTCAGACCAAGATGTGAATCAGAAGAAGGAACAAACAGATCCCCTGATTGAGTGTATACAGTTCTGTCTTAGGAGAGAAATAAAGATATAACTATGGTCTTTTCATTTACCACCATTTGCTTAGCTGTGATGGTATTTATATACTGTTTAAAGAGAAAATAATCTTAATAAGCAACAATCTTTAACATATATTAGTATCCTAATCTGAAACCAACCTCCAACTCCAACAAAAAGCTGCTCCCTGGCTCTGTGCATAAAGATATTGGCCCAAAAATTGAATTGATTAAACTTATCAAAAGGAGGCCTCGATAACAGTGATAGACAACATCAGAAATTTCTTCACCATATTGCTTTCTGAATACCAAAGTATCCAGATAGCTACGATGGTTGATCTCACTCTGCTGCAATTCCAGTGTAAAATTCATTGCCTATATAAAAATATTGAGATTTGCTTGATCATAACCTTTGGACTAATAAAAACTCCAGATGTCCTTAGCGGTTGCACAGTGGGATGTAGTGTATAAATATTGTATAAAATAAGGCAGTCTTTTCAGTAGGATAAACCAGATACAAAAATTTCTGGGAGAAAAAAATTTCAAGTCCAAAATGTTTTTTTTTCTTCACATATATATTTTTTCTTCTTCTTGCTGTTGTTCAAATGTTGAGAAGGTTCTTTGACAGTTTTAAACCAAAAAGTCGTAAGGGATCGTTGCAACTATGATTACGCACCCACCCGCCATTCACACACACACAAACTCCTGATTTAAGAAAACAAAAAGAAAAAAAAAAAGAAGCTTATTTCCAACACAACATCCCGTAACCTTAGGCAAATCTCTGAGACGCTTCCACTCTTACAGTGCAATAGAAAAGTGTCCATTCAAACTTTGAGTGTTTTTTGATACGAAAATAATAATATGGTAATGCTCTGTTTTAATAATAATAATTTAGATTTTTTTCATTATATTTTCCATAATTAACTTTGGCTTCTCTGTCTTTTAAATTTCCAACTAAATATCTAAGAAAATCATGATCGTATGACTCTTAGCAATAATATAAGCTACCCACTCAATAGAAAGAGACACGCAGCTGTTATGGTGAGTTACAGCTACGTTTTGTATGCTTCGGAAGGACACAAAAATATTGCCAAAACAAAAAAAAACAAACAAACAAAAACAAAACAAAAATAGGAGTGTTCATTTTTCAAATCAGGGGCAGTCCGGCGTATTTTTCGATCACAAGAGTTAACCTGAGTGAATTCACACCCACGGCATCCATCTCCCCACTGTAAACTGTTCAGCTCTACAAAAGAGAGTCTATGTGGGGGAAGAGAGAGGATTTTTCCCAAGGCCAATATGTAGGGACCCTCGCCCAGTCACCAGCTACAGATGCCTCTAGAAGCAGGCATATATATATATAGTCTTATTAAGGATACAATGTGTCCCTTTGCACAGTCCCCATGTACTTGTCCTTCTGCGCTTGCCATATGGACGGATACAGTACTGCTACCAAGGCAGGAGTGTAGAGGCGAAGTGACCCGGGTTTTGGCTGGCGAGGGTCAGGGAGGGGGAGAGAGACGCCCCCCTTCTCTCTCTCTCTCTCTCTTTCTCTCTCTCTCTCATGGGACAGGATCCGTTGGAGCGCTGTCCGGTTTGAAGACACCGCAGACAGGTCCTACTCGGGAGGCGGTCTCAGGCTGTGGAGCTTCCTCTCATCCAGCCCTTTCCAGTACTTGAAGTTGTTGTCCAAGTGCTGCATGAGGTTCGGGAGGTCTGCAAAAGCTAAACAATTTTATATATAGTTAGATTTTCAGTAGGTCACTTTCTATTCGATTTAAAGAGTATTTAAGCTGTGGAACATTCCAGGCAAAGTGATACCATCTCTACGGAGACAAGCAGGAGGCAGAAAAGTTCCACAGTGCACATTTTAAGAATATGTAAGTACATATTAAGTTTGTCTAGGAATAACCTTGTTGGAGGCGATGCAACCAGATGCTGGGCTCACAGAAAATTATGAAATGTCTATGTCTATTATATGTGCCAAGTATTCAAGTCTTATAAGTAAGTTCATGTGTTAGGATTTCTTACCACAAACATTACAAATTTCTACTTGTCTCTCATCAATTTGCTCCGTCCATCCTTTTCACACTTAAACACGTCAAAAAGAACCTACAAGCTAAAAAAGACTGTACAGACTTACCATCCCATGCGTCAAACATGTCTGTGATGAAATAGTCTATGAAGGAAATCTGGGACTTCGGGATGCTACAGGTGTTTCTGTCGAACACCGGCATGACCACCGGCAAACCTTGTCTCTTCTCCTCGTCCGTCTGTCCAAACATAAGAACATCATTTACTCTGGTGTGTGTGATAGTTCTCAACTCTCTTCTATTGCGTTGCACATGGATAAAACACAACATATGAAAATGAATAAGTTTGGTCATTAATTACACAAAGTTAATCGGAAACAGCAGCCGCTTTGTCTCGCTGGACTTAGCATTTCACCTGTACCTTATTAAATCTCATTATTTTTGGACAATAGTGTATCCCATTTCACAAACTGGTTTAGGTTGGATTTAGAAACAGGGTTGATAATTAAAGTGTATGATAGTTAAAGTGTATATGCAGTAACTGAATACATAGGATATGCATTCTGAAAACTAATTTTGAGTAACTGATCTGGTACAGTTACCCTTTCATTTGGTGGTGTTAGAATACTTAATTACTTTTCTAAAATCAAAGGAATACATGGCGGTACTTGATCATGCACTTTACGCTTCAAACTGCACAAAATCAGTGAAAAAAATAGAAAACAAAGATTTGGCAAAATGTTCCAAAGTCCTAGTGATTTATAAATTTATAAAGTTTCAGAAGAAGTTACCCCAGAGCTGATAAACCCTGAGCTTTCAAACTTTTAATATTCATTCTTCCAGAAAGTCTATGGGAAAAATGAAAGGAAAGAGTGGACTTCGAAGTGAGTGGGACAGTTCCACAGGACACAGACATATTATCTCTTTTTTCACCTGTGCAAAATACTCTTCGGAGATGCGGCCGGCCCACTCGATGCACAGCTCCTGAGGTCGACAGGGGTTGGAGATGTCGGCACATTTGATCAACATCCGCTTCACCAGAATCCGGTTTTCTGGAGACGTCAGCACGCTTTTCACAGACTCCTCGTCGTTATTACCCTGGCAATATTAGAAACAAGTTTGATCAAGTAATAAATAAAAAGGCAGATGTGATATGTATTTTGAAGATTGACTTTAACAGCTCTGTGCCAACAGGTAATGGTTTGTTTGTACAGTTATATGTTAATTTATAATTGGCTTAGGTTTACTTCAAAGGTCGGCTTGTGAGCAGTAGGCTCAGGTGAATAATTTCGTAGCCTACGGTTTTTAAAAAAGCTAACTAGAATGCCAAGTCAATTTATTTGTTTAGCACAATTAAAAAAAGATTTATTTTGACTGCTTTACAATAGGCTCTGTACACAGTAGCACACTAGCTAGCTCACTGCGTCTCAAAGCTAACAGTCACTTTTATTAAAATTGGAAAATATGAAATAAACATTAAAATTAATATTATATATAAAACTGGGTAGCTTTTGTTTTAATTGTCGAATACTTCAGTTTGTGGCATTGTTTTAATGTTTATTATGCCACAAAATCAGCCTTAGCCTTAGCATTGAGACACAAACAGTCGTATTTTATGTGTGTAGTGACATCCACCTGCAGCTCCCTGTCCACTACCTGTTCTTTAAATATTTATTCATTCATTTTAGCATAACTCGACACAAACCTCATAGAGATAAAATTAGACAGGAAGTAGTGACGCTAACAGTGAGGTTGCTGGGCGCTGTTATACACAGAGCCTATTGTGTGTAGGCAAGTAGGACATTATTAAAAAGAACTAAGAATTACAATCATGGAAACGTATTAATTGGACATTTTTATCACACATTCATAAACCTACAAATAACTGAGGTTTGAGAAAAATATGATTTCAATGTTACGGCTATTCAAATTAAGTAGAACATGTTAAGACCGTACTATTACACTTACGGGTTCTACAGTCATGGGTTTATCAGAGTAATATCTTTTTAAGTGCCTGTGTGAGGATGCCTCACGCAGATGAGAAAGATGGTACAGAGTTGTAAAATTCTCTGGTCCCAAAGACACGAGGCGCGTCACGAGTCTCAGCTCCTCAGGACCAGAAAACACAACTGCTACTACAACTGCGCAATACTACGAGTCATTCCAGTACTACTTTTTTTTTTCTACAACATATAGAACCAAACTCTGAGTCTGACTGCTTTACAAAAAGCTAGCTAGCATTTTGTGTCTCTTATATGTGTCTTTTATTAAAAAAAATAAATAAAAAAAACAGGGGCTGACAGGGACTGACAGGGACTGACAGGAGCTGACAGAGACTGACAGGGACTGACAGGGACTGACAGGGACTGACAGGAGCTGACAGAGACTGACAGGGACTGACAGGGACTGACAGGGACTGACAGGGGCTGACAGAGACTGACAGGGGCTGACAGAGACTGACAGGGACTGACAGGAGCTGACAGGGACTGACAGGGGCTGACAGGGGCTGACAGAGACTGACAGGGACTGACAGGAGCTGACAGGAGCTGACAGGGACTGACAGGGGCTGACAGGAGCTGACAGGGACTGACAGGGACTGACAGGGACTGACAGGGGCTGACAGGGACTGACAGGAGCTGACAGGGGCTGACAGAGACTGACAGGGACTGACAGGGACTGACAGGGACTGACAGGGGCTGACAGGGACTGACAGGGACTGACAGGGACTGACAGGGACCTACAATTTTGTCAACTCAAAATCAGTTTGTTGTCTTAAAAAATGCATTTTAATCGTTAGCTTCCGCTATGCTATATGTCCGCGCTAGCTAAGCTCAAGCGCTGATTGGTTCAAGCGGTCACGTGGTACGACAAGAAAGCGCATGTGAGCGATGTGAACGAGCCAAACTGTCATGAATGAGCCACAGGTTTAGAACGGGTTTAGGTTCAGAGGCTCCTGGAAGCATAAACATTATCATTTATAACTTGTAATGTATTTACGGTATTATTCCCTTGTCTCTAAAGGCTAAATTGGCGACATGCACCATTGAGCATTGCCCATTGAGTTCAATGGGCGGCCATGTTTAGGCCCCGGGGCTTGTGTTTGACATGTTGTCAGTGACATCCAACCACAGCTCCCTGTCCGCTGCCTTATCTTTAAATATGAATTAATATTTGGTAACCGATGTTTTTGAAAGTAAATTAGAGTACTTCCAGTTCAGCAAAGAATGCACAGGCTCAAAAATAATCAAGTTTACTTTGTACAATTATTATGTCATAATTTCAGACGAAGGGCATTCAACACTATGGGGCAGTATCAGTTTTTGAAAGAAATATCCAAACAGAAAATCCACAAACAGAAAATCCTCCAAATATTATTATTTGATTGGGACTGGCTTCAAAAACTTGCCATAGTTTCTATGCGATTTTTTAAAAAACTATTTAGAAGTTTCTATTGCGAAATTTTTTAAACTTTAGTTTATGTTGCATTTTTGTGCTAGTTTCATGTGGATAGGCTCAGTAATTACAGATATTAACCATAAACCACATCAACAAATCTGCAATCTTTACAACAATTAAACGGCAAATTCCACCATATAAGTGACAGTCATCCTCCAGCTCAATTTTAAACTACAGAGACTCAAGAATGTAAACACAACCAGTAAACACAACCAATCTGATTTCACTGAAGGCTGATGAGGCAAGAACATACAAATTTCTCACTATGAGGCGACTACATACACATATTTTCAGGCTGCTAATGAATTCAGCACTAATATAAAAGTATTTAATATTTCAAATCAGTACTGCCTCTCACCCCATTCTCCTCCAGAGCAGCTAGTGGCTTGTTGATGCTGTTAACGAACTTGTTGACGTGTTCAAAGTGCTTGGTCATTTCTGTCGCCAGCACCATGTCGATGATGGCCTGCCGCAGCGTCCGGTACTCGTTTCTATGACAGAGAGAGGCAGTATGCAAAGGCAAAAGTATGAGCAATTAACTGAAGACATGTACAAGCCTGTCACAATAACGCATTTTGAAGCACAATATATAGCTACAGAGAAATACTGCAATAAACGATAATATTGAAACTAGTTTGCCACTGTCACAAAGCATTAAAATTAACTAATGATCAGCCATAGAAGTTAATTATTCTACTCTCTACAGCTAAAATCTTTTTTGTGATCAAATTTTTTAATCAAGTGTAATATCATCTGCAGTTATAGTTTTCCCCTTTTTAAACCCACACTCCCACCTGTTTTCCCCTGATCCCCTTTTGATGGGCATATACAAAAAAAAAAAACACAATAAGGATACATATAATAATAATAATAATAATAATAATAATAATAATAATAATAATAATAATAATAATAAATAAATTATTATTATTATTATTATTATTATTATATTATTATTATATTATTATTATTATTATTATTATTATCATCATCATCATCATCAATATACAAAATCACACCTGACATACCAAAGGATTATATAAAAAATAAAATAAACATATAAATAAATTAAACCAAAATAAAAAGTAAAATGATCTAAATTTAAATACAGCTAAAATCTAACTTCTTATCAAAATCATATCATATAAAAATGGCAAAAAAACTGAATGATAAGTGATATAGTAAGGCTAGTAATTGTTAGGCTATACATGTAGTATAAATATGTAGTCTGAATACACATGTGGAGTAACTGTATTCCCGTACAGTTACTCCGTCATTTGGTAGTATTCAGAATACAGTTACTTTCCTAAAATCAAAGGAATACATTGCTGTACTTGATTACATAATTTAGGTTTCAAACTGCACAATATTCAAGAGAAAAATAGAAACCACAGCTCTTGTAGTGAGAGCATATGACATTTTTCCTTCTCCAAAAAGTGACAGGAAATGCAGAATAAATAGTGAAACAAACATAAAGCTGTTTGTAATCTTATGTAAGTCCTAATTAAGTCTTTACACTATAATTTAAATGCAACTCAATGTAAAAGTATTCCAAGTATTCAGAATGCAGTACTCTGACCCATGTAAAAGAAAATTTTACAAAATACATTTTAATGCAAGTAATTGGCGTTCTATAAGTAAATACATTTTCAAATTATTCTTCTCACTGAGTATGGGCAGGTATTTATCACACTGTGGAGACTAAAATCTGCATTCACACTCACATCATGGGGACTTCCCTAAAGAGAGACAAAAATCAGGCCCCCATTACATACATTGTTTATCATTAAGATCAGTTTTTTAATGCAGCAAAAATATTCAAAACTTTTTTTGGTTAAAATTGTCACAGTGGGGCTTTCAAGGTTAGAGTTCAGGTTAAAATTAAGCAAGCAGTAACTATTATGGTTAGGGTCAGTCTCCAAGAATGAAAGTGACTGTGATGTCCCCAAAAAGCATGGAAACCCAACATATACGAACGTGGTGTTTGAGCGACTGTTTGATGCTGGTCGGTCGGAGCGGTTTTTGGTGCAAGCTGGCACCCTGGTCTGTCAGTTAGTCCCAGGGCAGCTGTGGCAACTTTAGTAGCCAGAGTGGGGGGTAAATGAAAAATACAAGGCATAGCGCTGGCAGGGTACACTTGAGACATCCCAGGCCAATAACTCATGATAATTACTGATTTAGGCTGTATGCGAATGTCCCCCCTAGCGCGTAACCCCTCATTCACTACACAGCCTTCAGTGGACTCTATAGTGCAGTGTTTGCCAACTAGTGTGGAGAAATCAGCAGGTGTGCCGTGACAGATGATCCAATTTCACCTGATTGGCGTGTCGTGACAGTTACAGCAATTACAAATCTAATTAAAGGTAGTTAATGAGACTAAAACTATGACTAAACTCAGCAGACATTTTCAGACTAATAAAAACTAAGTGACAATGAAAGAAGGAGCTGAACTTCCAGTAACACTTTAAAAGAGTGTCTCATCACTTCAACTCAATCTCCAACGAACAAGTCCGGTGCATTGTGGGAGAAGTATCATAAAGCAGCGCAATGTGATTAAATATGTTTGAATAGAAATACTTTTTGTGACTTTTTTTGTGGTGTGCCTTGGGATTTTTCTAATGTAAATGTTGTGCTGCGGCTCAAAAAGGACAGAGCGATTCACGCAGCTCACTACAATCAGGTCATCTGACTCTGAGTCTGGGAGAAAAAAAATCCACTAACCTCTGAGAAAACTTGATTTCTGTCATAAATAATGATCATATTGGACAGGCACACAAATATTTAAGGATTAAACTGGATCTCACGTAAATGGTCTGGATTCATAAGCTTTTTGTCTGAGATGTGGAAATTATTGTTCTTTTAACAGCTAAGGTAAGTGGCTAACCCTAGCAACTTTACACAGCATCGTTTATTTAAAAGTGTTTTAATTATAATCAAGCATCAACAGTGAGATAAACCAGTACTTCTGCCTGCTTTATTCAGTCATTATGTGTCCAGTTAAAGACCTGTCACTGTCTGCTTTTATTTGTCCATGTCTCACAATGCATTATGGTCTACATTGATCTAGTGACCAGTGTTGGACACTACTTGTGGGAAATCTTGAATACACTACTTTTTCTCCAATGGATATTTGGACACCACTAAAAATGGTGTGACCCCTAAATAACGCCCCCTGTAGGGAATAGTGTGGACATTCAGACACAGCCTTAGACCTTTTTATAGTGAGCAAATTGAACTCAAGTTTTGAATTCTAACGCACGAATCCTTTGCATTACCAATATATACCTCAAATAAAACTGTAGCTAGACCTAACATTAGTTTCATAGCATAAATACCCTTTCAGATTAAACTGCTTAACTAAACAGACCTCGTCTACAGTGTTTTAATTACTTGTTACATGCTTTTATTTTGAAATTTGTTTGTACTGAGTTGTTGCTGTGACAGTGTGAATGAATGGGGGCTTTGTCTGGACCGGTGCATGTGAGCTATTCTGCTTTGGGCTCAAATCACATTACTGAGCTGCTGCTATCAACAAATACACAGACCACCTTTTATCAGGATATGTACGGCCACGGCTTATCTGCCTTGATCAAGGTGAAATCGGCATTTTTCTTATCAGATAACAAGGGTGTATAGTGTGTATAGATAAACCCATGTGCTGTAAATACATTTGAATATGAGCTGTGTTCGCTTGTCAGAAAATTCAGTTCTCGTTTTTAAACCTTGTCAATGTATTCCTCCTTGGCTTTTAACTAGTTTCAAGTGCTGTTGTCATGATACTGAAAATTCAAACTTGATTTTGATACTAAGGAATAGACTCCATACTCTGTACCAATTCTGATACCATGATGATAATAATAAATACAAAATACTTTCTTTAGACAATAGAATGTGATTTCTAACATTAAATGGTAGTACTTTCTTTTATATTACCATGCGTTCTTATACCCGTGTAGTCCCTCATTTATCCAGGTAGGTTCCGTAGTGATCCATGGGCGTCTACTAGTCTATGTAGTCTTATAATTGTGAGCATGGAGCGCTTCCTCTGGTTCCAATTCACTTTCTATTGAAAAACTGTCACCTGCTCTGTAACTGCTGCTGTCAGCCTCATCATTTTGGTCTTAAAATTTTCGCATTAACCCACTCTACATAATCTCAGTATTTTTATTTCGCTATTGTGTTCGTAACTCAAGATAAGAACATTAATAAGTGACAAATCAGCTGCCTTGTTTTCCCGAGGTTGCTCCTGCTAGCGTTAGTGACAGGTTTGATTGACAGCGTTGCTAAACACCCACTTGCTGCTAAACCAGCGGAGCGGGCAGGAAGGGCCGTTACCTTCCACAGCTTCGATCCAAATATGGAACCTGGCTCCAAATTGGCCCAGTAACACACTCATTTAGTCCACTTTTTATACATGTCTATGTAAATAACTGAAAGGTAAATTCACAAATGTTGAAGCTGGTCATTTCTATTAGTGACTAAACCCTAGAAACTCAAAAATATTACAACAAAAATCCACATTTTCACAACAACTTCAGCGGCCCCCATCCGTATATAGAATGTATGAATAACTGTTTTGTCCCACCTCTCTATGTTCTTGAAGATATTGCACTTGTCATCTCGTGTGGTGATCTGAAATGCGAGCGCTGCGTGATGGCTCTCCAGCACGGCCGTATCGTTGTACAGGATGGCGAGCTCAGAGCCGGCGTTACAGAGGAAGCTGTTGGTGCGTCCAGGGTGGTCCACGTCATGAACCGTAGCAGCGATCAGGGCAGCCACCTCGTCTATGGGGTCCAGGCTTTGCTGAAGAGGCAAGGATGGATTCAGTTAGATTACGCACATATTCATGCAACAGTGGTACAGTTACGACAGTAACACAGTTGGAAGAGAGTTTGCTGCTCGGAAGGTTGACGGTTGAAATCCCGCTCCCACAGATGAATACTGTTGTTGTGTTCGTGGGAAAGACCTTAAAGTGCTTTGAATGTCTTGAAGGTGGAAAAGGGTTAGATAAAAGATGAAACATTGCCATAATATATGTTAATGCAATATGAGAATTAATTTAAGGTTAACGTAATAAATATGGGAGGAAAAGTCTGGTTTCAAGATACATGATGCAGAAGCCATTATTCACATCCATACATCTTAAAAACAAAAAACAAAAACAAAAAATAAATGTCTTTTTTATGTAAATGTATTTATTTTTATGTGAGACAGTTATAATGGTCACTGTACATGTTAATATATCCAAAACAGTCCCTCTTTTGTAAGCATAATCTTAGTTGGCTTGGTGGATCTTTACAAGCACAATTTTATTTTATGCTAACAGCTAAAGATGCCTTTGATATGCCCACAACCTCTTTTATATATTAGTTCATTTTTTTCTTTCATTGGTGGGCTGTTATGCAAAAATGAATCACCCCACACACACCTACACTAATTAATTGTACTTTTAGGTAAACCCTGATGTAATGGCTCTTCGTGATGTAAGAGTGTCGTGCTCTGGTTAAGCCACTGAGAGGTCACTGAGCGGAGGTCAGAAATAGACAGTTAAATCGTCTTATCCTCGTCCTGAGCCACTGACACAGTCAGACCAGGTCTGGCACGGAACAAAGTGGGACACGCAAGGGGCATCCCCAAACCAGACACTGAGCTTTAATTTTAATTTTAATTTTAATTTTAATTTTAATTTTAATTTTAATTTTAATTTTAATTTTAATTTTAATTTTAATTTTAATTTTAATTTTAATTTTAGTCCTTAAAGACCTACTATTTACCATTGCATTAATAGCACTCATATTTAAAAATCCTTTCAATTTTGTATTAAAAAAAAAAAAAAGCCTCAATACATTCAATACAAAAAAATCAATACATGCATTCATATTCCTGTTTTGGTGTTTGATTTTCAACAAAAAGGTGAGAGCGACTAACCAAAAAAACTTTTAGCTGATGCTAGCTAGCTTGAGACTGTAATGTTATTTGAGAGGGACCTTTTTTAACAGCACAAATTAGCTTGTTGTAATTTGTAAGTTGTAGTTGTAATTCTAAGTCAGTTCTTTATGGTCAGATTGTGTTGAAACAAAGATTAGATAAGATTAAGGTACACTTGAGTAACAGAGCTTCAGAGAGAGCAGTGCCTACAGTTAGCAGCACACCCCAAGGGAATGTTGATGACGTCAGCTACAAAGTAACAGTTGGTGCATGTGTCATTGCGGGTCACTGCAGAGTGTCCTGGCATTTTGTACTGGGGAATTTATGGGAATGGGGCTCATTTTAGCTTTGGCTCACCTTGACCCTCTCCTTGCAGAGGAAGTATGCGGTTGCATGTAGGACGTCAGCTGCATGGGAGGAGTTGTGGTAGGAGTTGGTGGAGTGGTAGTTTGCTTCGATCACCTGTAGCCACGAGCGCAGTGTGGCCTCGGGACAGTTCAGAAACTCACACACCCCGAAACGAGAAAAGATCTTCAGCCCCAAGTACGTCAAAGGTCTGAGAAAGAAACATATTAGCCATAAGAATATTGTCAGTGGTCTGATATGGTGGATCAAAACTCATTATAACAAGTATTACCTAAAATAACATAAGGCTTTCAGAGTACCACCAGATCTAAACTTGGACTCTACCTAAATAGGGCTAAATATGGTCTAAAACAAAACTAAACCAGGACTAAACCAAGTCTACGTCAGGTGTAGTTAAAGTATGAGACTAAAGTACATATAAGGTAGTTCTAAATAACAGTGCCACAGTTTGGGAAACACTGGTCTAATACAGCTATAAAGTATTGTGTATTTTGCCATGTTTCTATCAAGGCTCAATATTTATGATGTGTACAATTTATTTAAACAATGAGGAGATTTTTCCAGTTTTGATGTAATAAAGATCAGATTTGAGCTGTGGTGGTTTGAATAAATAACATTTGTCATTAATTATTGGCTCATTCTGCTCTTTACTAGTTGTAGCTCAGGCCTTTTAACGATACAGTACATTTAAAAATCGGTTTTCTGGGATTATCCTGCTTTGTGACAGTGACATCAAGTAGTTTCAATATTATCATTTATCGCAAAATTACTCTGTAGCAATATATCGTGCTTGAAAATGTGTTACTGTGACAGACCTTTTGGTAAATAGTTACACTCAGACTGTATAAAGAAGTTGACTAAGTGAGTGTGTCACCCATAGTGTTCGGCTCCAGTGAAATGAAGCTCATTGAGACTAGCAGTTACAGGGGCCAATTTGAAGCTGAGTTACATATTTGGAATTCCGACCGCGAGTATTCTAGCAACCAAAGAGCCAATCCAGAACAAAGCAGTTGAAAGTAATGCCCCTCCTCCCCCACGGCTGGTTTAGCATGGAGGGGGCACTTAGCAAAGCTGTCAATTAAACCTGTTGATAAAGTTAGCGGAAGTGACATTGGGGAGGTGCCTGATTTGTCTGTTATGTTTATTTCTTGATTTACGGACAAAATAGCAAAATAAAAACGCCAGGATCAAGTAGAGTGGGTTAATACAAACAGTTTAAGACCAAAATGACGAGCCTGACAAGAGCAGTTACAGCGAGAGGGGCAACAGAGTTGATGGAGCTGGAAGCACACCCGTAAGCATTTCCCATTTGGAACATCCGCCATGTTGCTAACAGGTTAGCTATGTCCATGTGTTATCGTGACAGGTTTATTTGTAAACCTTTACAACCCACCCCAATACTAATGTGTAAATGTGTCACGATAACACATTTTGAAGTGCAATATATTACTGAAGTCAATATAGATGATAAACGATAATATTGAATCCAAACCATAAAACAGAAGTACTATCAAAAAAAAAAAAAATAAATAAATAAATTCTAATGTATAGAATGTATAAATGAATAGCCGAATGCAACACTTAAGTACCGGTAATTAGTCTGTGTAATATTAGTTCATAGTTCAACCCTCTACAGCTCAAATCTTATCATATTGCAGGAAAAAATTACCAAAAACTTTCCACTACTACTAAGACCTTTTACCTGATTCAAAAATGCAAACTTGGCAACAAAACACTGACTTTACTAACTTAAGCTGAAGAGACTCTGCACCAGTCAGTGCTCATAATGCCATTTGCCTGTTTAGTATACAACAGCCTAATCCCACAGACCTGTCCATTGCAGTGAATTGTATACTGTTGCTATACCGTTTCATAGTTGCTGCTTCCAGGTTGAAGATGTCAAAGTCCCAAGAGTCCTCGTTTTCCATGGTTTGTGCGATCCGTGGCGGGATGTCATTCAGAGACAGGGGAGTGGTCAGGTGACTGGGGATGTGGTGCGGCTCTGGGTAAACGCATTTGAACAAACAGGAAATGGATTATATAACAAGCAGTGTGTAGCAAGTGTAGCATTTTTGTGTTTAAAGGTTCTATATTATGGTCTTGTATGCTTTTGATCTTTAAGCCATGTTATAATGCTATTACCTCCTCAAAAACATACCCAGAGTTGTGTTTTGTTCCATTCACACATGTTTGAGTAATCCTGGTTTACTTGTCTGTCTGCATCTCCAAAGCTCAAAATGCCCTGTTCCACCTTGTGATGTCATGTAGTGGTAGTTTTCAACTTAACAGCTGCTTTTTACCTTTTGTTCAGTAGAGATTGCCAATTCCAGGGCTGAAATCATCCAGATGATTCCAGTGAAGGTGTGTGGAGTTTAAAAATACAGTGGAGCCCTTCCTGTATTCCCACATGACATAACAAGGTGGAACAGTGTTTTTTTGTTTGAGAACTCAGCCTAAATATGCAGGATTTGTGTGTTAATCAATCATCGTTAATCATGTGAATGAAATAAAACACAACTCCAGGCCTGTTTGTGATGAGGAAACAACATTATAACATAGATCAGAAAGCAGCGTAATACAAGCCCTTTAAGTTGCACTTGTTTCTTCATATACACTACCAGCCAAAAGTTTGGACACACCCCCCTCACAGTTTTTTTCTTTAAGTTTACTACTTTCTTTACTTTTTAGATACATACGGAAGACTCAACTATATGGAGCAAGTTATATAGAATTATGTAGTAAAGAAAAAACTTAAACAACTCAACCAAATATTTTTATATGTTATATTCAATTCCTCATAGGATCCACCCTTTGATTTGTCGACAACACTGCAAACCCTTGTCCTTCTCTCAATGAGCTTCATGATGAAGTCTCCTGAATCGATTTTCACTTCACAGCTATGTCACGTCAGAGTCAAAAAATGCCAAAAGTGCAAAGGTAAAGGCTGTTTTTAAATGTTTTGAATCTAAAACAGATTTGGAGTTTCAGGATTAATCTTTTCTTTACTACAGTCCACATGTGTAATTCATAGTTTTGATGCTTTCAGTGAGAATCGACAATGTAAATAATCATGGAAATAAATAAGAAACATATATTAAAATGTGTGTTCAAATCTTTGACTGGTCGTGTACTCTAAAGACGACATAAATAACTGATAAGTAATTGTTATGTTGTGTTCAGTTCCTTACGTTTTGTGGAGAAGATGTATTCATTTCCTGACAATCTTCTAAGGCCATCCTATGAATTAGACAGAAAGAAGAAATCACTTTAGTTTAGTTAACAAGGACTAACAGTTCCGATACCGATACCAATACTTTGATTTTAAATATCTGCCGGTTCCTGGTACGAACCAACAACAATGCAGATATAGAAAATGGCACTTTTTTCCCTTTAAAACACATTTAACGTATCACACAAGAGGTCCATTTGTATGTAACTTATTTATGCTTCAAATCACTACAGAACAGCTTTGTATGACTAAAAGCTCAAACCTTATGAGACATTCTAGGCCAAAATCAGCCTGTAAATAGTCGTATTACATCCAATTAAAGGCCCAACCAGGATATCAGCTTAAACAATATAATGGAACTAATACCGATCCAGCAAATTTTTCAGTATCAGCGCCAATATTGTATACCAGTATCGGTGCATTCCTAGTTTAGTATAATTATGAGTTCCCAGAAGAATACAGCGAGAAATATGTAAAAATCTGCACATAAAGGTCTGAGCAGCCCGGGAGTCAAACTTGGAACCTTCTTGCTGTGAGGTAGAAGTCCTGGCCACTCAGCCACCACATAATAATACACCCCATTAACCTCACACTATAAACACACATTGTATACAGCAAATATGCCATTGGTGCCCAGTGGGTTAGAATGCGGGAATATTTGAATATTTAAATATTTTATTTAGGCAATTGGTTCTCATACAGAATATGAGGACTCTAAAAATGAAGAGTTAATTTGCAAAAACAGATCAGAGTGATCAGAGGGTTGTAGTTTATTCTTAGTATAGTAATATTTTCACAAGCCAAATGTATTTTACTGTTATCAACAAACTTTTTCCTCCCGGCCCTGTCCCGGCCCTGTCCCGGCCCTGTCCCGGCCCTGTCCCGGCCCTGTCCCGGCCCTGTCCCGGCCCTGTCCCGGCCCTGTCCCGGCCCTGTCCCGGCCCTGTCCCGGCCCTGTCCCGGCCCTGTCCCGGCCCTGTCCCGGCCCTGTCCCGGCCCTGTCCCGGCCCAGGCTGATAGTGGTAGTTTGGGTTAGGTATAGTATTTTCAAAAACCAAATGTATTTTACTGCTATGAAATAAAATTCCATCCCAAATAAATCTTTTCTGAGATATTTGATATTTGTTATTGTACTGGATGCAAACATAGCAGGAGGTACAGCAGGAAACATTTCATATAAAAAAAAGGTTATTCATTTTTTTTGTCCCACAAAAAGCAAATCAGTCAGAAGCCTTAAACTCACATTTAAATATTTATTTTTTTAAATGTAGAAAGGAAAAGAAATACAGGATAATTATTTGGATTTTTCTGTTTTTCAGTGGTCGTAATCTTTGCGTACTTCTGACCATAAAAATAAATGCTTTGTGTTGCCCTGGCAGACACATGTATTTCTTGGGTGTGTGTTGCGGATTTAAATGTTTACTTGACAATTGAAAAAGGAAGCGGACCGTCTCATCTTTGACCCGAGCATTGTCTCCTGGTGGAGCTTAGACTATTTTAGGATTTTTTTCCCAGAAACAAGACAGTATCAGTCTGACTAACTCTTTAACCAGCAAAAAGGACACAACCCACATAGAAACAGGTGCGTATATAGGAAAGTGGGGTAACACTGGAGTTTTTGACATTCATATATATAGAATTTTGTGTGGAAGTGTAATCAGTCTTGGTTTAAATATTATTGTTGAGTTATTGTGACCAGGTTTAGTTATGGTTCAGTTCTAGTTCAGTTCTGATTCAATCCAGGACCGGTGTAGTCTTAGTTCAACCCCGGTTCAGTCCTAGTTGTGTTAGCAGTCACAACAGAAGGCGTCATGGTTAGAGCTAGTTTTGATCTATTTAGACCTGGTTCAGTCCTGGTTCAGTCCTGGTTCAGTCCTGGTTTACTCTTAGTTCAGTTCTGGTCCAGTCTTGGTCCAGTCCTAGTTTAAAACCCATAGTGCGGGCCTGGTTCAGTTTAAGAAGAGCTGTATATGAGTCTGTTTGTATAAACACAGGCTGATGAGGGAAGTGGTGAGGTGCAGTTATGATGTAGACCCCACAGATGAGGGGGAACAGAGTGGGTCAAGGTTTCCTCTCAAGTCCTGCCCCAGTTCTAGCTTTTTATTTATTTATTTATTTTATTTAACCTTTATTTAACCAGGATAAAAAAAAAAAATCATTGAGATTAAAAATCTCTTTTTCAAGAGTGTCCTGGCCAAGAGGCAGCATCAGCACAGACACACAAAACAATACCACAAAATGTTATAGTATATATATATATATATATATATATATATATATATATATATATATATATATATATATATATATATATATATATAAAATATATATATTCTTCTTCATTCTTCCTTCAGTTTAGGAGAGCTATATGTCCTGTTCAGGCATGGCCAAGGTATGGTCCAGTCCTAGATCATTCTTCCTTCAGTTTGGGAGAGCTGTCTATTTGTACAAACAGAGGCTGATGATGGTAGTGGTGAGGGTTAGTTATGACGTAGACCTACAAAAGAGGTGGAGGAGGGGGTACTGGGTGAGGGAGGAGGGGCCAGTAAGAGGGGGGACTGGATAGGAGGGTCAGTCGGAGGGTTGGAGGGGGACTGGGTGAGGGAGGGGGGACCAGTCAGAGGGTCGGAGGGAGGACTGGATGGGGGTTGGGGCAGTCGGAGAGGTCGAGGTGGGGAATGGGTGAGGGAGGGGGGCCAGGCAGAGGGTCGGAGGGGGGACTGGGTGGGCCGGGCTTTCCTCTCCAGCAGCAGCAGCACAAAGGACAATCCAATGCTTCCTCCGGGGGCCGCTGCCAGGACTGCCAACTTGGCTCTGACTCAGCCTCTGTCTGTCTGCCCCTCTTTCGGTGATATGAAACACCAAGAAAATATTCAAACTCCACCTCGTAAGTGCTGAATACAACTGGAGAGGAAGGATATTTTTAAAGTACAAGTGTAGCATAAAAAGGTCTGATTTTTCATATCTTCTAATTCTGGATAACTATTTTTACATCATAGTAAATTCTAAAAGGTATTTGTAATGTAAATAAAGAAATCCTGGCTTCACTTTATAATAACTACACCTTAATTAGCCTAAACAAAGCACAAAAACAGAACAAATAGTATGTTCTGTTTATTAGTAGTAGTTTATTGGTTAAGAATGAGTCAGGCTTAGCAACTACTTAATTAATAGCATAAATCCTAACCCTTTAATTAAGTACTTACAAAGCCTGAATCATTCTTAAAGCAGTCCTATTGTGCTTGTGTCTGCTCTATAGTTATAATCTATGACACTCAGGTATGTTATAATTTGCACATTTCAAATCGCAATATTCATCTAAAGCAACTTATTAAAATAAACAAGTTCGCTGACTTCCGCTTTAGAAAACTGCAGTGCCCAATGGGAGCCGACGTTGCCGTAAACGTCATCGCAACAAAGAGCCGTGTATTCGTCGGCCGCTCCTGTGGATAGCTGGAGATCATGCTAGTGTAGTGGATTTTTTTCGTTTCTACCAAAATGATTACGCACTTAAGAAAACAAAATTGGAGAAAGAAGTACAGAACAGTGGCTCTGAAAAGTACAAATTTTGCAGAATAGGTCTGCTTTTAAAAAAAAATTTATTGTGTACTGTATTTTATTGTCTGATAATTAGAAAGTGCACGTTAGCATGCTTGTGGTTGTTAGCTTTACAACAATGAGCATGCTAATACATACACTTGTTAGCTCAAGTACAGTATATATAAAACCATGAGGTTCATGGAAATATTGACCTTATTCCACCCCACCCACATTTTCTGTAAATGCAACTAAGTGGAAATTCCGTGGAGAATTTGGGAAAAGTTTTAGTGCTAAAATATTATATAAAGTTGGTTGGTTTGTGTCAAATGTTCAATGGTTCTGTGCAACAACAAGTCCACGCTGCACTGATTCTCTGGGAAGCTTTAAAACGTCTCTGTAGTCACTATAGAATTTATTTTCTGTCAAGATCGGCAGCTCCACACAAAATAATACAACCCAAATCACAATGACGATAAGGTGGATAAAACGCTCATAGTGTTACCGTCATAAGCCCTCCCACGAGGTCGTTGGTGTGTGGGTCTTCGTCCTTGGTTCCCAGCTGAGGCGAGTACAGCTCCGTGGTCCTGAGGATCTCCAGAACTCGGTCCAAAGCTTCTGCTACAGGCATGGGACTGCTCTCCTGCGCCGCGTTTATGATGTTTATCACCTGAACAAAAAATACACAGAATTAGCTTCGATTCTTAATGTATTTACAGATTTCAACCATGGACTATATAAAGAGGTGAACAAAGTGAGTGTGATGTCACCCACAGCGTTCGACTCCAGTCAAATGAAGCTCATCGAGGCTAGCAGTTATAGGGGTGAATCTGGAGTCGAGTTCCATATTTGGAATTCCGACCGCGAGTGTCATAGCAACCAAAGAGCCAATCCGGAGCGAGGCTGTTGAAGATAATGTCCCTTCCCGCCTGCACCATCATTCTGCAGATTTGCACTTTACAAGTATAACTGCACTAATAATATTACTGCCAGAGTGAAGGACAGATGCTCTAATGTAATTTCGTTGTTAATCTGACAATGACAATAAATTATTGAAACATTGAAACACCGGTGCTGTTGCTAATGCTAGCAGGAGCAACCTCAGGGAAAGATGGCACCTGATTTATCTGTTTTTAAGACTAGATTTTGTTTTGAGTTTGCATCTGTAAGGAGTCATAAAAGTTATTAATTCAACCTTTTACAGCTTAAATCTTATCATATAGCCAAAAATTCACCAAAAATCTCCACAGTGTATATGCTGAAAAACTGACCCCAAAAAATATAGTTTCATTTAAAATATACTGAACAATAAGTCTATACAGTGCTTATCATGACAGGCCTATCTATATGTCTACAGCGGGGTCAGCAGGTGCGAGTGTGTTTCTATCAGGCTTTTATTCTGAAGGAAGTGATGCCTTCAGGGACCTGCTCCAGAGTCAGATGATACAAGAGAGACAGCACCGCATGTCATATGATCCACCCCAGGGACTTTCTGTTTCCGACTCGCGCCTAGACACCGAAGGCAGCGAAACCAGGGGAAGGAACCAATTATGGTATATTTCGTGTATTCATAGGGTTCAGCTTCCTGTTACTTGCAACATTTAAGGACTTTTTCCCATTCAAAAGATCTCAATATTTTGTTTTAAATTGTTAATCACTATGGCAACAATCTGAATTTTTTTTGTATCAGTCTGAAATCCATAGATATGTAATGTAATGAGTGACAATAATATATATTTTTTTCTAATTAGAATGGAAACAATGGTGAGTGATTTTACTGGAGTTTAAAAACAAAGACTACGCAGAGTTTTATAAAGTGGGAATATTTAAATCAGAGCTATTGTGCTTGTGTCTGTTCTGTAGTTATAGTCTTCCGTGGATCATTATGTTACAATTTGCACATTTTAAATCACAATATTCATCTAAAACAAATGAATAAAAGAAAGAAGTCCGCTCACTTCTGCATTAGAAAACTGCAGTGCCCAATGGAAGCTGACGACAGAGAAAAACGGCATCACAACAAAGAGTCGGCCCCTCCTACTGTATGTATAGCTGTAGATCACACAAGCGAGCAGCAGATCTTTCAAAATTTTTGCCAAAATTACTAGGCAATGCAGAATCCTACACGTATCACCAATTAAGAACATGAAATTGGAGAATAATGTAAGTACAAAGTACAAAGTTAGGAGTTATGGTTAGAGTGTGAGTACAAAGCAGTTATGATACCTGAATCTCCTTTATAAATTGTTTTTGTTTGTTATGAATCTAGTTTTTCTTCACGCTTTATTAAGGCTAATAAAAAGTAGTAGTTAATATAAAGTGTTGCAAAAAAATTCAGAGTCTCCAAAACATTATGAAACTTGATTATCACTGGTTGCATGCACATCATAGACTGTATATACAAACAAACATAGTTCATCTGCAAGCCACCGCATTCCAAAGAGGAAGTGAGCATGGGCGCGCTTCCGGCTTCATCAGCTCTGGCTCCAATTCACTTTCTATTGAAAAACTGTCATCCCTCTCTTTGTAACTGCTGTAACACCATGATCCTGGTGTTTTTATGTTGCTATTGTGTCCGTAACTAAAGGTATGAACATTAATAAGAGACAGAATCAGGTGTTTTCTTTTCCCGAGGTCGTTCTCACTAGCATTAGCAACAGGTTTGATTGTGTTGCGAAGTGCCTTCTCCCTGCTAAACCAGCGGTGCAAGTGGGAAAGAGCGTCACCTTCAACACTCTTGCTCCAGATTTGCTCTTTGGTTGCTATGATACTTGTGGTCGAAATTCCTAATAAGCAACTTGGCTGCAAATTTGTTGCTATAATTGCTAGCCTTGATGAGCTTCATTTGATTGGTGCTGAACACTGTGGTTGACGTCACACTCACTTATTCCACTTCTTTAAACAGTCTATGAGGCACATTTGATCATTCTCAAGTAAAAGTGTGAGTGGGCAGAGATCAGTATTTTCTTGCCCCCTCCTCTTGTGTACTGTAAAATATGACATTTTAATCGTGTGAATGGTTGTCTGGTGTGGTATGTGTGGTATTTCGAGGATCCACAGCTGCAGCAGGAGCGCTGGGGCAGGAGGCTGCTATCCCCGCACTGTGGATTGGTCATGGGACAGAGACACTGGGAGAATAGGGCGTTGAACGTAGTATAGGGGCTGTGGGTAGAGTCGCTGAAATAAGCAAACTATAATGTAAAAAAGTGAAATGGGTCATGTAGTACTTGTAAATAGAAGTTTGTTGGTACAATAAAATAAAAACAATAATAATAATTAAAACTGCAAGCAGTGATAAAGGCCCTCGCCACCCTTGCGACCGCGGGGTACACGCCACCGCGGAGTTCGCGCCTCTCGTTCCCGCTTACATCGCCCCTCCCACCAAAATCAGCGACTGAGTAATACTACTCCATTCATTCCAATGACAGCATTTATGACATTTTCACACCTCCACGGTTGGAAATAGAGGTATGTCTTCATTGACTTTTTTGTTCAGTATGATGAGTGGAATATGTGTACCAAATTTCGATGGTCAATGACAAAGTACATTTTTTTATCCCAGTTAGCCAAAACCCATGTATTTCAATGAGAAATATCGGTCGTTGCCATGGCAACACACTTGCAAATAGAGGTATGTTCTCTTTGGCTTTTTTGTTCAGTATGGAGATAGGGAGGTCCATGCCAAATTTCAAAAGTTTTTGACAAAGTCAAAATTTTTGGGTCCCATTCAAAATTTCCAAGGGGCGCTGTGGAGCAATGGATTGTCTGATCTATGTAAACTGTATATCATTAGGTTCAGATCAATATTGTGACCAAAATGTATATTAATGCCGGCTAACAGGACACTGCATGTTTGAGTTAGGTGCAATTCAACACTTCAAAAAAACGCCATTTTTCTTTGCAGGCTGGCCACACCCACATTTTATGACTTAGAAAAATCCATGTGAGTCGCCTTTAATCCCACATGGGTCTAGTTCATTTAGACGAATTTGCAAATATGTTGAATGAAAATCCATGGCGTAAAAAATCCAAACGTGAGAGTTAAAATGTTGAAAAAATGAGGTTCCGCCCACAATGGCCGACTCCCTGTAGGGTTTAGGGTGGGGTCATAATATCATTTTTTACTTGTCTTGACATGTTCTATGGTTCTACCAAATTTCATTTGTCTACGATGAAAAAGGTCTGTCATTGACGTAATGTATTTTGAACTTTGAGGTGGCGCTACTGAGTCATTTTGAAACATTAATTTTCTTGCACATCAAATTACACATTTTTTCACCAACCTTGAATTTTAGGTCATAGTTGGATTAGTGCAGAGCATCTATTTAGTCGACAACAAAGTCCAGTACTCTGAACCCCATCATTTCAATGACACATTTATGACCATTTCCACGGTTACCACGGTAACATAGTTCCAAATAGAGGTATGTTCTCATTGGCTTTTTTGTTCAGTATGTCAAGCCACATCTTCATGCCAAATTTCAAATGTTTATGACAAAGTAATTTTTTTGGTCCCATTCAAAAGTTCAAGGGGGCGCTGTGGAGCAATGTAATGTCTAACCTCTATAAAATGTATATGTATGCACTCAGATCAAGATTTTGAACAAAATGTATATTAATGCCGGGAAATAGGACACTGCAGGTTTTAGTTACGTACCATTTAATACTTCAAAAAATGCCTTTTTTCTTGGCAGGCTGGCCACACCCACATTTTATGAGTTAGAAAAATCCAAGGTAGAAGAAGACTGTAATCCCACATGGGTCTAGTTCATTCTGACCAATTTGCAAGTTTCTTGAATGAAAATCCATGGCGTAAAAAATCCAAATGTGAGAGTTAAAATTTCAAAAAAATGGGGTTCCGCCCACAATGGCCAACTTCCTGTATGGTTTAGGGTGGGGTCATAATATAATTTTTTACTTGTCTTGACATGTTCTATGGTTCTACCAAATTTCATTGTCTACGATGAAAAAGGTTTGTCATTGCCGTAATGTTTTTTTATTTTTGAGGTGGCGCTATTGAGTCATTTTAAAACATTAATTTTTTTGCCCATCAAAATAATTAATTTTTCACCAGACTTGAATTTTGGGTCCAATAAAATTGAGTTTTCGTTAACGTTCAAGGGGTAAAAATGGAGTCATTGTCGCAAGGAAAATAAGAATAAAAAGAATAATAATAATAATGGAAACTCATTTTTCCCCTTTTTTTTCCCTCCTAAACCATAAAAGCTACAGTCATGTGACTTTCTCACATTGTGCCCCATCACAAATAAGGCCCCTGTGAATTTTTTCACAAGTCCAGGACAAATCGATTGTCTTCTACGAATTTTTGAAAATGAAATTTGAAGAGGGCGCTAGAGAGTCATTTTGTGAGATAAAGCCATGATTTGCATATCATTGTGTTCAGCTCACAAATGTGCATAAACGCTGTATTAGCGTTTTCCCAACAAAAAATGTGTGAAAGAGAAATATTTTATTGAAATATTCCAAAAATTACAATTTTGTATAAAATTCACCATGACCACACCCAAAGTCATATTCAAATATAATTGATGATCTTTAATCTCACATGGGTTTAGTGGGTTTTGGCCAAATTTGAAGTGTTTGTGATGAAAACTGTGCGAGGAGATGTGTCCGCTGCATTAGCGTTTTCCCAAAATGGCCTCAAAGCGGTTCCGTTAAAAGAATAATATAAGAAAGAAATGAATGTGAGGGTGTGCGCTTTTGTCATCACCGGGTTTGATCCAATATGGCCGACTTCCTGTACATTTTAGGGCAGGGCCATAATATCATTTTTGTCATGTCCCGACATGTTCTATTTTTTGATGCGAGTCTCAGATTTTTCGGTCGACTTTTTCCGAGTCGGGCTCCCATAGGCCCAATGAAAATCAAAGTTTGAGGTGGCGCTATCGAGTCGTCTTCGTTATTTTTTTTCGTGGTCTTCAGTGACTATTAGAGCTTGGCGAGTTCTAATTTTTGACACCACTCACTGGCATGTCGGGGCGTGTTAACCACTTGATTTTTGCCATTTTCCCCGTTTCGGACGCGGTTTTAATGAGTCCCTCGCCGGGACGTTGTCTCCGGCTCGGGCCTAATAATAATAAAATATTGTCCAGTAATGGGTTTGCATTACATTTTTGCTGTCCGATTTTGTAATGTTGTTAAGCTTTACAAAGTTAACTTGGTTTTCAGTGGCTATGCAACATTTTGAGGACTTTTTCTAAATCAACAGATATTAGTATATTTTGCTTTAAATTGTTAATCGCTACGACAACAGTCCTAATTACTTAATTATAATTCTAAAAGGGGTGGTCATTTAAGGAAGTACAGGGCATGTAAATTAGAAGTTGTGGGTAGAATAGGCAAAATACGCAAAGTATAACAACAATAGGAGTAATATAGGTATTTTAGAACCTCAACCTCACTGTTAGCATCACTACTTCCTGTTGCATTGTCAAGCTAAAATGAATAAATATTTAAAGATGAGGCAGTGGACAGGGAGCTGCAGGTGGGTCAGGGGTCAGAGGTCAGAGGTTAGGGGGATAGGGTCAGGCAGTGGACAGGGAGCTGTGGGTGGATGTCACTGACAACATGTTAAACACTACACAAATAAAATGAATACTTCACTAACAGACACTTCTGTGTTTAGAAAGAGACATGTTTGTGTCTCAGTGCTAATGCTAATGCTAATTTTGAGACATAATATATTAAAACAGCGCCGCAAGTTGAAGTATTTTACATATAAAAAATATGGGGTCGTCTTTATTTTAATAGGCTGTGTATTTTATGTTTTCAGATTTTAATAAAAGGGACTGTTAGCTTTGAGACACAGTGAGCTAGCTAGCATGCTACACTGTACAGAGCCTATAGTAAATAACAGTTTGTTGGTGAAATAATGTAAGTATTGTCCAGTAACAGGGTTCAGTTTCACTTTAGCAGTACTATTTTGTAATGTTATTACAAGCTTCCTCTATATGCCACATTTTGAGGAGTTTTTCTTATTTTGAGGAGTTTTTCTCATATTTTGTTTTAAATTGTTAATCCTTATGGCAATGGGTGTAATTTTTCATCATTATTGTTTGTATATATATATATATGCATAAAAAATACTTTGAATCCTTACATAAACACACATCTTGTAGGATGATGTATTGAGTAAAGTTATTTACTAAACTAACTAAATACTAAATTACTTGTGTAGGTGTGGTGGTGAAAGAAGTTTATCTAGTAACTGTAACTTCATACTTCCAAAATTGTTTGCCTTCAAGGTAATATCTCTGTAATTACTGAGCCTATCCAGGCAAAACAGAAAACTGGCTCAAAGTGCAATGTCTCCTCAGCGCCAGTATAAATAAACAAAAGTTGAAAATGTTTTTTTAGACAATAGCATGAGAAAGCATTGCTGTCACTCAACCCCATATATGTGATTGTTGTCATTTAAAAGGACTTTAACACATATTAATACGCCTCTGGAGCCAGTCTGTAAGAAATAATAATATGGTGCACTGTGCATAATTAGTTTGGGCGTTGAAAAAACAGTGAATCTCACATAGAGCTATAAAGTGCCCTGTCCTGGTCATGGTAAATGGTAGTAACATATATATACATAATATATACAGTATATAGTTGAAACCATACATGCATACACTATATAAAAAGACACATGCACCTTTTTTCTCACTGTCTGACATGAAACTATGAACTATTCATGTTTTAGGTCAATTAGGATCACCAAACTGATTTCTATTTGTTAAATGCAAAAATCATGAGAGATGGATTTTTTTTGGTCAATTTTTGATGGCTCAGTTACACCATTTCTGTCAGGAGGAATGGGCCAAAATTCCTGTCAACTATTGTGAGAAGCTTCTCGAAGGATATCAAAAGATTTGACCAAAGTCATACAGTTTAAAGTCAATGGTATCAAATACTAATATATGTAAACTTCTGACTGAAAACAGTAATGAAAAAATGTCCAAAAAAATCCATCTCTCATTATTTTGGCATTTAGAAAATAGAAATAATTTTGGTAATCCTAATTGACCTAAAACAGGGAAAGTTTAATGTGATTTCATGTCAGACAGTGAGAAAAAAATGTGCTTGTGTCTTTTTAGATAGTGTATGTAAACTTCTGGTTTCAACTGTAGCGCTTTCCACATTCAAGACACTCAAAGCACTTTACATCAAGGAACCACTCACCCATTCACGCACACACTCATACACCAGTGTACACAAACACTGGGGGCAAAGTGAGTTAAGTGTCTTGCCCAAGGTCACAACGACAGTATTCATCTGTGGGAGCTGGAATCGCATCGCCAACCTGTGGGTTAGTGGACAAACACTCACAGCCTGAACTACCTATGCTTACCCACCTTTGTAATGGGAGCTTCGATAGTCATGGAGTGGATTCGGGCCATAGAGGAGTGTCTTCGCTGGGAACTCCCTATAAAAAAATAAACAAATTAATTTTTTCTCTATTGAAGAAAATGTTTACCGAATAGGATTCAGTGTTATAAGATTTACAAACCAATATGTTTTCACTACATGGCCATCAAGACTCAGAATGATTTGGCCATTTTGTATGATTTATATCATTATTATTATTTTATTATTATATTTATTTATATATATTTTTTTATGGTTTCCAATTAATATTATAATAAGTTAGAATGTACAAAAACACCTGCTCTAACCACTAAACACAGTGCATAGTGTTAGCGTGCAAAGCTTTTTTTTTTTTTTTTCCTGAGTAAATGCCAATATAAAATTATGACAAAATACATCAAATATATGAAGTAAGATATCAGGAATTATGCTGTAAGGAAAAAGGGTATATAATTCAACTTTTTTTTTTAAATGTTAATGTTTTATATTTAAATCCTCAAAGAATCCACCCTTTGCTTTGTCAAGTTATTATTATTTTTTTCTTTATTACATAATTCCTTGTATCTTGTTTCATGTTTGATGTCTGTGTGTATATAAAATGAAAAAAAAGGTGTGTCTAAACTTTTGACTGGTGTTGTTTAAACATACACAACTAAAAAGTTTTGACATACCCCCCAAAAAATGTATAGAGTTATTTATTTCCATCAGGGAGGAGACTGCGGAGCCTTCAGGTCAGAACCAGCAGACTCAGGGACAGTTTCTTCCACCAGGCTGTCAGGAGACTCAACTCTCTCCCTTCCCTACCCTCACTTTTCCCCTCAGGTTTGCACATTTCCTTTTTTGTTGCAAATTTTTATTTATTCTGTTTTTTTTTTTTTTTTTATCTTTATCGCTTATTAATATGCTTGCACTGAGGTGGGAGAGGACAGCACTTTCATCTGTGCTATATATCTTGTATGTATATGCACATGTGACAATAAAGAGAAATTGAATTGAATTCTTGAATTCATTCATACTGTGTGTACATAAAAATGTAGAAAGTAGAGAGGGTGTGTCCAAACTTTTGACTGACAGTGCATACAAGAACACAAATTAAAATGTCCCTATGTAAATATATGATGTAATTTTTTATGTGTATTTTAAAAAAGATGATCTTAAAATCAAATTGAATCAAGATAAATTAAAAAGGAAAAAGATGACAGCATATATTTGCGTTTACAACAACTTTTTAAACTTTTTTGTAACTTTGTGTGTGTGTGGTTGAATGTGTTTGTTACTCGAGTTCAGATTTGTTTACATATGTTCTCCATCATTAGCTGCTAATTACAGCCCCGTAGACATCCAATCAACACCTCATGAACCAGGGGAGCTTTGTATGGAGTAATTTTCCATGATTTTTGTCCCTTCCACCTCACCGTCGCTCCCTCTTGACGTTGTGGATCTGACGTCCAGTGAGCCTTTCCTGCGGTCTTTATGTTTGCTGGATTGGATGTCTGGGGAGGAGATTGCATTGCATTAGCCACAAAAACACATTCACGGTAGAAATGCAACAGCACTGACGTAAAAGGCAGTAGTGGAAGAAGAACTAAGTAAAAGTACAGTTATTGGAGCCAAAAATACACAAGTAAAAGTAAACGTATCATATGAAAAAATCTCCTTAAGTAAAAGTATTAAAGTTTTAAAACGTACTTAAAGAGCGAAAAGTAAAAGTATTCATTAGACGTCAAAAGTGAATATTTTGACGTCTAATGAAGCTTTAAATGTGATGATTTTGATAAAGATTTGTGCAAAATTTTGCAAAATTGTGCAAAAACAGAAACAATTGTCTTTTTACCTTTCAACAGGTCTCAAACTATAATAAAAATCCTTTCACTTTTCCGTCCTGTTCAAAAATGTAGTGGAGTAAAAAGTACAGATACTGCTCTCAAATGTAGTGAATTAAAAGTAAAAATTATCCACTGTAACATTTACTTAAGTACAGAACTTTACTACTTTTACTCCATTACGTTCCGCCACTGCATAAAGGTCATAAAGCGGTCAACATGGTAGCAGAAAAGATAACATACAAATATGGCTTCTGTCGACTGGAGTTTTCCAATATTTATTTATGAATCTTTGATTTGATCTTGCTGTTCTTGAGGTGTGTGATGCAACACTGGAAAGGGGGGTGTGGTATAGTGCTGGGAAAAGCTCTCAAAACTGTCAAAACTACTCTCGATCAGGGGCGTCAGACTGGAGGGGTAAAGGGTATTGTTAGTAGTATTGATAGTACAGTGATATGATATAAAACATGATGAATGTAGCAACTTGGTCAACTTTATGTGAAATAAAAGCTGAAGAATGAGCCGCGATACACTTGTCCTGCAATGTGAATTTTTTCTTTCACAATCAAAAGTTTGAACAGAGCAAGAAAAGACTCCACAAAAGCTGCGGTCTCTCATAAAGATAAAGCACATCAGGACGTCGTGAAGTTCATTTATTTAAGAAACCGGATCGTGATTAAAGAAAGCAGCTTAGGCCCATGAGCCTCCTGAAAGTTACTCCAAAAACCACGCTACAAACCTAACCCTGTGAATAGTAGAACTTTACCCCTGAGCAAACAGCAGATATGAGGCTGTGTTGTGTCTGGGCCAAAGACTTAACAGAGATTTGCAGCATTCAGTGGTTAATGCCGAGTTGTATTTTGGGATCAACTTGTAGTTTGTTTTACTAATTTGAGTTTATAAACTAGGCCGTTGGTTTAATCCATATCACAGAAGGGAGAGCGATCTGAATGTTTTTTTTCATTTGTTGGATGTAAAACTCTCACCTGTTTGAGACTCCGCCTGCACTCGTTCACTGGGTTTTTCACTCTGGAGGATGGAAAAAAGTTAGTTTGCTGCACTATTATTAAGTCATAAATGTTTCTTGAGTGAACCCACCTTATTATTATCATTTAAAGGCCTGTTGATAGACACATAGTGTCTGATTTTACTGCAAAAGAAAACAAACGTGTTAGTGAAACTCAAAAAGGTTTAATTATGAGATTATTCCAGTTCCTGTGCAGAGGCACCAGAGGCCAGGGTCACTCACCCTCCCTGTCCAATCACAGGAGTGATCTTCACATTTTGTTGAATGCTGTCTCCATTCTTCTTTTTGGCATAGTAAATCCCCTGCCACTCCTGCAGCACAGACACGAGGTTCAGACATAGAACATAATGTACAAACGACCCCACTGTGTAATCGCTCTGTTACATTCTCATTCATCTCGTCACTTTTCAACACAAAACATAGTAATGAAAATGTCCCTGCCGAACACAGCAGTAGTGTTCAGCAAATGAAGAGGACTGAGCACTGCAGTTTGTGGCTATAATCTCCAGTCAGTGTCCACACAGAGGTCAGTGCTGCAGCCTTTAAACCCGGGGAGCGCTCCTGGGGTCTCTGTTTCATGTCCCGCTCCCATTGACCCATCTTAAAATGCCCAGCCCCCTCCTGCTGGGCCTGTCCCACTGGCACCTGTCTGCACCTGACCTTTAGTATCTGTGCAGTGAGATTATACAGACTCCTCTGACCCTACTCAAAAACAATTGGACCTGTTAGTGGGCTGTGCCAACATTCAAACTCTATCATTTTGAAATCTTAAAGCTGTATTTGTTTTTGGTGGTCTGCCAGTCACATGCTATTAACAAACCCCATCTGCTTCATACTTTTCTCTCACACCAACTGACGTAGCGTCCCCTTTCACTACACCCATAAATTTTGTCTTTGGTGTTCCTCTGCTCTTCTGCCCATACACTGACAATATATATTCACCATTTCAATCCAGTCTCTTGCCAAAACATGATTTGAAGTTGCCTTTGCTAACCGTTACAGCCCATCCCTACCATGAACAATAAGAAACACAGTATTTTAACCAGTTCAATTCCACCATTTTCAAATAATACAATATTTATAAAGGATGCTTTTTCAGTTGCAATAATGATTTCGATACTACAGCTTTACGCATTTGCTGATCCCCAATATCAACTGATACCAGTACAGAGACTGAAAACAGCATTTATTTCCTTCATTTGAACAAAAATAAAATAAGACAAAACTGAACCAAATTGGTTGTGTAGCTGTTAATCTAGTCCCAGCAGTAACCACAGAATAGCTTTGTATGAATAAAAGTTGAAATATTATGAGATATCTGGGCCATTTCCAGATAATCCTTTTCATAAAATAAATATGCAAGACATGTACATCCCTGTAATTTACGCACAACTAAATAGCTCCCCAAAATATATTCACAACTTAAAAACTGTTGCATTGTACATTTTAAATAGCAGTTTACAACTAAAATGACTTTTTTTTAAAAACTAAACGTCGGCATAATAATGTCATCACAACAAATAGCTGGCACCTCCTATGGATAGCTGCACATCACACTAGTGAGCAATGGATTTTTCTCTTTTTCATTTGTACCAAAATGACTACAAGCTGCTGCTGAATCCTACACGTATCACCGATCAAGAAAATTGAAGAACGAGGTATGTCACAGTGGGAGTGTACCGGTGCCGGTGAAAACAGAGATTAATCGGCAAAATGGCATCTTGAAAAGAAGCTGATTAAATACAACTTAGAGAGGGTAAAGGATAAGGAAACAACTACTATAGCATGTTTAAAAGCTCTGTAAAGTCCATTTGGCAGAATAGGTCAGAGCTCTATGGTGATTTCATAGGAGGTTTAAAATGTAACAAAAAAAACAAGCAAATACTATAACCACAGAAATGGGTATGTACTCACTCTGACACATTGTGTAGAGTGGAGTGGACAGTCCTTTTCCTTACCTTGCCTTTGCGTATGCAGGAGTTTATCGTTTCAAGGAGATCAGGCTTATTCTTCTCACTTTTAGGCACTTCTATGATTTCTTTTCCTATCAGCTCCCCCTGTTGGTAGCCCATTATAGACTCGTAGGCCGGGTTCACATACTGCCAAAGAGAAAGCAGGACAAATCAAAAAGTGCATGACAGGTTTTGATTCTCAGATTTTGCTTTCATTTGGTGGGATAATAGTTGTTGAAAATATACATGATAGTTTTGTGTTTTGTTTGATTCATGTTTGAGTAACACTTTATTATTAGTCTGTCTACGTCTCAAATTAATGGCTACATTTTAACTTTATTTCAGCAGAGTTTGGAAATTCAAGAACTGAAATGATCCAAATGATTCTAGTGAAGGTAATGTCTGATGCCACACAGCGGTGACATCAGACATTTTGGTTAGAGAAGCTAAGGAGATACTAAGGTTTTCAATGTGGGTCCTCACCTTAACATGGTTAAGTGTTTTAACAATGAAGCGTACCACCCACCCCCCTACCATGTTTGCTTCACTGTTTTAAACAACTAAATGTAGTTAGTCCCTGTAGTGATTTATAAAAGGTAATATGGAATATTTTTTTTTATTTGAGTCTCATATTGAACAACATATTTAGCAGAGATTGGCAAGTGCGGCACAAATCTTTGGGGGAGCTATGGGGGTGCTTTTTACCATTCTAGGGGAGGCTAGTGCCCTCTCAAGTTCCTCCCCAGCTGCCACCCCTGTTACCACATGACATCACAAGGTGGAAGAGAGAGTTTTCTGACTGGGAGAAGAGCTCAGCCTAAATAAGCAGGGTTTGTGCGTTACACATGTGTGAATGAAACAAAACACAACTCCAAGTATGTTTGTGGTGAGGAAACAACATTATCACAGAGATCACAAAATGGTGTGATATGGGCCCTTTAATAAAGCACAAACAAAGACTTAATTCATAACAAACTCATTTTTTTAAGAATGATTCAGGGTTAATAAATTAGTAACTATTCAAAAAATGGCTTAGGGGTTTCATTAAGTGGTTAGCTTGAATCATTGCTAATGCTAATCAAAGTTATTTATTATAAAGTCAAAATTCTTGGAACAATCTCAAATCCTAGCAGGTTATGATACCGATAACTTGGTGAGGTCTTCATGGAAATGAGAAGCCAAAGGGAAAGAAGGAGTCTCAAAAACACAAGCCAGAACTTGAAAGAACAAGTATCAGCTAAAGAGGGGAAGCTTATTTAAGTCAAATGTTTATGTCCATGGTGCTTTGAAGTCTATAGAAAAGCCCCATTCAGAACTAGGATCACAAGACATGAGCATGCACACAGCGGAGACATGCAGAGCACACAAGTCGGGCCAGGAAAAACAAAAATCAATACAAAATCAATTCATCAATACACGGAACAAACTGTATTTTTTATCTGACCTGAATGACTTGATCCTCAGATGTGATTTCTATGGCCTCTTGGCTCTGTTCCAACGCCGTGAAAAGAGCGTTCCCAGCCCTGAACAAGACAATGAAATCAGTTATTCAATTTGAACATGTTTTTATCTGCAGGCAAATAGTACAGACTGGGCTTGTCATAAGTATTGAAAATCAGATACTAATCGATACTAAAACTAGCATCGAAACTAGATACTCATTTGAGCAAGTATTGATATTGATACTATAAAATCCCATTTCACAGGACAGAAATGAAACTTTCCTGATAGAATGATTTTGAGCTGTTTTAGAACAAGTATAAAACACATAGACTAGTATATGCCCATGGACCACTATGAAACCTACCTGGACACTGAGGGATTACACAGACATAAGGCCACATGGGAATAGAAAAACAAAGTATTTCTATTTAATACTGAAAATCACATTATATTGTCTAAAAAAAGAGAGGGTTTTTTTGTTTTTTTTTATTGTTGTGGTATCAGAATCGGTATGGAGTATTGAGTTTGCAATCTTAGTATCATGACAACACTAAGAGAAATACAGGTATCCCATGTAGTTACTGGCGGCCGGCAAAAAAAATACAAATCCCATTTTAGTCCCAAAGTACAAAGAGTGAAAGATACAACTTAAGCCCGCCACACACTACAGGATTTTTCAGTCTTGTGCAAATTATAGTGTAGCGTGTGGTGGGCTTTAGATCAGGGCTTCTCAAACTGTGGTGCTTGAACAGCTTTCAGGATGTGGGTTTTCCCTCTAGTTCTAGTAAGAGTTTCGTTTAGAGTTCAAGTTATCCACTATTTTGTCCTCCTTTAGATAATCTCTTGTTTAGAACCACAGTGGAAATGACGCAGTCCAGTTTTAGATCTGGTTTAGTCCTGTTATAGACCTGGTTTAGATCTGGATTGGACCTGGAATAGTCCTGTTATAGACCTAGTTTAGTCCTAGATTAGACCTGGTTCCTAGACCCGTTGTTATAGACCTGGAATAGTCCTGTTTATAGACCTAGTCCTACTATAGACCTGGAATAGGAATTATAGACCTGGAATAGTCCTGTTTTAGATCTGTTTAAGATCTGGATTAGACCTGGAATAGACCTGGAATAGACCTGGAATAGACCTGCAATAGACCTGTTACAGACCTGGTTTAGCCCTAGATTAAAGCCCTGGTTTAGACCTGTTATAGACCTGGTTTAGATTAGACCTGGATTAGACCTGTTATAGACCTGTTTAGCCCTGTTATAGACCTGGTTTAGACCTGGATTAGACCTGGAATAGACCTGTTATAGACCTGGTTTAGCCCTAGATTAGACCTGGAATAGTCCTGTTACAGACCTGGTTTAGCCCTAGATTAGACCTGGAATAGTCCTGTTATAGACCTGGTTTAGCCCTAGATTAGACCTGGAATAGACCTGTTATAGACCTGGTTTAGTCCTAGATTAGACCTGGAATAGTCCTGTTTTAGATCCGTTTTAGATCTGGATTAGACCTGGAATAGATCTGGTTTAGTCCTTTTATAGACCTGGTTTAGCCCTAGATTAAACCCGGAATAGTCCTGTTATATACCTGGTTTAGCCCTAGATTAAACCAGAATAGTCCTGTTATAGACCTGTTTAGTCCTGTTTTAGCCCTGTTTTAGATCTGGATTAGACCTGTTATAGACCTGGAATAGTCTGTTTTAGACCTGGTTTAAACCCGGTTTAGGCCTGGAATAGTCCTGTTATAGACCTGGTTTAGATCTGGTGGTACACGGAAAGCCAAATCTCTTCTTTGGTGGTACCTTGTGTAAAACATTTGAAAAACACCTGACTTAGACGTTTCTTAATTAAAAGCATTGCTAAAAATGTATTTAAAGCTTGTGAAGGCAAACATATGACACCAATGAAGCATTATGTTTTTATTATCAGTATGTATTATCAGTATAGTCAGCCATCAGCATCATTTGACTGAATTCTAATTCCTAGTTCTACCAAGAACTGCCATAAGCCATTTGTTTCCAGTAATACTGTCAGTGATTTGGTACTTAGAATGTTGCACCCATTTTATCTACAGCTTCGTAAATTATAGTGAGCAATTGTTTGATTACTGTTAATACAAGATACACCCAGAGTCTCATGTAAACAAAAAGAGATAGGGATGGGCAGGCCTGTCATTATAATCACTTATAGTCCAATATATGACAGATGGAGCAATGTTATTTGGGGTCAATATTTATCGTGAGGACTTTTTCTTTGTTACTAATGCAGAACTTTTTGCAATTTTTCTGTACTTTGAAAAGATTTGAGTGCTATGTTAAATAAATTACTCATTAAAAGATACAAACTAACTACTACAACTTTTCCAGCTTCAAGTCACTCAAAGTGCTCACATCAATTTCCTTCTGTCCTCTAACCACTGCACCCCCACTGTGGGACTAATAAAGGCATATCTTTGCCTTATCTTATCAAGAAACCACTCACCCAGTGTCTTGCCCAAGGACACAACAACAGCATTCATTCAATCTCTCTCTCTTTGGGTTTTTGTGATAATTCTCCTTTAGCGTTACAGTGTAAGTGGTATAAATTGATTTCAATATTATCGTTTATCGTCTATATTTTCTTCAGCAATGTCAGGTCTAGGAGCATGGTGATATATAGGTTTGAATATCAGTAGTTTTTCCCAGATATCGATATTGGTTTGATATTTAAAAGATTGACTTCAGTTTGTCTTCAGAATGAAAACTGGGGGGAACCTGATGCTGAATCTGATCATTTCTATTAGTGACTGAACTGAACAGTGACAAGAACTCACTGTATTACAATAGATTTTGTAATTTGAACAATATTAATTTTAACTGCCCTCATCTGTATTAAATATTATTGGCCTAGAGAATGTTGCGATGTCATCTGAAACCCAGCAATACATACATTTAAATACATACGCTATTATCTTCAGTGTAAAATCTGTGAACTTCAAAATAGGCACATACCTTAGTTTGAACTGCGCCCGGACCTCGCCGTGCTCCAACTGCAGCAGCTCGTTATAGCAGGCCATCATATTGGCATTTTCCACGTATCTCTGGGGTCAAAGGTTAACGACAAAACAACAATTAGACAATTAGGAGCCTGGTTACAGGGTTAGTCACATCTCACCACCCTCATAAGCCTGGAGAAAGACACCACATAGTTTGGGGTCACCCTGGTCCCGTTACACCTCAGAAATATAGTGGGAAATAGTTAATATGGCAGTGGTTGTTTGGTTGTTGTGAGTATGTTTTTGAACAGTGGTGGAATGTAATGAAGTATGAGTAAGTACTGTGTTTTTACTTGGAAGTGCACACTTTTTACTTTTACTTCACTACATTTGAGAGCAGTATCTATACTTTTAACTGGACTGAAAAGCAAAAGTATTTATTATTATTGTGTGTGACCTGCTGAAAAGGTTGAGGGTTTATTTTTAATATGTTCAAAATTTGAGCAAACAAAAATATACTAATAAAATAAATAATTGTTTCTACTGAGCAAAATTCGGCACAAATCTTTATCAAAATCACTTATAAGACCTGAAAATCTGCGCAAAATACTTTGGCTTTTTACTTTTGAAGTACACTTTTAAATGGGTACTTTAATAATTTTGCTATTTTTCCATGTGATACTTTTACTTTTACGCGAGTATTTTTTTCTGCTCCGGTATCTGTTCTTTCGCTTAAGTAACAAAACTAAGTACTTTTTCCACCACTGGGTTTGAGGAACATATTTTTCAGGTCAAGTCAAACTTTATTTCTATAGCACATTTAAAAACAACCTCAGTTGACCAAAGTGCTGAACAGGCTGTAGCGAAATAATTTTTGGGAGAATTATCAAGATGAACATCTAGACAATATTATAGCAAATAAACCATCCTATATGTGCAGAAACCTGCTGTTTGTCCTGTTAAAGTCTGGGCTGAGGTTCAAATATCCCACAAAACATGAATGGACTGAAGAATTACCACGTTTCAGTTTTAGTTCAAATATATATTATAGTTTTGTTTATTTTTTACTTTCAATCAGTTGCTTTTGTAGGCTTTTAATAGACTTTCTACTTTATAATCTGATTTTGTACTCAATTTCTCAACTTACCTTGCAGTGTGTATAGTCCTATTACTCATGGCAGGGAAGTTCAAATTATATAACTACATGTCAAAGTCTTTCTTATTCTGTAAAACACTTTGAATGACTTTGTTTATCCCCATGAGAAAAAGGCAAGTTCATTTGTGTAGCACCATTGAAAGCAAACACAAACACATGTACAGCAAAAGTAACAATATTTTCTTTATAAATGAAATAAGGCCACTGTTGCCATGGAAGCTAACGTAATCTATAATATTCATCTCAATCTGGAATTTCCCGAGGGACTACAGAGCTGTTTAAAGCCTCCAGAGAATGGGTGATGAGTGTTGACTTGTTGGTCACATGAATACTGAATACATGAATACTTTTACACAAAGCAACATTTTATCATACTTTATATTAAATTTTTGAGGAGAAACTATTCCCGAATTCAACAATGAAAAGAAATGGGGTTCCTTCTTAACCGGAAGAGCCACCATGACGACAGAGTGGTTTGGAGCGTTTAGAGGCAAAAGTGGACAGATCAATAAGCAGATTTTTATTCTACTGTAATACTGTCTGCTCAACACTTTGTTTTGGATTTTAAATACATTTGATTGGATATTATTTGTGGTCTTAGCATATCTCACTTACCACTTGAAAAGTAGCATAAATATTTCAGACAGTTGTGTTTTTTTTCCACCCCCCATGTCAACTGAAGTGTCAACTGAAGTCTAACTTACTAAAACTGATCTAAAAATAACTGCTAGGTACTACTTGGTGTAGGGATCCGATACCGATACGATTCCAGGATGGAATATCAGCGCCGATCCAGGAAATTGGGTTGGAGCTGATACCCCGGTTCAGCATTTGAATCAATGTAATAAGACTATTTATAGGCTGATGTAGTCTCAAGATGTGTCATAATGTTTTAACTTTTATATATACAAAGCTGTTCAAAATGGATCCAAGTGTGTTATGTAATTGTTATTTATATTGGAGTAAGTCAACTGTGTTATTTTTTTTTTTTGGGGGGGGGTGGGATGCCATTCATTATACTTTGTCCTGAAATATCCAAAAGGTAAATTCACAAAAGTTGACCCTGATCATTTCTATAAGTGACTAGACCCAGCAATTCACTATATTACACCATAAATCTGCATTTGAACAATATTCATTTTATCTGCCCCCATCTGTATTAAATATGATTGAACGTTGTGATGTCATCTGAAACCAGCAATACTAGTATCGGATAATATCAGGAAACACTTAAAGTCAAAGTATCAATATCGGTATCGGAACTGAAAAAGCTGGATGCATCTCTAGTCTGGTATTAACAACATACAGAGGTCATAATAATAGTTTTAATTACAGTTCGTCACAAAATTATCTAGGCTAGATTTTTTCCCCCATGTATTTGAACCATTTTTTTCTTGTTCCAGTTTTGTATAAGCAGCTCTTGTGATCAAAAGAAGTCTGCTGTGTATTGTCTGCTTTGAATCAGAAAACATTTTATTGTCTGAGATTCAGGAAGTGCGCTGTTGGCATGCTAGTTGTTGTTGTTAGCTTCACTGTGATGGCAAAAATCCACTGTGGTCCCTGAAAGTTGTGAAAAGTGCTTATAAACTCATCGAGGTGAATAATTAGAACGCTGGAAATGCGTAAGGTAAGTGAGGAATAACTTTGGACCACTGCAAAAATGAACTAGCTTTGTTTTTCACATTTTAAAAGGGCCCATATTACACTATTTTTTGATCTTTCTGATGTAGTAATATTATAACATGTCTTAAAGGTCACAAGAGTCAATTTTGTGTAATATAGGACCTTAAAAGATGGCAAAAATCAGGTAGAGTGCCTTTCATTTTAGCGTTAAAACCTCTTGCACCTCATTGAACATTATTTGGGGTTTATCCAAAATGTGCCGCCAAAGCTTTGTTCTGTGTTATTAATAAACCCTGCCTGGATTTCACTCTAATGTGAGTAAAAGATTATCCCTCTCAAAGTGCTCGACACAAGTTACCTCACTTTCAAAAGCCACAGAGTTTAATAATAAAACAGGACAAACTCACCCTATTGAAGCCAGCATTGATGAGGGGCATCACAGAGGCTTCCTCCCTGTCTGGCCTAAAGAGACAAGAGAATTATGCAGCATGAAAAAGTATATTCAGGTTCATATTAGAGCCATCAAAAAATGAGAATAAACAGATGATATTAGAGTTAAATTACAAAATAATAAAAGACAGGAAGCTACATGAGCAGTGACTGTTTACATGCACACCATAGACTGTATATATAAGTGGACATAGCTAACGCGATAGCTGCCACGTTCCGAATAGGAAATGCTGATGGGCGCGCTTCCGGCTCCATCAACTCTGGCCCCAATTCACTTTCCATTGAAAAGCTGTCAACCCTCTCTCTGTAACTGCTGCTGTCAGACTTGTAATTTTGGTTTTAAACTGTATTACCTCGCATTACATGATCCTGCTTTTTATTCCACTATTGTATCCGTAAATCAAGATATGAACATTAATAACCCCCTTTCCCCCGAGATTACGCCTGCTAGCGTTAGGAACAGGTTTGATTGACAGCGTTGCTAAGTATCCGCTCCCTGCTAAACCAACGGTGTGGACAGGAAGGGGCATTACCTTCAACAGCCTCACTCCGGATTGGCTGTTTGGTTGCTATACTAATTGCGGTCAGAATTCGAAATATGTAAGTCGGCTCCAAATTTGCTGCTAAAACCGTTAGCCTCGATGAGCTTCATTTGACTGGAGCTGAACGCTATGGGTGACGTCATACTCACTTAGTCCATTTCTTTTTACAGTCTATGATACATACCAAAAATGTGATCATTATCTGATTTCTGCAGTTATCAGATTATTCAAATGTCAAGTAAACAGTTACATCCAATCTGGGTTATCTGGTTTCTTTCTGACTGTCCACACCCGAGCAGGTTTGACAAGGAAGTATATTTAAAAAACAAATGCGGCAAAGACAAGTAAAAGCAAAAATGTTAAAGATTAAAATAATCATTTCAAAATGAACTGTGTTTTGTCTTATTTATTCTATTGATTATATAACACATGTCCCGAGGTGAGGTTCACATTTCCTGCATGAATGTAACCAAACATCAAAAATCACGTCTAATTATGGGGTTGTTATGTGATTATTTGAGTATGTGAATGTTCCCAGTGACTTACGGAGGTCACAAATACGTCATTGTAATAAGTCAAATCGTTATTGTAATTCATATATGGTAAAAGGCTCTGTGCATAATAGCACGATAGCTAGCTAGCTCACTGTGTCTCAAAGCTAACAGTTACTTTTATTAAAATCTGAAAAAAGAAAACAAACAATTAAAAGTAATTCAAATAAAGACTACCTAATTATTTTATATGTAGAATACTTGAGGCTGTGGGGTTGGTTTAATATTTATTATGCCTCAAAATTAGCATTAGCGTTAGCATTGAGACAAAAACATCTGTCTCTCTAAATACACAAGTGTGACTGAAATATTCATTTTTTTTGTGTAATTTTTAACGTGCTGCCGCTCCCTGTCCACTGCCTGATCTTTAAATATTAGCATGACTCTGTAGTAGTAGTAGTAGTAGTAGTGGTGTAGTAGTAGTGACGCCAACATTGAGGTTTTTGGTCATATGTAAAAATGGGGAGAAACTGTATGGAGTTTATCTGGACAAATTATGTGTTGCTTATGTTAATGCAAAATTAGTTACACTGAATACTTATTTAAATCACAGATAAATAAAGTTTAGTCAGAAAGAATGTACGTACTTCGAGTTAGCCTGTGTGCACGTACCTTTTCACAACAGCAACTATCACAGTGTTTTCTGAAGAGATGACCGATCTGATTGCCCTGAAAGCAAACACACAAAAACAACATTATCGAAGTGAGCGAAAGATGGAAAAAGCTTTTGCATCAATCAATACGTCCATTATATATTATACAGTCAGTTTTTCCAGTGCATAGAGGCCCATCATGTGCCCCACTTCTGGTCAGTTCAAAGCACAGCACATTTTTAGCTTAAAGGGCCCATATTACACCACTTTTGATCTGTTATAATGTTGTTTCCTCATCACAGTTTCAGCCCTGGAACTGCTAATCTTGACCAATTAAAAGTTAAAAAGTGACGCTTCATGACATCACAAGGTGGAACAGAGCATTTTGAGCTTTGGAGATAGACCAACAAATAATAAAGAGTTACTCAAACATGTGTGAATGAAACAAAACTCAAGTCTAGGTATGTTTTTGATGAGGTAACAACATTCCAGCTCGGCTTAAAGCTTACAAGAATCTATTTTGCGTAATATAGGACCTTTGATATTTACTTGGCATAGTGACAAGGATTTGTAACTTGGCAGAAAAAAGCATTAAAAGGGAGTAAAAGTAATTTGTCATCTGGCTCTATTGGCACAGTACATGTAATAAAATCTAAATTGTAATCAGACTCTATTGTCAAAAATTTAAATTAAATCATTGACAAATCTGTAACTAATCCAGGGCAGAGACTAAAGAAGGGCTGAACCATGACTAAACTGGTTAAAACCCAAGACTACGCAGGACTAAAAAGGTTCCAACTAAACCAGGATTAAGCTAAGTCTAAACCAGGTCAAATAATAAAATACACTCCTGATGAATAGTTACAAATAGGGGTGGCCGATATTGACAAAAATAAATAAACATATATTTGTTTTCCTTATGTCAAAACAATATTCAGATGATATTTTAATAATTCACTTGGATTGTGCAAAAACATTCCAGCAAATGTCTTGGTTGATTATATGTTGTATTCATAAAATGTGAATACACCGTATAATTACCCACAAAATACAAGGAAATGCACTATGTCCTTGTTTGGAGGCTGGCACTAGATGTTTGTGTTTGAGGTAATCGCTAATAGTTTTAATTATACACAATACACTCGATTTCAAATTCTGCATATCTCCAAAAAACAATAAGCTTTGTGCACAACAGCGCCCCCAACCTTAGTGTTAGCGTCACTTCTTCCTGTTCAACTGTATCTCTATGGAGGTTTTGGCCGAGTCATGTTAAAATGTATAAATATTTCAAGTTAAGGCAGTGGACAGGGAGCTGCGGGTGGGTCAGGGGTCAGAGGTTAGAGGTTAGGGGGATAGGGTCAGGCAGTGGACAGAGAGCAAAACTCTACAAAACTACACAAATAAACTGAATACTTCACCAGAGGACACTTCTGTGGTTAGAAAAAAAGACATGTTTGTGTCTCAATGTTAATACTAATTGTGAGGCATAACAAATAGTCTTTATTTTAATACATTTCATTTTTAATAGAAATAATTGTTTATTCTATATTTTCTGATTTTAATAAAGGTGACTGTTAGCTTTGAGACACAGAGAGCTAGCTAGCGTGATGCTGTGCACAGAGCCTATTGCAATATTATAATTTTTTCGATTATCTCCCACCTTTAACTGCAAAATAATCCTAACTACCACAACAAGCTCACGTTTTACATAAGCAGCCCACTCATTCAAAAGTGCCAGGGAGCAGACTGAGCCCTGTGGTGCAGCTCCGCGTCCAGGCCCAATCCTCTGAAAGAATGCAGTGAGAGGAGCCACTCATGGAGCTGTGGTTTTGAGTCAGGCCATTGGTCATAAAGGGCCTTTAGTTCAGCCGTGAGTACAAGTAACATATGGACCGTCCAAAATGAATAGGGTTAACATCCACGCGCAGCGCCGTCCCAAATGAATGTGTGTGAGTGTGTTTTTGGTTTGGGCACAGGCTAAAGATAGAGAGAACACGGGCAGGCTGCTCATTTCTCATAGACATGGCTGAAGCAGAGGATCAGGGGAGAGAGGGAAAGAGCTGGACTTTCCATATATAAAGCAGAGGCAGAGGTTGTATTGTAGTAGAGTAACTATAGAGTGGACATTCGAAGTGGGATTTTGATGATCTATTATTATATTATAAACCAGTGATACTTATGTTTCACGCTGTTCTATGTTCAAACGCTGAACATGCCGTCTACTCTGTCCCTCCCACTCCACCTCCAACTGGTCAGCATCCGCGTGCGTGACAAATGTTTTCATGAATATCATACTAAATATACAACAAGAGTAAATAAAACAAAAAACAAAACAAAAAAAACGAATTAATAACAAATTCTGGTCTTGATAAATTATGTTTTTCCTTTCTCTCCTGCAAAAAATATACAACTCTCAGACAATGTGCAGTTCTTATGTTGTGTTCCTGGCAACTGGGTGATGGGTTATTGGGTTATTTCCCACTTGAATGTTACGAGTTCTGACCTCAATGTTCCACTAGAATTAATTCATATGTAAACACTATGGCTAATACTAATGCTTATAAGAACATCTCAAATGTTTTAATTAACAGAATAGTGTTGGATGTGACCTGTATCAAATGTATGTAACTCGTATGTAAAGCGGGAGTCCATCGACCATATCCCAGATCACAAGTAGGAATTACCAGTTCGAGCGGCGTTCCAGAGCATTTTTACAAGTCGGAGGTGGGAAATATCCCAGTTACCAGTTGCCTGGCACTCACTATAAGTCACATGATTTACACCACAATGGGCATTCAAGAGAGTCTGGCTGCTGCCGCTGTATTAAGCAAAGCTCCACTCGAGTGTAGTCATTTTAGCAGCCACTGTTAAAGGGATGTTATGTAAGATTTTAAATTTAAGTCCACCTGTTTTTTTGTACCTGGGGTTTAAAGCAGTTGTAATGCTGACTTACTCTTTATTATTATTACAAAAACATTGGACATAATGGAGAACTTGTTTATGTTACAATTTGGTATTTTATTTCTATATACAGGTTAAGACACTGGCAACCCGAGCTCAGTTGTGTAGTTCCTTTTTAAAAACAGTAGGGGTACACGGATAAATGGATAAATATAATAAAAAATAAACACAAATAATGATAAGTTCTTCATATATAGTTTTTTATAAGGCAGGTGTCAGGCGTCTCACCGGCACAGCGCTTCTGCGTCCAAGTGTCTGGCCTGTCTGTGGTCGATGATGACGAGGTCGTGCTGCTTCTCCACGAAACATTCACGAGCCGACTCCACTGTACGCGCCAAGCTGAAGCGAAAGCCCGCCTTCTCACACGCCCAGCAGAAGCCATTACTCTGACTGTCCTCTTTGGCAAAAACTAAAAGTACCTGCAACACAGAGACAGAGAGGGTAAGTCAAAGGAAGAGTAACACGTAACTGAACTATTAACTTAACTTAATAAAGTATGGAGAAAGACAAATGGTTTAACAAGAATGATTCACGCTTACCAAACATAATTAGAAAAAGAAAGAGTTAAGAGCCAAAAGGTTATGGTTTGGGGTCCAAGGCATCGGCAAGTTGGCGTATTTGAACCCTCAACCTCACAGACCACAGAAATGTCAGCTGATACTAAAATCTACTCATGATGACAGTATCACGTTATTCAAATACTATCAAATCAAAAGAAAAATAAGATTAGACTTTAAAGACGCACTGTGTAACTTTTCTGCTTGTCTCCATATAGACGTTATCACTTTGCCTGGAATGTTCCACATTATGGCATTAAACATAAGTGTATATTTCATTACATGTATTTCACCATCCTGAAAAAAAACAGCATTTTTTATAGTGACCTGCCTTGCCTCTCCACAGATCTGACCAATAACTTGGTTTCCATCTCCAGTGGGATACTGTTTAATGCCTTACTGTATAAAAGCAATAACATCTCTATGACGACAAGCAACTGACCTTCACCTGAAAAAGTTACACAGTGCAGCTTTAAAATGTGAAATTAAGGACACAGTTTTGTTTTATGATCTGTGAATGTTCCCGTCTCTGTCCATTCAAACATGTAAATCAAAAGGACCGAAACTACTGCAAAGATCCCATCTGATATGACCTTCCCCCATGCAGCGAGGTCAAGGTATTTAATCCTGCTCTAAAATGATCTGTGACACAGTTAGTGACGCTAGCTCTGGCTTTTTTTTTTTTTTTTCAGCCTTGTGTTGCACAGAGCGCCCTCTCAGCCTGCATACTTTCATATAGGCCATGTGCTGCTTGCGTAAATACCAAAGGAGGGATTTTCAGGCCCGCCTCCAAGAGCAGAGCAGCACTAAGGCTAGATACATGAGTCACCCAGTCTCACAAACGTCATCCTCGCTCCTGGCAGTTCCCTCAAATGAACGGGAAGAAGGAGAAGTTTGTTCTGCGCACACCGGTTTTGCATCACACCTGTAAAATTGAATTAGCCGAGACTTTGTTGAGAAAACTGAAGGTACTGTCCCGACCACAATGAGCAGACAGAGGACGGCTTGTTTTAAAATAGTCCTCATAATTCAATTTGACTGGAGTTAATTGGACAAAGAAGTCAGCTATGTGTTTTAAATAGAAGGACTTGCTGACTCCTACCAAGGCATTTAAGTTGTCTTGCAATGGTTGAAGTCTGTATTGTGCAGAGTGGGATCTACTAATTTATGGATAAATGCTGCATTTAACCCTAACACCAAGCCTTCTTGATGGCTGGGTTGATGGACTAAAGCTATGTGTAGGTTTTAAAACGATGGAAAGGACTGTTGCCATAGCGATAAACAATGTAAAATAAAACATCAACCCTGTTTTTTTTTTCTAATATTGTATCTTTTGAATGGGAAAAAGTCCTCAAAATGTCAAATATAACAACAGAAAGCTGAAACCCATATACCCAATAGACTGCCATTTTACCTAAGTACTGACTACAACAGTTAAAAATGCACTATGGAACATTTCTGGCAGGAGTAAGCCACCTGCTCGTCTCTATGGAGATTGTATTGCTTTGCCTGGAATGTTTCTAGAATGGCATTAATACATCTTGCATTTATTCAATTACAGGTATTATTATTGAAAAGAATACCTTGAAAAACATGTCTTCTAATACTGCACCATAGTGTGACATTCCATCTATAATGTGAAATAGTATCATTTCATAAAGGTGGCGGACACTCCAGAAAAGTTACACATTGCACTTTAAAAAGATAATTCACAAAGTCTATATAAGTGTAGATTTACCCAAATATTGAGCTCATAGACTGTTTAAAGAAATGGACTATGTGAGTGTGACATCACCCACAGCATTCAGCTCCAGTCAAATGAAGCTCATCGAGGCTAGTAGGTATAGGGGCCAATTTGGAGCCAAGTTACATATTAGGAATTCTGAGTGCAAGTGTCATAGCAACCAAAGAGCCAATCTGAAGCGAGGCTGTTGAAAGTAACGCCCCTTCCCGCCCACACTGCTGGCTTAGCAGGGGGCGGGCACTTAGCGAAAAAAAGTTGCCAGCTGGATTTAACCAAGCAAATAAGTTGGGGTTGCTGCAGTTGGTCAGGACTAGGTTCAGCACCAGTCTGTGCTCAAAGAATGAGGTCAGCTGACTACCTGAATATACTGAATGACCAGGTTATTCCATCAGTGGATTTTTTCTTCCCTGATGGCACGGGCATATTCCAAGATGACAATGCCAGGATTCATTGGGCTCAAATTGTGAAAGGGTGGTTCAGGAGCATGAGACTCGTTTTCACACATGGATTGGCCTCCACAGAGTCCAGACTCCATTGAGAATCTGGGATGGAAATAAATCTTGTGACATTGCAGAAGCTTATCAAAACAATGCCACAGCGAATGTGTGCTGCAATCAAAGTTAAAGGTGGTCCAACGAAATATTAGAGCGTGGGACCCCTTTTTTTTTTTTTTTTTGGTGGTGGTGACTTTTTTTTGGCCAGGCAGTGTACCTTGATTTACGGACACAACAGTGAAATAATAATACCAGGATCATGTAGAGCGGGTCAATACGAACATTTTAAGAACAAAATGTCGATCCTGAGCAGCAGTTGCAGAGAGAGGGGTGACGGTTTTCCAATGTAAAGTGAAATGGAGCTGGAAAAGCGCCCATGGTACTTCCTATTTGAAACGAAACGGCTACTCATGTCCATTTATACATACAGTCTATGATTTAGCTTTATTTTCACCACAACAGTTTTACCCAAAATACAGTGCTGCGTGTAAAAAAAACTGTAAGATCATTATCAGCACAACTCAAGCATCAAAGCAGAGCACCAGGTTTAACCATTTCAGAGCATGTAATCCCACATCCTTAATCTACAGAGTGTTCCCCTCACATGTGTCAGAAATACACGGGCTCAGAGCGCTATGTCCAGAACGCTCAGGGAATCGGGTCAGAATTCCACATTGGGATGTTGGTAGAAAAGTCAACATTCCTGCAGAGGTGGAGGGAATGTAGGGTGTAAGGCTGTAGTAAGGCTTTTATATGCCAGGCCTGGGACACTATTAAGTACCTAGTTTAATTAGTTTAATACCTGAAATTGTCCGTTCGTTTTGTTATTCAAACTGGGAGATACTGACAAATGTAAATATTTAGATTCTTTTGAGAGCCTTGATATTAATAATCAGAAGATATTAGGTGAATCGAACAGAAATGCTTAAAGATGAGGTTTAAACATGTGATCAGTGTTTCTCAAACTGTGGTACATGCACTAGTGGTGGCCTGCCTCTGGTGGTAAACGGGGGCCCTCTGCAGCTTCATTTATACTGAGACAAATCTATGAACGTGTTTGTCCTCCTTTACGTTTATCATTATTCAGAACCATGCTATCTAGGGATGCACCAATTCAATACTCGTATCAGATATCAAGGCTGATATTGAACATTTTTGGTGGATTGGATATTGGTTACAACATGTTGGTTCAGCCGATATCCCATTTCGGTCTAAAAACTGGTGCAATAAGGCAATTTCCTCATAATATTAAACTTGTATTCTTTCAAAGATGTTCTGTAGCTACTTTTGTAACTTATTTATAATTTTAAACACCTTATACTGTTTGTGTTTAAAGGAAATTAATTATGTTTTCAGTCTCTGCCTTAGGATCGGTTGATATCAGGGATCAGCAGATGCTTAAAGCTGAAGTATCGACATCGGTATCGGAACGGAAAAATCTGGATCGGTGCATCCCTAAACCTACCTACACTTCAGTCTCCTTTTAGACCTTGTTCAGTCTCATTTTAGGTCATTTTAGCCTTGATTTAGACCTGATTTAGTCAGGTTTAGATCTGGTGGTACATGGAATGCCAAATATTTTCTTTGGTGTGAAAATGACCATACTAAATATTACCTTGTTTGAATGAGTACAACATAAGTTACTTAATTTTTTTGTTTAATCCACTCTTTTTGCAGCATTTTGAGATTTTGTTTAGTTATTATAAACCTATTTTTTTGTATATCTTCAAAACAACAATCACAACATTACTGATTCAGCTGAACACATTTCACCCTGCTCAGATTCAGATTAAATAGTGATTAATGGCATAGGTCTGCTGTGGAAGTGAGCCGCCACGGTCCAAGCGCTGAAGCATTTTAAAGACAAAAACACAGGAATACCACATCATTAGGCGGTAGCACATGGCAAAGTGTAGCTCCACACTGTACAATGGCCCATTCAAGGCAGTCAATGTCCAGTCGCTCTATGGACCCTCAGTGGCCTTTGTCCCTCGAGTGTATTGTCCATTATGTGACGTTCTGGTGACAAATGTTTGGCCCTGTTTCCGTGACAACCCAAGGCTTCAATGAACAATACATCCATCAGGAATTTTAACCATGATGAAGTACTTGGGTTAAAACTATTACCTAGTGCTACTGTATATTTGAGGAAATACAAATACACCAAAAAAAATTTTATACTTTAGAGTTTCTCTGATCATTTGCTCTGTTTCAGTGCAGGCTACATGAAAAAAATATCTGTTATGAAGCACTTTAAAATCTTAGTTCTTTGAGTTATGACAGAACCAAAGTCTTGTCAAGGCATTTAAAAGTGAAAACTAGCATATTCACAATTTTATTAACCTCACAGACTGCATAAAGAAATGGACTAAAAGAGAGTGATGTCACCCATAGTATTCAGCTCCAGTCAAATGAAGCTCATCGAGGCTAGCAGTTATAGCGCTCAATTTTGAGCCGAGTTCCATATTCGGACCGCAGTATCATAGCAACCAAAGAGCCAATCCGGAGTGAGGTTGTTGAAGGTAACGCCCCTTCCTGCTCACACCGCTGGTTTAGCAGGGAGAGGCACCTAGAAATGCTGTAAATCAATCCTGTTGCTAACGTGAGCGGGAGCGACCTCAGAGAAAGAAGCCGCCTCATCTGTCTATTATTAATGTTCATATCTTCCATATCTTCATTTATGGACAAAATAGCATAATAAAACCGGAACATGCAGAGCGGGTTAATACAAACATTTTGAGACCAAAATGACAAGGGTCACTGCAGCAGTTACAGAGAGAGGGGGCGACAGTTTTTCAATGTAAAGTGAATTGGAGCCAGAGTCGATATCGTTGGAAGCGCCTCCATGCTCACTTCCTATTTGGAACATGGCGGCTAGCAGGTTAGCTATGTCCATTTATATATACAGTCTATGATTTTAAGGCCACATGGTATAAGAAACAAATACTTTTATTTTCAGTTTTTAGTTTTTAAAATTCTAGGATTAGGATCAAAATCTGGATTGAGCATTGAGTCTACTCTTTAGTATCAAAATAGAGTTTCAAATGTTTGTATCTTGACAACACTTACACAGAGAAGTCTACACAAAATAACAGCTGGAATGACTGTGGATCTGTGACTGTCAACACAAGCGCAGTAGTCTACTAGGCCTGCCTTTTTTTTCTTTTTTAAATTTACTATTATTTTTAAGTTTATCGTCATATCTCCCTTGTTCATTTTCCACGTGAGCTCACCTGTCTCACTCTCTCTTTCTCCCTTCAACTTCAACATGCTTTAACTACACACACGCTACCGCAGACTGTAAGTGAACGAAGTGAGTGGGACGTCACTCGTAGCGTTCAGCTCCAGTCAAATGAAGCTCATCAAGGCTTGCAGTTATAGGGATGAATAAAGGGTTGACACGAACATTTTCAGACCAAAATGATGAGGTTCACTGCAGCAATTACAGAGAGAGGGGTGACAATTTTTCAATGTAATGTGAATTGGAGTCAATGGAGCCGGAAGTGTGCCCATGCTCACTTCCTATTTGGACCATGGCGCCAAGCAGTTTAGCTACGTCCATTTATATATATAGCCTCACTCATGGTTTATTTTCATTTATTATTTTTTGTCATGACTACAAACTGTCCCGTTATGTCTTCTATTGTTAATATGTGTTGAACCTACAGTCTTGTATTTAAAAATGCTTAAACTGTATATCAGTGTGGGTTTAAATAAATGTATTAATTAAAAAATAGCAGTTGACATTTATAATCAGATCAGGACTGAAACTGGTTCAAAACATACTGCTGCTGTTCCCTTTCCGTGAAACCCACGTCCCCCCAGCTGTAAACACAAGCAGTTGACGTATTGAAAACCCACAGCTTCTTACTGACAAACCAGAGATCGACCGCTAAAATCTATTCAGTGTGTGTCTGTCCAATCGTAATGCACATGAGCCAGAAACAAGCTCCATCTATAATTCACATGTTTGCAAAGTTCTTACCTGAAGTGGGTCTTTAAATAACTTCATTGGTCCAAATTGCACCTCTGTTAATGTGGTCTGCAAAAAAAGACACATACAAGACCTTAGGAACAGTGAGTAGATCACATTTTGAACTGTCTTCATACAGAATACACAGAACATAGACTGTTGTAGACTCCATACATCTTCACTAGAATCATTGGGATCATTTCAGCCTTGGAACTGCTCGTCTCTACTGAACTAAAGGTAAAGATACTTTTTACTTTTACTTCACTACATTTGAGAGTAGTACTTTCTACTCCACTATATTTTTCAACAGGACTGAAAACAAAGTATTTTTTATTATTGTCTGAGACCTGCTGAAAAGGCTGAGGGTTTATTTTTAACATGTTCATAATTTGAGCAAACAAAAATATAACAACAAATAAAAACAGCTGGAATAAAAAATATCTTTTTTTCTGTTTAACAAAATTCAGAACAAATCTTTATCAAAATCACTACATTTGAACCTTTACAAGACCTAAAAATATGTGCAAAATACTTTTACTTTTTACTCTTTACGTACATTTCTAAGCAGGTACTTTAATACGTTTACTTAAGTAGATTTTTTCATATGATACTTGTACTTTTACTTGAGTACTTTTTTGCTCCAGTATCTGTACTTTTACTTATCAAAACTACTACTAGTACTTCTTCCACCACTGCACAGCCCTGTCTCCTCTATAGTTCACTCAAATGTCTGCCAAATTATTCACCCTCTTCCCGTACAATGGGACCTGCTCAGGATTTGTCTCCACGGAAACGAGCCCCACGTGGACGCCATCCCAAAAGAATCCTGCTCTGTGTAAACAATACACACGTGAGGGGAAACGGGAGTCTGCACACCAACTCCAATCTATTCAACGTGTTAACCAATATATATCGATATACACGACCGGTCAAAGTTTGGACACGCCCTCTCGTTCTGTGTGGGGGTTTTTGTTCTTGATTTTTACTACTTTCTACATTTTATTCACATACAAAAGGCCTCAAATATATGAAGTAAGATATAATAAGACAAGATATAATGGAATTACAGAGTGTGTGTGTGTATGTATATATATATATATATATATATATATATATATATATATATATCCTCAAAAGTAGCCACCCTGTGCTTTGTCCAAAAATATTTAGTAGAGTTATTTAAATTTGTATCTTTATTACATAATTCCATATATCTTTCTTCATATGTTAGTTGGTGGTGTATATCATAACATCTCACTTTGCACATGACACCTGCTTGTTTCCATGGAAATGTTTTTTCCTAGGAATGTTCCAAAGAATGGCATCTATGAGGTGAGGTGACAGCACGACCACCAAGATACAGGTCAGATCTGTGGAGAGCCGACCCAGCTAACTATTCTAACTATTCTTCTTGTTTCTTCTAACTATAATAGTTAAATGAATATAATATAAACATGGAAATGTAAAACAATGTCATACTGTGGAACATTCACCGTACCAGGTACTGCATACACCTTTAAAGTCATGAATTAAGAGAAATGTCTGGTATTTAAGGGTCCCATATTACACAAAATTGACTCTTACGAGTTTTAAGATAATATAAGATAATTGAAATGAAAACTGAAGAAGCCAACTGCAGTTACAGGTAAGATCTGTGGAGAGGTGAGACTGCCCAATGTTATATTGCATGCTTTTTAAGGTGTTTTTCAGAACCCCTGTAATGAAATAAGTGCAGGATTGATGTTTAATGCCATGCCATGCAACATTCCAGGCAAAGCAATAACATACAAGAAGGTAGCAACAGAAAAGTTAGATAGTGCACCTTTAAACAGACCTGACAAAGGCATAACATGATGGAGGTTAGGGTTATCAAAAGTATCGAACCTCAGATACTAATCAATACTAATACGAGTAGCGAAAGTAGATATTATTATATATTATTTTGAGCGGGTATCGATAAAACAACAAACAGAATAGGGCTAGCCAGGATGCTAACAGGTGTGACATATACTCATTAGGGTCTTGAATGACTATACTACGTAGAACTCAGGCACAGTGCACACTTAGGGTAGCACAGTAGACCTAGCCTACAAACAGAAACTGTAATCAATAGGTGTTTTGAGTTTCAGTGTAGTTAGCTCCTTCCTTCAGACAGATATAAGACAGTGTCCACCAGTAATGTGACCAGAACTGAAGAAGCGTTTTGTTCAGTTGACAGATTTAATATTTTTCAGAGTCTATTCCTTAGTACTGAATATTTTAGTATCGTGAGAGGAGCGAATGTCAGCACAGATCAGCTGATCCAAAGCCCACGATGAGCAGGGCACATGACCACAGCTGTGAGACGCAGGGACAGATGCCAGTGTATCAGTGTATGGAGTCTATGGGTTAGGGCTGCAAGATTAACCACAATCAAATCAAAATAGCAGTTTGAATGGGAACAAGTCAACAAATCACAAAGGCGGAAATTTTTGAAGTACCAAAATTTCATAGAGAGACTATCACATAATATATTTTGAAGTTTGATATATCACTGAAGTAAATATAGACGATAAACGAAAATACTGAAACTAATTTATGCCACTGATACAAAAATCCAAGAGCAGATGAAAAGACTTTAGTACTTAAGTTTGCATCTGTAACGGGAAATGGAAGTTATTCATTCAACCTTTTATGACTTAAATCTTACCATATAACCAAAAAAATAACCAAAAATTTCCCAGTACTGCGAAGAAAAAGTGCAAATGTATGTGTAAATACTGAACCCAAATAAATATAGTTCTAGTTTTCATATATAGAATGATCTGTATAATGTCATGAGCACACACCTCATGTATTTCCATAGACCCCACATCCTGCCCCCTAGTGTCCGGTGGGCTACACATCTGCACTTGTCCTCCTTCAGGTTCAGTCTTCCATCTCTCTCTCCATCTCTCTCTCCATCTCTCTCTCCATCTCTCTCTCCTCTCTCTCTCTCTCTCTCTCTCTCTCTCTCTCTCTCTCTCTCTCTCTCTTGCTCTCTCTCTCTCTCTCTCTCACTCTGTCCCTTTCTCTCTCTCTCTCTCTCTCTACATCCCTTTCCCTCTCTCTCTCTCTCTGTCCCTTTCTCTCTCTCTGCCCCCCCCCCCCCCCCCCTCTCTCTGTCCCTCTCTGTCCCGCTCTCTCTGTCCCTTTCTCTTTCTGTCCCACTCCCTCTCCCTGTCCCGCTCTCTGTCTCCCCCTCTCTCCTGACCCTTTCTCTTTCTGGCCCTCTCTCTCTCTCTCTCTCTCTCTCTCTCTCTCTCTGTCCCCCCTCTCGCTCTGCCCCCCTCTCTCTCTCTCCTCTCCTCCCTCTCTATCCCTTTCTCTGTCCCCCCCCCCCCTCTCTCTCCCCCCTCTCTCTCTCTCCTCCTCTCTGTCCCTTTCCCCTTCTGTCCCCCTCTCTCTCGGTCTCCCCCGCTCTCTTTGTCCCTCTCTCTCCCCCTCTCTTACTCTCTCTCTCTTTGCACACGGCTCTGAAGCCTTAGCGCCAAAGTGAAAAACAGGAAATTGAATGACATTGTTCGTTGGGCCCACGTCAGCACCGACAGATAGAAGGAGTAAACTACTTCCTCAAACCACAGCTGGGAATCCTGGGATGCCGGCTCCATAAGCCTCGTGCTAGCAGTTAGCTGGGACCAAGAGCACAGATATGTTTCAGTGTAAGAAGTCATGATTTTCCTGATTAAGGTCTAAGGAATTGGCTTAGTCTGGCAATTAAAATAAGACATTAAGACATATGCAGTTTTAAACTCAACTTTGTGTAAAACTATATTATGGGTATATAATGTTATTTTTTCATGACGCTGATACCGATTGCTTAGAATCCAGAACAACTGTTGCTGATGAGCTCTGCCGGGATTTTTTGTGGGACGTGTAGGGCCGATTTGGACTATTTTCTCCAAACAATATAATTTTAATTTACTACAAACGCATCCACAAACCTGTTTGAATACAACCTTGATAAGAGGTGCCATGTCCCCTTATACTCAACTAGGCCTGTCACGATATCACATATTGAAGTTCGATATATCGCTGAAGTAAATATAGACGATAAACGATAATACTGAAACAAATTTACACCACTGACACAAAAACCCAAGAGCAGATTTAAACCACAAAAACTATTATAATTTACAATATTATTAAAAATGATGAGCTGCAATAAATAAACAGTAGAATGAAATGCTATAGTACTTAGTTTGTATCTGTAATGACTCACAGAAGTTATTAATTCAACCTTTTACAGGTAAAATCTTATGTAGCCAAAAAATAACAAACATTTCCCCAAAACTTTTATTTATAATCTTTAGGGAGCTGCTTTGTCCAAACAAAATAATCGACCTTTCTTGGAGACTCAATGCCAATGGCCAATGTGTGGGGCGTCAGTGGCTCAGTGGTTAGAGCGTTGGTCTCCCAACCCGAAAGGTCAGAGGATCGAGTCTTCCTTAGGCAAGACGCTTCACCCACATTGCCTAGTATGAAAGTGGTGTGTGTGTGAATGATCGGTGGTGGTCGGAGGGGCCGATGGCGCAAACTGGCAGCCTCGCTTCTGTCAGTCTACCCCAGGGCAGCTGTGGCTATAGTAGTAGTTTACCATCACCAAGTGTGGAGTGAATGAATAATGACTTCAGTGTAGCACTTTGATAAAGCGCATTACAAGTGTAAGGCATTATTAATGTGCAAAAGTGGAAAATATCGGACTGATATTGGTCTCTCTCTGTACTAAAATAATGAATAACATATTACGGTACAGTAAGTACATTTAAATGAAAACTATACAAGCATTTGTGACATTTAAGCAGGGCCATTTGAGCAGATTTTTCTTCAGTTGAATGATTTCGCAGGTGTAAATTTGTCACAAAACAGACCACGTTGTTCCTCCAAAGGACATAATAACAAAAAGTACCACAATTAAATATAATTAAGAGTAAACATGTTTACTTCAAGTTTAAATGTATTGAGTCTGATTTGTCTATTGTTGTATCTCTGAATTAAACACAAAAGTCATGTCTGCAGGTGTCTTTTGTTTGTATTTTCGTAATGTAATGTAATGTAATGAACTGTGTTTTTATGGCTGAAATGAAAAACAGTCCCAGACACAGGTGTGAGTGCAAAAATATTGACCTATAAGCAGACATGATAAAAACATGTCACTGCCATTTGCATAGTTCTGTGGTTTATACCAGTGTAAACACCAGTGCTGCATTTCCAAGTCCAGAGCCAGAGATGAAGAGATTACATTTACGAGCTGTTAGTATTTGCCACCAATTAGCCAAGTGTGAATAATTAGCATGTTACTGGTGTCCAAGTCTGATTAGAAACAAAAATAGAACAATGAAATTAAATCTACAGCATTTCAATTTGTTTTGGATACTATTTTTGTAAGCTTCTATAGGGGCAAAAGTGCAGCTGTTGCCAAAAGAGGCATCACCATGAAAAGAAGATGGATGCATTTAAATCTATCAAACTGCTTCATATCTCAAAACTTTTGGCACATTCTTGTTTGGCAACTGCCAAAACTCAGCCATAAGCAGCACTAAGACTGGCTCTTACTATCCATGGGTTACAGTAGGATGAAAAATGAACACTGTTGCCATGGCAATTAATGATTCAAAAAACTAAATATTCTATTTTTTAAATGGTGAAAAGTGCTCAAAATGGTGCCTTTAAACAGGACCATGAACTCTGCAATGGATAAAATACTTAAACCTGGTTTAAACCTGGTTCAGGCCAAGTTCAGGCCAAGTTCAGATCAAGTTCAGGCCAAGTTCAGGCCAAGTTTAGACAAGGTTAAGACATTATGGTATAATCCTGATTTGGACCTCATAGTTGAGACCTGGTTTAGACCTGGTTTAGACCTGGTTTAGACCTGGTTTAGACCTGGTTTAGACCTGGTTTAGACCTGGTTTAGACCTAGTTTAGACCTAGTTTAGACCTAGTTTAGACCTAGTTTAGACCTGGTTTAGGACCTGGTTTAGGGCCTGGTTTAGGACCTGGTTTAGGACCTGGTTCAGCCTTGATTTAGACCTGGCTAGACCTGGTTTAGACCTGTCTTAATCCTGGTTTAGACCTGGTTTCAACGTCTCGGCATAGTCCTGGTTAAGACCTGGTTTAGACCTGGTTTAGACCTGGTTCAGACCTGTCTCTCAGATCATTGGCCTTAGCGCTGCACCTCAAACAGAATAATTCACTTTCATCTGGCCCCATTCGATGCCTATACACCTGTGTTTAAAATATCAATACTGGTCTTCACTATTTCCGCTACATGCAGAGGTATTTCAGGTCACATTTCACTGCACAGAGGCACCTTATGTTGACCCTGAATGTCCAAACATCACAATATCAAAAGTATCTCCATCTTTATCTCATTAAACCTGGCTTAAACCCGGCTTAAACCCGGTTTAGTCCCGGTTTAGTCCCGGTTTAGTCCCGGTTTAAACCCGGCTTAAACCTGTCTTAAACCCGTCTTAAACCCGTCTTAAACCCGTCTTAAACCCGTCTTAAACCCGTCTTAAACCCGTCTTAAACCCGTCTTAAACCCGTCTTAAACCCGTCTTAGTCCCGTCTTAGTCCCGTCTTAGTCCTGGTTTAGACCTGTTTAAATTACAACTATGATGATAACAAAATCAACACAGTATCAAAAGCTGCATCAGTCCTTCCCCTTAGTGTTAACACATATATTGTGTGCCCCATACACACTGTATACATGCACCATCCATGCCAGTTCACATCACATACAGTGAAACATATCAGACAAGCACAGCTGATTGGTTGAGCCTCTTCCCTCTCGGTCCCACATCTTGATGCTGCCCACAGTCATCCAAGCAGAACACTTTAGTTGAGTCATTGTCAGCGCATGGAAAAACTAGGCCACTCTGTTTCTACATCATTTCTCTGCACAATCCTCTGAGCTCCTCTGAAACGCACCAAATACGGCCCAAGGATTAATCGCAATACAATCAACATTTGACTAGTAGCCATTATTTACGAAATATACAACAGGTCCTTCTCTATGGAGTAGAACTACAAAAGCGTTGTAGTTTAGACCTCGAAACATGTTCTGAAAATGTGATTATTTTAGTTTACCAATATTTTGGTCTTTGATTCTCGCATATTGTTCAATCAGTTTTTCATTCAATTCTATTTAGTCACATAAAAATAATGTCTTTAAATATTAATTTCCTGAACAAAACGATACAGACATCTGAAGACATTTTGTGCTTGTGTCTGCTATACAGTTATAATCTGTGATACTCGTGGATCATTAAGTTATAATTTGGACACTTTAATTTTACATTTTTGCAATAACGACTCAATAAAATAAACAAGTCCACTAACTTCTGCCCAATGGGAACTGATTTTGCCATAAACGTCAGATCACACTAGCGAGGAGCCTCATTTTTTACCAAAATGACTACGAGACAGTCGAATCCTACACGTGTCACCGATTAAGAAAATAAAGTTGAGAGAGCAAAGCGAGTCCAGAGCACAGGGCTTTTACTGGCGGCGGTGAAAATGAGGGTAGATCGGAGCAATGACTTCTTGAATACAGGAGTGTAAAGATTACTAAAACATGCACAAATCACTCTAAATATAACTTCAAATACAACACTCTTTAGACAACAGAAATCACTTTTCAGCATTAAATGGTAGTACTTTCTTTTCTTTTCTTTCTTTTCTATTCTCATGTGGCCTTATATCTACCATGGCCTATATGTGTCTTATACTTGTTCTGAAACAGCTCAAGATCATTCTAAAGCTGTTCAGGAAAGGTTTATTTCTGTCCTATGAATGTAACTTTTTAGTATCGATACCTGCTCAAATGAGTATCTAGTTTCAGTACCGATTAGCATCTGATTTTTGAAACTTTTGACATTTTTCAGCCCTTGTATCATAAAAACAGGACTATAATACAAAAGACGTTGCCATGCTAGCTTAATTTGACATAAATGTGGACTGAAGGCATTTTAAAGTGAATATACAGTGTAGGATGAGGGACAAAAAGCAGAGCGTGATTGGTAGAAACAGTGACGCACCATCGCTGACATGATCGCACATGACAAGACCCATTACTGTAAAAGACCAGAGCACTTCCATACAACTGCATGCACTTTAGACACTTTATGTACACACATGGTTTAGTCCTAGTTTAGTCCTGGTTTAGTCCTGGTTTAGTCCTGGTTTAGTCCTGGTTTAAAGTCCTGGTTTAGTCCTGGTTTAGTCCTGGTTTAGTCCTGGTTTAGTCCTGGTTTAGTCCTGGTTTAAAGTCCTGGTTTAGTCCTGGTTTAGTCCTGGTTTAAAGTCCTGGTTTAAAGTCCTGGTTTAAAGTCCTGTCACAACACTTTAGCATGTATATTTTCTTCAGCAATATAGTGTACAACAAAATAATATCAATAATATCACAACTATTCCATGACACAATGACTCCAAAGTACAGCTATCCCCCAAAAACTATTTTAAATGTATAACGTGCAGTGGTGGATGAAGTACTCCAGTGCTGCCGATTCCTACATGTATCATCGATTAAGAAAATAAAATTTAAGAATGAAGTAAGTATGTCCCAGTGGAGGTGAACCGGTGGAGGTGAAAACGGGGATCGATCTGCAACATGGCGCCTTGAAAATAAGCCATTAAAGATCGCTCAAACATGCACAAATCACTCCACATACAACTTCAGATGGTAAATGAGAAGGAAACGACTATAACATGGTTAAAAAAATAATGAGAAGTTGATTTTGCAGAATAAGTCTGATTTAAAAGAACAAACTGAAGAAATGAAGCTCTAAAACGCTTATAGGACGCAGTTTCGAGTTGCTGTGAATAATAATCTCTTAATACTTGTAGCTAAACTTTGCAATGGATCGAATGAATTGTGATTTTTGCACCCTACGAGACCTTATCCACAAAACTACTACAACAACTATTTTCTTAAAGGTGCTGTGGTCCTGTATTACATAATTTGACTTCTGAGTGCTTTAAGCCATGTTATAAAGTTGTTACCTCATCAAAAACATACCTAGAGCATGTTTTGTTTCACTCACAGATGTTTGAGTAACCCTTTATATTAGTCTACATCCCCAAAGCTCAAAATGCTCAGTTCCACCTTGTGATGTCATGTAGTGGCAGTTTCAAGTTAACAGCTCCTTTGCCTTTTGTTCAGTAGCGATTGGCAATTCCAGGACTGAAATCATCCAAATGACTCAAGTGAAGGTGTATGAAGTTTAAAAACACTTCCTGGACCACTTCCTGTATTACCATATGACATCACAAGTTGGAACAGAGCGTTTTCAGTTTGAGAGAAGAACTCCACCTAAATATGCAGGGTTTGTGTGTTAAACATGTGTGAATGAAACAAAACACAACTCCGAGCTTTGTTTTTTGACGAGGAAAACAACAAAATAACATTAAAACCAGAGCCGATGTTACGCTGTTTTCTGATCTATGTTATAAAGTCTTAACAAGTGCGTGTCTAGGTCGTTTGTACTCGGCCCCGTGCTTCGAAAGAGAGCACACATTCACTCTCATTGTTTTTCATGCTTCCAGAGAACGCCCTGACCTTTATTCTGTCTGCAGTGACATCTCTCCTACCTCACCAGATAGTGCGGAAACTCAAGCACACACAACACATACACATAGGACTACTGCATAGGCACAAGCGCACAACCACACACAGACACACAGCTCGCCCTGGTATTCGGCCCCACACAGCCCTCAGTGACGTCTGAGCCTCAAAAATACAGAGTTTGCAGGAAAACGATATGGTTATTTTATCCTGGGCGACCTCCTCGTTTCCCACGGTTACGGCACACTTACATTGTGAACGCTGAGCAGCTTTAGGAAGAATGCATAGGCTAGAAATTAAATGCAAAATACTGTGATATAGCCTAGTGTTGTCACGATGCTAACATTTCAAACTCGATTTTGATACTAAGGAATAGACTCGATACCGATTCCAAGACTACAATGAGAATTAAAAAAACACTCATTACTTAGACAATAGAAAGTGATTTTCAGCATTAATTGGTAGTACTGGTAGTATCAATACCTGCTTAAATGAGTATCTGTGTCAATGCTAGTTTTAGTATTGATTAGTATGCGATTTTTTTGATACTTTTGGCAACCCTACTGTGATGTGAATGTAAAAACAAACGTAAACAGAATATGCAAATTGAAAATAAAAAGTAGTCAGAAGGTGCTGTGGGCTGTAGAGGCCCAAATGTAGCGCATTCTTAACATCCTAATTATTCACAGTGATGAGTTTATAAGCGTGTTTCACAGTTTTCAAAGCCCAGAGAGGAGTTTAGCCGTCACGGTAATGTTAACAACAACTACCAGGCTAATGGAACACCAGTATTAGCCTACTTCCTGTTTCGCGGATGATAAAAACAATACTGCTGCTACTACCTCAAATATACCCTTGACTACTACTAAAATTCAGCTAGCTACCTCTAGTTGTACTAATAGTAGCAGTAAGGTAGCAAAGCAAAGTCAAAAGGATAACAAAATGATGCAAATTTTTGTTAAAGAAGCACTGTGTAACTTTTCAAGGGGCTTGCACACTTGTTTCTGTCGCTTTATTAAAAGATGTATTTACATTTAGCATAAACAAGCAGAGCCGGCGCCACATAACTGGTGCTGTCCGCAGTGGCCCTGGTGTGAATGTGATCCTGCGTCACTGAGCCACAGGAGGGGAGGAGGGGAAAGAGGAGGGGAGAAAGAGGAGGGGAAAGAGCGGGGGGGAGAAGAGGGGAGAGGGTGAAGAGAGGAGGAGGGGAGGAGGGAGAAAGAGGAGGGAAGAGGAGGGAAAGAGGAGGGGAGGAGGTGAGAATGAGAAGGGGAGAAAGAGGAGGGGGAAAGAAGAGGGGAGAGGGTGAAGAGAAGAGGAGAGAGGGAGAAGAGAGGAGGAGGGAAGGAGAGGAAAGAAGAGGAAAGGAGGGGGAAAGAGGAAGGGAGGAGGTGAGAAAGAGAAGGGGAGAAAGAGGAGGGGGAAAGAGGAGGGGAGAGGGTAAGAGAGGAGGAGAGAAAGAGGAGAGAGGAGGGGAGGGAGGAGAGAAAATGTGAAAACAGGATAGGAGAAAGAGAGGGGAGGAGGGGAGAAAGACGGGGAAAGGGAAAAGAGGGGAGAAAAGGGAGAAAGAGGAGAGAGGAGGGGAGAAAGAGGAAGGGAGGAGGGGAGATGGTAAAGAAAGGAGGGGAGAAAGAGGGAGAAAGGGTGAAGAGAGAAGGGGAGAGAAGGGATAAAGAGAAAGGGGGAGGGAGAAAAAGAGGAAGGGAAGAGTGGAGAGGTGAGAGGATGAAGAAAGGAGGGGAGGGGGTGAAGAGAAGAAAGGGAGAGGGACAGGGGAGAGTGAAGAATGTGAGGGAGCAAAAAGGAGAGAAGGACAGAGAACGAGGGAGAGGGTGAAGAGAGCAGAGGGAGAGTGAAGATGTGAGAGGAAAGAGAAGGGGAGAGGAGAGAGGGAATGAGGAGCAAGGCTGAAGAGAGGAGAGGAGAGAGAGGACACAGGAAGGAGAAGGGAGGAGGGTAGAGGAGAGAGAGGGCATAGAGAGAAGGGGAGGGGAGACTCAAACTGGGACGGCCTACTGGGACAAAACAAGTCCAAGTCATTAGCAGAGGGCACACGCTGGCACCAGGTTAGAACAGGGAGGTGACATAAAGGAGTTTAGAGGCTAATGAGATGACTTCTAAAAAGAACATGCGTCTAAGTTCATGTTTTTGTCATGGAAATAGTTACGTCAAGTTTAAAGAATCAAAAAAATAAAAAGCAGGTACTTAAAGTCACATCAGCCAAACAGAAATTAAATTTTCCTGAGCAGCTTTAGAATCATCTTGAGCTGTATTAGAACAAGTATATGACACATAGAGTAGTATGCACCCATGGACCACTATGGAACCTACCAGAACACTGAGGGATTACACAGATACAAGGCCACATAGGAATAGAAATGTTGAAAATCACATTCTATCGTCTAAAAAAAGAGTGTTTTTATTATCATCATGGTATCAAAATTGGTATTGAGTATCGAGTATATGCCCGAGTAACGAAATTCAATTTTAGATGTTAGTATCGTGAAAACACCCAACACCCAACCTCTTTATTTAGACAGGTATTCAGATTAGAGAGAGTCGTTTTAGGTTTAAACTAAGTGGATTTCAGCATTGAACCCAGTAACCTAAATGCGAGACTCGTGTGAGGCTCATTCTGCTTTCTGATTGGTTAATCAGTTTGAGAAATAAAACATCAAATGACATTACATTTGTTAACAGTAAAAGCAGTATTTGATTTGAACATGTTTACATCGCATCCGAGGACACAAATAGTTATTAAAATTGAAAAATAAATTCAACGACCTCTAACTGAATAAAGAATAAATAAGAGAAAAAAATTGAAAACTGGTTCATTTAAAAATTTGTAGAGATCCAATCGCGACACATTCCTAATTATTCACTGTGATGAATTTATAAGTGTGTTTCACAACGTAAAGCTAACATCAACTAGAAGGCTAACGGAGCACCAACGTTAGCCTATGTCCAGTTTCGAGGATAATAAAAACACTACTGCTACTACCTCAAATACAACTCCCAAAACATCTAACTTCTAGCGTGACACGTTTCATAATTTAATTTAGCTAGCTCTAGCCTACTCCCATACGGTTTACATCACTTGGTTAATACTAGATCTGACAAACATAACAGCTGATGTGGTTCGAATATTGAGCAAAAGCATTTGTTGTGGAGAGGAGCTTTTCACCTTCAGGTTTGAGTCTGATCCAGATTACTGTGAAATCCTGGTAAGACCTGGACAATCCTAAGCCATCAGGCCGTGGGCTGACTAAGCCTCCTCTGCTGCTCTGTGAAGTAACGTTTTCACTGAGAGCAAACTGAGAATACACCACGATCTCCTTTAATACATCAAATTAGCATACAGTGAGATCTCGGCCTTAAACTCATGGCATTAGTATGCAGCAGGATCTGGGCCTTAAACACATCAAATTAGCATACATCGGGATCTCGTTCTTAAACACATGGATATAGCATACAGCGAGAACTTGTCCTTAAACGCATTGAATTAGCATACATCGGAATCTTGTCCTTAACCGCATCGAATTAGCATACACCGGGATCTCGTTCTTATACCCATTGAATTAGAATACACCGGGATCTCACCCTTAAACGCATCAAATTAGCACACACCGAGATCTCGTCCTTAAACACTTGGGATCATCATTCAGCAGGATCTCGTTCTTATACCCATCGAATTAGCATACACCGGGATTTCGCCCTTAAATGAATCAAATTAGCGTACGCCGGTATCTCGTCCTTAAATAAATTAAATTAGCGTACACCGGGATCTCGTTCTTAAATAAATTAAATTAGCGTACACCGGGATCTCGTTCTTAAAGGCATCAAATTAGCATACAGCAGGGTTTGTACTGTATGTACTGCCTTGCAGCAAAATCACCAGGGAAAAATGCATGTGACACAGGGCCTGTTCTTTCCATTCATTTTACCCATTGGGTAATTTCACAACCTGTATTTGAACAAACTCAAACCTGCAGCTGTTTGCATATATGAAATTTAGTTGTTATGCTTTTGTGAGCTCCTCCACTTGTGGTAAAGAAGGAGCTGAGTCGAAAGGCAAAGCTCTCGATTTACCGGTCAATCTACGTTCCTACCCTCACCTATGGTAGGTGAGGTGAGAGATCGTGGATACAAGCGGCTGAAATGGGTTTCCTCCGCAGAGTGGCTGGGCGCACCCTTAAAGACAGGGTGAGGAGCTCAGTCACACGGGAGGAGCTCGGAGTAGAGCCGCTGCTCCTTCACGTCGAGAGGAACCAGCTGAGGTGGCTCGGGCATCTGCTCAGGATGCCTCCTGGACGCCTCCCTAGGGAGGTGTTCTGGGCATGTCCCACTGGGAGGAGGCCCCGGGGAAGACCCAGAACACGCTGGAGGGACTATGTCTCTCGGCTGGCCTGGGAACGCCTTGGGGTCCCACCTGAGGAGCTGGAGGACATGTCTGGGGTGAGGGAAGTCTGGGAGTCCCTGCTAAGACTGCTGCCCCCGCTACCCGGCCCCGGATAAGTGGAAGAAAATGGATGGATGGATGGATGCTTTTGGGACCGGGTGCACACATTTGCTCTAATGTGATTAGATAGCCCTAATAAACAAGGAAGGGCATCTGGTATTAAACCCAAGTTAAAGGTCCTATATTGAACAAGTTTGACTCATGTGAGCTTTAAGACATTTTAGAACATTGTTACTTCCTCAAAAACATACCTAACAAACAAACATAACAGTTATGGAGTTATGTTTTGACTCATTTACACATGTTAGAGTAATTATTTATTATTATTATAGTCAGTCTTCAGTCTATCTTTTGTTCAGTAGAGATTGGCAATTCCACGGCTGAAATTAACTAAATGATTCTAGTGAAGGTGTGTGGAGTTACAAAGCACAATGGAGCACTTTCTGTATTGCCACATGACATGTTTTCCATTTCTGTTTCTGTTTCTTCATCATCCATATTTTCCAAATTTTGAGCATCAAAATTACCCTTTTAACAAACATTCTAAATTTCTTCTAATACATAGCTCCTTATAGCTTTAGCAACGACCCTACTGTACACACATTTAATCCAATTCTGCTAGCATGACTTCCTCTTCACTGTTCCTCTCTTGCAGCTGTCTGTATCTGTGGCGTGCACGGCTCTCACTTCCAGGTAAGTTCAAAAGTCAAGAAGAGAGCGGGCAGGCTAAAGTAGCTAAACGTGTCTACAGAGCTACGCTAATCTTACCAGGAAGTTGTCCATGCCCCTCCTAGTCCTCCCTTATGCCAAGCACACAAAGCGGACAGGTCATTGGTTTGCCAACTTCAGAGCTCAACTGTGCACAATTAATTAGCACGGTGCCCTGTGGCCTGAAGACGGGATTAGGGTTAGCGATACGCGCAGGGAGAGTGAGAGCCGATTCACCGCCGTTTACCTTCAGTTAGCTGTGAATGTGGTCAATGGTTATCAAACATTTTAGTTCTATTTCAAGTTGGACATCAGAAAATATTTCACGACAATCTACTATTTAAACAGCTCAGCTCAATCAGCTCAAATTAAGATTAACGCAAAACTTCACAAAATAATAAATTCTTAAACAGGACTAAATAAGGATTAAAGAATAAATCTAATAAGCTAACCAGGACTGAACAAGTTCTAGAGCTCTAGGCCTATACTAAGCCTGTATAAATCTTAATAAAAATTAAACTATTTATATAGCAGATTTAAAAACAACTTCATCTGCCCTTAGTGTTTCACATAAAAAGGATTAAAGCAGTTTCACACCACGACTTCACAGTGGCAATAACAAAAATGTACCCTTATATTGATCAATCACGTTTTTCGATTTTCAAATTAAAGACAAACTTTCTTTTACGAGCGCAATTTCTTGATAATAAACCCTAAGCCCATCACTGACAGTTAAAGTGATTTGATAATGATTTGATGAATTTCCCATTTAAATTAGTATTGTTTTGATACCCCTTTTTTTTAATCCAATACCAATACTTCTCCTTGTTGCACTAACCCTAACCCAGCTCAAAATGATAGTTTACCTAGTACTATGTGGGCCTACCCTAGTTCTGTTATAGATGGGCCTGTCAAAATAACACATTTTGAAGTACCATGTATTGCTGAACAAAATATAGACGATAAACAATAAAATCGAATGACATTGTCTTTGACGTAATATAATAATAAAAAATGCTGCATGTAATTGGTTCCAAAATTATCTTTCAAAACAGAACCCAGGCAGTAGTAACAGATGGGTTTAAATCTATTTTTATTTTTTTTTTATTTTTTTTTACTTTAAGCAAAGGAGTGCCCCAAGGCTCAATTTTGGGCCCGCTACTTTTTACTATATTTATTAATTCCACTGGTTGCAAAGAAGAGAAAGTCTGATTCATTTATAAGCAGATGAGGCTGTTTTGTGTCCAAGTACTCCCTCTGGTAATTTTAAAACTGCACCAAGATTTTAAAGAAATCCAAAATTCCCTCAAAAACACTAAAAACAAAACACCAAATCGTACATTGATTGAAAGCGTCACCACTTATAAATATATTGGGCTTTGGCTTGATGAAAACGTATTCTTTAAAACAGTTTAAAATCAAAATGATCAATTTATTACAGAAATCTTGTGAATTTTGTATCCCATTGAATTACAGAAAAGACATCTTTCTTTCTGTACTGGATTAGGAGATACGGTGAAGAACAGGTAATGAGTTTAAAATCCATCATTGTACACTATATGAAAAAGTAGGTTGGCCATCACTGTCAGAAGAGAACAACACTGTATCAAATGTATTTTTAAGAAGCTACTTGGTACACTGCCTGAATATCTCGCTTGTTGATCTTTAATGCAGGAGCTTTTGATGCAAGAGCTCATGATTGTCTACAGCTAAAAACTGGTCTTACTAGAACTGAAAAAAACTGGATCCACTGGTGCCACTAATGCACGTTAATAATCTGGTGATAAACATTTATACTATATCACACTTATATCACACTTGCTCCTGTTTTTATTGTTTTAAATGGACCTATGTAGTTATACGTTTTGTTTGTTTTTGTTTGTATTTTTTTGCATTTAACAGGGCGCTCAAGAAAAAGTCTTGTTCTCTCATTGGGCTTTCCCTGAATAAATAAAGATAAATGAAATATGTACAGCATCGTTAATGAACATGAGCTGCAATAAATAAATGAAACACTTAATGAATTATAGAAGTTACTTTCTCAAGCTCAGATCTTATAATACAGAAAAATAGCAAAAAGTTCCCCACTAGTACAAAGAAAAGCCCTCTCTATAAATCTTGACCCCCAAGAATAATTGTTGTTTTGTCAATGATAAGTCGATGTAGTAGTTATAGTGACAGGCCTAGTTATACAAGGCCCAAAAGTCACTGACACTTTTAAATCTTCAACAGCTCCTATAATTCTCAAGTTATACTCACCAAATTTTAGCAGTGGGTAAACTGAATCTTCCAAGATTTTTGGCAATATATACGGTTATAATTGTTCACTTACACTTGAATTGAAACTAGGGGAAGTAAAAATTACAAAATGTTTAAAAAATATGCTTTTTAAGTGTCCATCATTTTCGATTTCACACTAAATAGCCCGATCCAACACACTTTGCATATCATTTGAAAGCTTATGGCTCTTATTTGATCCTCGATATTACGTTTAAAGTTGTTTATCGTCTGAGGCTTATTCACAAACACCTTTTCTTTAAGATAGCCCCACAGGAAGAAATATTATATATACATTTATATATACACACACACATATATATATATACACACATATACACACACATATATATATATACACACACACACATATATATATATATACACATACACACACATATATATATATACACACACACACACACACATACACATACACATACACATACACATACATATATATATATATATATATATATATATATATATACACATATATATATATACACACACACATATATATATATACACATATATATATACACACACACATATATATATACACACATATATATATACACACACATATATATACATACATACATATATATATATATATACATACATACATATATATACATATATATATACACACATATATACATATATATACATATATATATATATATACACACATATATACATATATATACATATATAACTATAAATATATATATACATGTATAGTTATATATATGTATATATGTATAGTTATATATGTATAGTTATATATGTATAGCTATATATATATTTTTCTGTATTGAAATGAGATACTCATTAAAAATTTAATTTTATTTAATTAATTACATTTTTAAATTAAAAAATGATCAAAACTAGTATCAACATCAGCTAGTGTCTTCAATGTTTTATTTTTTTGACAGCTCTACTTAGGACCTAAACCACAACTTGGCAACCCCAGTGTTGGGCAAAAGGCCGGACTCCCCTGCCCCAGCTAAAACAGGAATCATGATGTCAGCGCGGCATGAGAGATCAGCCAGAGACACGAGCCGCGAACACACAACAAACTACACACAAAAGTACACACAAACAACTGCACACCACACCAGACTTAGACTTTGCAATGGGAATCACATGTCGATGATTGTAACTCTACGGACACAATGTTCAATGGCAACCCGCTGCTATGCTACTATAGGAGGCTTACAATGCAGGGAATGTGCTTTAAAGCTAGCCACGGGTTTTAGAGTGATGGAAAATTAGCATTGTCGCTATAGCAATTAACAATTCAAAACAAAGTATTAATGTTTTGAATGGTCAAATGTCTTCAAAATGTCGCCTATAAACAGAAGTCAAAATCCGTGAGTAAAAGAAGATTAAAGTGTGTTATAATGTTCTTATTTAATTATTCAATAGAGCATCTGTAGGATATAATAACTGTTACGGTAAATGAAAGGTGCCACCAGCTCGTCTCCGTGGAGATGTTATTGGTTTGTTTGGAATGTTCCACGCTATGGTATTGAACTTATCTCCATGCCACTACGCAACTCAGAGGCCAAAGCAGGAAAGCTAACAATAACTAGCATGCTAACAGCAAAACATCCTTACTTCCAGGTTTGTGGTTGATAAAATGCTTTCTCATTAAATGCAGACAGCACACAGCAGTCTCATTTTGACCTGCTTTTACATCTGTACTGGGACAAGACAAATTTTATTTTATTACATGAAATTAATAATAATTGTGTACAGCCCTTTGTGTAATAAAGTGTTGTAATAGACTCCTGGTTTCCCTAGATTCTTAAACTCTTATTTCCATAGCACATTTAAAACAACTTCAGCTGTGTTGTTGCTGTTATGTGCTTCACATAAAAGTCAACAACAAAACAAATATGCAGATCACATGACACATACGAGAATAACAATGAAACACCTTTATATCCTGTCTAGTATTAAATGCCAGGGAGAAGAGGTGGGTTTTCAGTCTAGTCTTAAACTGGGTTAAAGACTGAGAGGGTCTGTCAGGCAGAGGGCACTGTTCCATAGTATAGGTGATGCCACAGAAAAGGCTCTGTCACCTCTGGTCTTGAGCCTGGCTTTGGTCAGCTGGCCTCAGGGCTCTGGATGCAGCATAGGGCTGCAGTAAGTCCCTAAAATAAAAAGGACCCATAGAGTGCACACAATTAAATACAATCAAAAACATTTTGTACTGAACCCGATATGAAACAAGAGCCAGTACAGGCTGCACAGCTCAGGCCTGATGTGTCTGGTCTCTTAGTTTCTGTCAGCAGACGAGCGTCAGCGTTCTGGACATTCTGTAAAGCCCCACTTTCCTTGGCGCCATCTCTACTTTCCTCATGACAACACGAGCATGCACATGGTTATTAAATGATTATGTTATTGATGATGGGTAATGACAGAGGTAGACATGGTACAAAGCAGAAACAATGGAGAAGCTCCAAAAGTCATTTAACTTGTCACATCTATGCCAAGAGTGTAACAGCCGTGTGTAAAACTGCGTCAGAGATTTAAATCAAACAGCTTCAATGACAACTGTTACATCATACAGTCTGGTGCATTTATGTAAGAACTAAAACTAAACCAGGTAAAATCCAAGAGTAAACCAGGGCTAAACCAGGTCAAAACCAAGATTAAACAAGGACCAAACGAGGACCAAAGCAGGTAAAAAACAAGACTAAACTGTGTCAGAACCAGGATTAAATAAGGAACACACCAGGACTAAACCAAGACTAAACTAGATCAAAACCAAGAATGAACCAGGACTAAATCAAGACTAACCCAGGTCAAAACCAAGACCAAACCAGGACCAAACCAGGTCAAAACTAGGATTGAACCAGGTCAAAACTAAGAATAAACAGGGACAGGTCAAAACGAGGACTGACCCAAGACTACACCAAGGCTAAACCAAGGCTAAACCAAGGCTAAACCAAGGCTAAACCAAGGCTAAACCAAGACTACACCAAGACTACACCAAGACTACACCAAGACTACACCAAGACTACACCAAGACTACACCAAGGTTACACCAGGACAAAATCAAGTCAAGACCAAGTCAAAACCAGGACTAGACCAGGAGTAAACCAAGACTGAAACAACCAAAACTAAAGCAGGCCCAAACCAGAAATTAACCGCGACTAAACCACGAATAACCCAGGTCAAAGCCAAGACTAAACCGGACCAAACCAGGAGTAAACGAAGACTAAACTAGATCAAAACCAAGAATAAACCAGGATTAAATCAGGACTAACCCAGGACTGACCCAGGTCAAAACCAAGACTAAACCAGAACCAAACCAGGACTAAACCAGGATTAAACCAGGTCAAAACTAAGAATAAACTGAGACTAAACCAGGACTAACCCAAGACTAATCCAAGACTAAAGCAGGTCAAAACCAGGACAAAAGCAGGACTTAACTAGGTCTGAAGCAGGCCTAAAGCACACCTACAGAAGTTATTCTCAAACATTTATGCGGTGTATAGAGATGTCCATGTCTAAAGACTACTGTCTACTCATGTGTTATGTGCTAAACCAAGTTAAACCAAGGCCCCTTACCACTTACTAAAAGTTATTTGAAAGTTTATACTGCTAGTTTCTTATACTGAAATTCCAGCTATTTTTCATCTGAATTGTTTGGTGCTAAATGTAATATTGTTAATTTGCATATCTTGAAAACAAAATTTTTAACATTAACATTATTTGAACATTTTGCTGAGCGCCACTGCACACCATTACCTGTGTGTTTTCCCCAGGCCTCCTCTGTCTGCACTTTGCCCTCACGTTAAGAGGTTTATTTTCAAGGATTAGTATTTGACAGTGGCCCCAGGATGATTGACAGCTGAGCAATGACGTCATAGCAGACTGCAGGAGGCAGCTCGAAGAATGGACCCGGGCAGGTTTAACACGTTCACCACCAAATAAATGAAACATGTGCGTCAATACCCGCCACTGGAATGCTACAACTATTAATTAGGCTTGGGTGAATGTCTTTCATTAAGAAAACAGAGCGTTGCAATTATGGTAAATGACACTCGTTTCTCGTACAGTGTCTGCTTTGTGGATTCTGTACCAGTAATGACTTCCCACATGCACACTACACAAGTAGAAAGGAACAGCGTGGGGTTAATAATAATTACACCACAGCTAAGCTCAAGCCAAACCAGGACCAAATCAATAGTGTGAATGCAACCGGCCTCGCTTTTAATTCACAAGGTGAAAAATCAGAATTATTTTTAATTCGTTTCAATGATCATTTCATCTTTGTAGCGGCTGGACTTCTGACTTTTGAAGCCGTTATGACGCATATGGATATATTTAGATTCCCTGCTCATTGACCCTTTCTCTGGAAAAGATGTGCTTAAACTACATGATATTTAAAGATCACACAGGCACACACACAAACACGCACACATGCGCACACGCGTGCACACACACACGCACGCAAACACATACACACACGCAAACACACGCACACAAACACATACACACGCACACAAACACATACACACGCACACAAACACATACACACGCACGCAAACACATACACACACGCAAACACACGCACACAAAAACACACGTACACACGCACAAACACACACACACATGCCCAAACAAACACGCACACACACAAACACACAAACACGCACACACACAGACACACGCATACACAAACATGCGCACAAACATGCGCACAAACGCGCGTGCACAGAGTTGTAAGTCTGGGCTTTTTTTTAAAAGTAAATTAAAATTAGATTTGGTAAAATAAAAAGACAGCCACACAGACTTTACGTTATGAAACTTTCAGATGGGGACATTTGGCTGCACACTGATGTTACAGCTTAATGTTTCACAAACATGGACTCTATGATGGAAGAGATTTTTACATTTTTTATTTGACACGTAGCAGCTCATCTGGAGCCGAATCATCTGTTTAAAATGAGGATATGTGATTGATATGGATCCAATTAGTCCTGTAAAAATATCACATCTAGACTTGAAACATGTTGGACGCTGCCTTCGCTGTTCGCGCTGGTCGCTTTGGGTTTCCACCTCGCTAAACGCCTGATCCTTGTTCACATCTGTTTGAAGGCCCATTTACCTCTACATATGGTTAACATGACAATCACTCACGTTCAGTCTGACTGTATCTTTGTGCTGTTACACATATGCTCTGGTTGTGCCCTCCTGAAAACGGGATCATAAATACAGCAGCCGGAGCAGATCCATGGGGCAGATCCTGGAGCAGATCCTGGAGCAGACTGAGCACACACTTCATTGGGTTTTTGCGTCACTGCTGTATCTCTTAAAGCAGAGGACACAGGCGGCTGGCTCCTCAGTACTGAACCGGTGAACTGTGTTTCACTTTACTACAGCCTCTAATCTGCAGCAGCACCGCTCACGCAAATCAACTCACAACTGCCCATCTCTGACACTGAAGACTGCAAAGGAAGTCAGGAAGCAGTGAAAAAAATAGACTAATCATGTGACAAACTCAGAATCAATTTTATAAATGAACAGAGTAAAGGATTTCTGGTAGGGTTAGGGACGACACACTTTGATACAAGAATGAGACAAGAGGTTTATGTAATGAATAATTTTTTAGATAAATCCCACTTTTGGCCTCTCAGTTTCATTTGATTTCATATTTTTGCCATCGTTGTATCTCACTTACCTCAGCACTTAAGCCTTTTTTGGTGCCAATGTAAACACATGGGGCAGATCATATTCCACATGTGTGCACAGGCAATGTTATCTATATCTGTTATCTTGTGAGATCTTGTCCCATCCCTAAGTTTGTGTAAATGTGCTGTAGACATTTAAAGGGCCCATATTACACTATTTTCTAATTAGGCCCGAGCCGGAGACAACGTCCCGGCGAGGGACTCATTAAAACCGCGTCCGAAACGGGGAAAATGGCAAAAATCAAGTGGTTAACACGCCCCGACATGCCAGTGAGTGGTGTCAAAAATTAGAACTCGCCAAGCTCTAATTGTCACCGAAGACCCCGAAAAAAAATAATGAAAGACGACTCGATAGCGCCACCTCAAACTTTGATTTTCATTGGGCCTATGGGAGCCCGACTCGGAAAAAAGTGAATCTAAAAATCTGAAACTCGCATCAAAAAATAGAACATGTCGGGACATGACAAAAATGATATTATGGCCCCGCCCTAAAATGTACAGGAAGTCGGCCATATTGGATCAAACCCGGTGACGACAAAAGCGCACACCCTCACATTCAGGACATCTCCTCGCACAGTTTTCATCACAAACACTTCAAATTTGGCCAAAACCCACTAAACCCATGTGAGATTAAAGATCATCAATTATATTTGAATATGACTTTGGGTGTGGTCATGGGGAATTTTATACTACATCGCAATTTTTGGATTATTTCAATAAAATATTTCGCTTTCACATATTTTTTGTTAAGAAAACGCTAATACAGCGTTTATGCACATTTGTGAGCTGAACACACTGATATGCAAATCATGGCTTTATCTCACAAAATGACTCTCTAGCGCCCTCTTCAAATTTCATTTTCAAAAATTCATACAAGACAATCGATTTGTCATGGACTTGTGAAAAAATTCACAGGGGCCTTATTTGTGATGGGGCACAATGTGAGAAAGTCACATGACTGTAGCTTTTATGGTTTAGGAGAAAAATAATGGGTCGAAAAAAAATTTCCATTATTATTATTATTCTTTCCGGATTGAAGCCACTTTTGACCCCCTGAACATTAACGAAAAGTCAATTTTATTTGACTCAAAATTCAATATTGGTGAAAAATTTTGTATTTTGAAATCCGTACTTAAAAATATTGAAAAATGACTCGGTAGCGCCCCCTAACATCCCCCATTCATTTTTTTGGACAAAGTTTCTCTAGACAAGTGAAATTTGGTACATACGTCCGCATTGACATACTGATCAAAAAAGCCAATGAGAACATACCTCTATTTCCAACTATGTTACCGTGGTAACGTCATAAATGTGTCATTGAAATGAATGGGGTTCAGAGTACTGGACTTTGTTGTCGACTAAATAGATGCTCTGCACTAATCCAACTATGACCCAAAATTCAAGGTTGGCAAAAAAGTTGGTATTTTGATGTATAAAAAAATTTATGTTGCAAAATGGCTCAATAGCGCCACCTCAAATTTCAAAATACATTACGTCAATGACAGACCTTTTTCATCGTAGACAAATGAAATTGGGTAGAACCATAGAACATGTCAAGACAAGTAAAAAATTATATTATGACCCCACCCTAAACCCTACAGGAAGTCGGCCATTGTGCCCGGAAGCCAGTTTTTTTGAAATTTTAACTGTCATGTTTGGATTTTTTACGCCATGGATTTTCATTCAACAAACTTGAAAATTGGACAAAATGAACTAGACCCATGTGGGATTAAAGTTGACTCACTTGAATTTTTCTACGTCATAAAATGTGGGTGTGGCCAACATGCGAAGAAAAACAGCGTTTTTTTGAAGTATTAAATTGCACGTAACTTAAACATGCAGTGTCCTGTTAACCGGCATTAATATACATTTTGGTCACAATGTTCCTCTGAATGTAATGATATACAATTTACATAGATGAGACAATCCATTGCTCCACAGCGCCTCCTTGAAATTTTGAATGGGAGCCCAAAAATTTTACTTTTTTGAAAATATTTCAAATTTGGCATGGACATCCCTATCCCCATACTGAACAAAAACGCCAATGAGAACATACCTCTATTTGCAAGTGTGTTGCCATGGCAATGACCGACATTTCTCATTGAAATAGGTTATGGTTAACTGGGATGAAAAAAAATTACTTTGTCATAGACCATTGAAATTTGGTACACATATTCCACTGATCATACTGAACAAAAAAGCCAATGAAGACATACCTCTATTTTCAACTGTGTAGGTGTGAAAATGTCATACATGGTCTCATTGGAATGAATGGAGTAGTATTACTCAGTCGCTGTTTTTGGTGGGAGGGGCGATGTAAGCGGGAAAGAGAAGCGCGAACTCCGCGGTGGCGTGTACCCCGCGGTCGCAAGGGGTGGCGAGGGCCTTTATCACTGCTTGCAGTTTTAATTTATCTTATAATGATTCCTCATCACAAACAGACCTGGAGTTGTGTTTTGTTTCATTCACACATGTTTAACACACAAACCCTGCATATTTAGGCTGAGTTCTTCTCTCAAACAGAAAACACTCCGTTCCACCTCGTGATGTCATCATGTGGTAAGGCAGGAAGTGCTCCACTGTGTTTTTAAACTCCTTGCACCTTCACAAGAATTATTTGGATGATTTCAGCCCTGGAATTCCCAATCTCTACTGAACTAAAGGTAAAACGTAGTTGTTAACTTGAAAACTACCACGTCATGACATCACAAGGTGGAACAGAGCATTTTGAGCTTTGGAGATGTAGCCAGACTAATGACAAAGAGTTACTGAAACATGTGTGAATAAAAAACACAACTCCAGGTGTGTTTCTGGTGAGGTGAGCTTTAGTCATGCTATATTGTTGCTACAAGAATCAAGTTTTTACAATAGGAACTTTACAGAAAGAAAAACACCTTTAACTGATTAAATAACAATAACATTTCCATGGAGACAAGCAAGTGAAATACTCTCCACCAGAAAGGTTACACAGAGCACCTTTAATTGAATGAGTGGAAAAACATTTTGCAAAAGATCGTTCCTATAAGCCTTGGGTTCTACGTCAGTCTTCAAATAATGAATCTTAAATGTTACAACTTTAAAATAATAAAATATTCAGTCGCTATGGAAACACAGTTGTACCATTTTGACACCAGAAAAAGTTACATATTGTACCTTTGGTAGTTCAGCTCTTTTATACTCTAACAAGGGTAAGTAAAACATGAAAATACGCGAGTACACAGTATTTTGGCACCATTTCCATTGATACTGTGCAGTGACATCACACTGGGGGTGTTCCACATGTATCTCTGTTGGCGGAATGTCCCACTGTTACCGCGGAGACACAATGCACATATTAGCAAACATTGTCAAAACGTTTTTTAGATTGTCTGAAAACTCAAGAAAAAATACAAAATGGATTTAAACAACTAATTTTCAGGAGCCTCAACATGAGCACTCATGGTCCGGTGAGGAAAAAAGGTGACAGCGACTAACTGAAAAACAGTTGGCTAATGCTAGCTAGCTTGGGACTGTAATGTTATTTGAGAGAACTTGTTTAACAGCACAAAGCAGCTCACCTGTTGTAGTTCCAACTTAGTCAGCTCTTTCTGGTCAGACTGTGTAAAATTAAGGTCAGATTAAAGTCTAACAAACCCTCAGACAGAGCAGTGCCTACAGTTAGCATCACACTCCCAGGGAATGTTGACGATGTCAGCTGCAAAGTATCAATAGTAGAGTTTTGTTCTACACAGGGTACAGGGCACATAGGGAGGAAGAGAGTGGAGGGTCCCAGGACGCTACAGGGACATTCCTATGAGCTCTGACTCAGAACAGAGGGCACTGCTGTAGAATAAACACTTAAGAGGCGGATATGAGAAAACGCTGTACAATCATTCTGAAACAAACTCAATACAACAATTAGCAAATTAGCAAATGTTAGCAAAGGTTAAAGGTCTTATATTACACAAAACTGACTCTTGAAAGTGTTAAGCCATTTTGTTACCTCCTCAAAAACAGCCCTGGAGTTGTGTTTTGTTTCATTCTCACATGTTTGAGTAACACTTTATTATTAGTCTGTAACATCTCCAAAGCTCAAAATACTCTATTCCACCTTGTGATGTCATGAAGCGGAAGGTTTCAAGTTAACAGCTACTTTTTACCTTTATTTCAGTAGAGATCAGCAATTCCAGGGCTGAAATGATCCAAATGATTCAGTGAAGGTGTATGGAGTTTAAAAACACAGGGGAGCACTTCCTGTGTTACCACATAATGACATCACAAGGTGGAGCAGAGCGTTTTCTGTTTGAGAGAAGAACTCAGTCTAAATATGCAGGGTTTGTGTGTTAAACATGTGTGAATGAAACAAAACTCCAGGTCTGTTTGTGATGAGGAAACAAGATTATAATATAGATCAGAAATTAGAGTAAAATATATATAAAACATAATGGGTATTTGCGTCTTCCAAATACTTTTAACTTCTAATTCCTCTGTACAAAAGTTGCAGAGAAACTTGAGCACCAAACAGCCCTCGTTCTACAAGCACCACAGCATTCTAGTCACTTTGGCTAGTTAAAGTCCTCATTTTGTTCTGTAAGCTATGTTCCTTGTTAAAAGTTCAGCTATATGGAGACAAACAGGTGACACAACCAAGTTACAAATCATATCTGTGGAGAGGCAAGCCCACTCATAGTAAGAATGCATGCTTTTCCAATTAGCCTATTTTTAGCAATAAAAACACCGGTATAATACAATGAAACATAACAAGCAAAGTTATAACATCTCCATGGAAAAGTTACACAGTGCAGCTTTAAATCTGATCCCTGTTCAGGCTCATAGTCAGTTCTCACGTAACTTTATAACCAGAAGATTCTATTATACATGCATCAAGCCATTATAACTTTTCCCGTATGTTTGGTAATAGTTAAAACCCAAATTGGCTTGAAAAACACTGACGAGTTTATATGAAGCCAGTGTCATGTCTTATGTCTAAAACCTGCTATACTTTTAATTAAACCTTCTGAAAGTACTCAATTGTGTTACTTAAGTAAAAGTACAGATACCAGAGCAAAGAAATAATCAAGTAAAATTAAAAGTATCACATGAAATAACCTACACAAGTAAAAGTATTAAAAGTACCCGTTTAAAAATGTACTTAAAGAGTGAAAAGTAAAAGTATTTTGAGCAGATTTTCAGGTCTGATAAAGCTTCAAATGTGGTGATTTTGATAGAGATTTATGATGAATTTTGTTCAACAGAAATATTTGAATTCATAATTTTTTTTCTAACTGTTTTGTTTTTTTTTTGTTTTTTTTTGTACTTTTGTTTGCTTAAAAATAATCCCTTATAATAGAAAATACTTTTACTTCAGCCCTGTTTAAAAATGTAGAGGAGTAGAAAGTACAGATACCTGCTCTCAAATGAAGAAAAAGTATAAAGGTATCCACTTTAAAATACGCTTAAGTACAGATACCTAAAATTTGTACTTACTACTACTACTACTACTACTACTACTGTACTACTTTTACTTCGTTAAGCTCCACCACTGATTCTCATGTTAGTTTAGCAGCTCATCTTTCATTATTCTCTCTAGTTTTGCTCATGAACTCAATCGTGGGTTAAAAATATTGCAAATTTCTTCAAAATCTCAATTGGACAAAATGATTGTAATTAGATTATCTATTTTAGAAAGTTGTTCTGTTGAGAAGGGCACATTTACATAACACAAGCCATCACATGCTGTCCGTATGAGATGTGTCTTATGAGACTGGGACCTGGAGGCGCACAGCAGCAGCGAACTGGGACTATTTTAGAAACAATGGACGAACTCAGACAGGAGCCCACCGTCGGCCTCGCTCTGGGTGAAGATACTGACAAGAATGTGCACTTACAAATAATGGACTTCACTGTAAAAATACTTAATATGAATAATACTACTTTGTGAAGGAATAGATCACGTTTTAATTATTTTTAGTGAAATGGTACAAGAAACAAGAAATGCTAAACTCAAATTGTTTTTTTTTCTTAGATTATTATTTATATTATTTACAAAATTTTCACAAGACGAGATGAGACGGGAGATTGGGTCCATGAGAACGAGACAAGACCAGATTTTATTTATAGTAAATACTGTGCGGTTCAGTTCGCAATTTTGGCCCCTCCCCCACTTTTGATTCATTTCATTTGTGTCATTTTGGATCTAAAAGTTCAAACCTCAAGAGATATAACTCGCAACTCCATAATCCCTTTTTAGTTCAATCCAAATGTAAACACATGGAGAAAAAATGTACAAGATAATTTTCCTCATGTGTGCACAATCTTGGGGTAGTTTTGTCTCGTAAGAGGTCGGTGGTTCGGATCCTGCTCTCGACAAACATCACTGGTTGAATGGTCAGTGTCTGTATGCGTGTGTGAATGGGTGAGTGGTTCCTTGATGTAAAGCGCTTTGAGTGCCTCGCAGGTGGAAAAACGCTATATAAAAATGTGACTCTTTGCCATTTACCATAGGTGCCAACATGTTACAACCCTGAAAGCTAGTACTCTAAATGGGATGAGGGACAGGGGCCTTAACAGCTGTGCAAGACAACCAAAAGATATAAGAATTTGGGTGGTATAGGGAAAAAAAATAAAATAAAATCACATTATATTGCATTGTATTAAAAATAGAGATTTTCAACATATATCACAAGCACTAAAGACCATATGTGTTAATGCCTTGGCGGAGGTCTGTGCTACTCATTCATTGAAGTAACACACTTTGGGCCAATCTCACACATGCTACAGTAATTGCAAATTAACCTACTTTTTACATACATTAAATAGAGTACCATTTATACCTAAACCCCATAAGACCTGAGAACATTACACTATGAAAAGAGAACACCTGCCACATACCCACACCACACCTGCATCACACTGTCATCTAATCCATTTATTAGGGGCCATTAATCTGACCACAGCCCACTACTTAAACAGGACTTTGGATGGACAATCCAGCTCTGATCTAATGTGTGAGAGATGTAATGAAATATTTCGTAGTTTGCATAATTTGTCTTAAAAGATATATTGCGTAAGCAGCTCTTGAGGTTGATGTCTCCGTGTAATTATAAAGCGCTTTTATTGTCAGAGAATAATTAGGATGCTCGGAATACATAAGGTGAGTAATAACTTTGGGCTGCTGCAAAATATTTGAATAAACTAGTTCTTAAAGGGCTCATATTACGCTATTTCCTGATCTATGTTATAATGTTTCTTCATCACAAACAGACCTGGAGTTGTGTTTTGTTTCATTCGCACATGTTTAACACACAAATCCTGCATTTTTAGGCTGTTTTTTTCTCCCAGACTCTCTCAAAACACTCCGTTCCACCTTGTGATGTCATATGGTAATACACGAAGCACCCCCACTGTGTTTTTAACTCCATGCACCTTCACTGGAATCATTTGGATGATTTCAGCATTGGAATTGTCAATCTCTACTGAACAAAAAGGTAAAAGGTAGCTGTAGACAGACGAATAATAAAGAGTTACTCAAACATGTGAATGAAACAAAACACAATTGGAGGTATGTTTTTAAGCAGGTAACAACATTATAACATGGCTTAAAGCTCATAAGAGTCAATTTTGTGTAATATAAGACCTTTAAGTATATTGGTCGAGTTTGAGCAGTACAGAACTCAGTCTCCTCATTGACGTCAGCAGCTGGTACAGGGCCAGAGCCGGTGCCATGCTCAGGGCCATAAAGGACCATTGTAGAAGTCTAACATGACGCACTCATAATCTGCACAGCCATCACTACATCACATCCACAGCTGTTTGGACAAAGACAACAGAGCGCTAACCACAGAGGACGGCACACAGCACTGGGGAAGGTTTGTGCTAACAGAAGTATAGTAGCTGAAGGCCTGAGCAATTTGGAAACAATTTTAGGGTTGTCAAAAGTTCGAAAACCAGATACTAATTGATACTAAAACTAGCGCTGAAACTAGATACGCATTTGAACAAGTGTCGATGTAAAAAGTCACATGCGCAGGACAGAAATGAACCTTTCCTGAATAGCTTTAGAATGATCCTGAGCTGTATCAGAACAAGTATAAGACACATAGACTAGTACATACTCATGGACCACTATGGAACCTACCTGGACACTGAGGGATTATACAGATATAAGTCCACATGGGAACAGAAAAGAAAGTACTACCATTTAATGTTGAAAATCACATTTTATTGTCTAAAGAATATTAGCATCAGGACAACACTACATCATATTGTCTTTTTACAGCTGGTAAACCTTGGTAGGGCTGTCCATATTAATCAAATATATAATGTACTGTAATGTAAATGATTTCAACCATTTCTCTATTCAAGTACCACCAAACATTGACTATATGAATACAATGACTTAACTTCTGTTCAGATTAAAGTGTCTTACCTTGCAACATCTGGACAGCGTCACTGCCGTCATATCTGTCATTTTGAATCAACTGCAGTAGTAGTTCTAAACCTCAACATGGCCAACACACTGCATGTTCCATTTACCCATATACACATTACAACCATGACTATATTTTATTTATAGTGTTCTTGGCAGTTAAGACACAGTAGACCTCGGCAGAAACATACGCATTTGAGGACGTAAGTATGACTGATAACTGGCTGCCTGCTGTCACAAGATAAACATATTTGAACCATAGGCTGTATAAAGAAGTGGACCAAAGAAGGCGTCTCACTAGGCTGTTATTAATGTTCATAGCTTGATCTACAGAGGCAATAGCCAAATAAAAATACTAGGATCGTGTAGCGCGGATTAATACAAACAGACCAAAATAAGGGGACTGACAGCAGCAGTTACAGAGAGAGTGCCCACAGTTTTTCCATAGAAAGGGAATTGCAACCAGAGTCGATGGAGTCGGAAGCATGCCCATAATCACTTCGTATTTGGAAAACGACGACTAGCAGTTTAGCGATTTATATATACAGTATATGATGTGAATCTTATTTTAAAGCATGAAACTAGTCATTTATTACACATCTGTGGTAGATTATCCAAACGTAGGCTACTACTCAAAATTACAATTTAGGGAACTATTAAAAAGCTTGAGCATTCTTTACTCAAGTTCATACTGAAAACGCAACAGTCCATTTTGTTGGGCTGCTCTAACTATGAACAAAAACTGCACATACCACACAATGATTTGACTCAGATTTGACGTAAATGAGAGGGAAACCTGAAAATGTGGTCTAGATGCGGTACATGTATTTGTGTTTTAAATGTCATAGATTAGACAAGAGGCTTTGTTCCAGGTTTGGTGGGCGAGAATAAGCATATTATTCAGAAATAAAATGAGTTGTTGTTGTATTAGTAGTTTTTTGACATTTTTGTACTTGATTAGAACCATATTTTCACTCATTTTTTTTATTTTATTTGAGCACTTTGGTTTCCTGATTCCTACAAAAAACAGGAAAAGTGACACAGCAATACTCAAAAGCAGTAGGCCAGAGGCAAACGGCTCATTAGGGGCCCCTCTTCACTTTGTGTATTTTTGTGGTTTACAGCTGTTAGAATAAACAAAAGTATAAAATGTGTACATCTAATACAGGGGTGGGCAAACTTTTTGACACATGGGCCACAGTGGGTTCTCAAGTGTTTTCCAAATGCATTAATTAAATAAATAATGAATGTATTAAATTTCAGTTAAATAAACACAACAGAAAAACTCACATTCAGTTTTATCAAGTGTCAAAAGATCAAGAACTTGTTGAAAAGGTAAATTGAACAAGGTGTACCCTTACTTATTGTAAAATAATTTGATAAGTACAAAGGGCCGTGTGTGGCCCCCGGGCCGTAGTGTGCCCACCCCTGATCTAATACAAATGGATGTACACAGTCTTGGTCGACTAAAGACATGTCCTGCCCATAGACTAAGTGAGTGTGACGTCACCCACAGTGTTTGGCTTCAGTCAAATGAAGCTCATCGAAGCTAGCAGTTATAGCGGCAAATTTGGACCCAAGTGCCATATTTGGAAATTTAAATATTTAAAATATTTTTTATTAGCGAAATAAAAATACCAGGATCATGTAGAGCGGGTTAATACAAACATTTTAAATGACAAGTCTGACAGCAGCAATTATGGAGAGAGAGGTGACAGTTTTTCAATGTAAAGCGAATTGGAGCCAAAGTCGATGAAGCCAGAAGTGGGCCCATGCTCACTTCCTATTTTGAACGTGGCGGCAAGCGGGTTAGCTACATCCATTTAGATAGACAGTCTATAGTCCTGCCGATTGATAGATCGATCAACTAAAAGGAAATATGGCAAAAGCTCTTAAAACTATTCAGTATCTGTATGTATCTGACCCACACACAAGACTATACCTGCAGGGGGAGTTCATGCAACAACTAGGAAACAAAACAATAATAAATACTCAAAAATACCAAATCTTCAGCTAACTCACTAACTTCTCCAATCTGCTAGTCTTACACCATAGCGTGAGATTAGGTTAGGAGGAGAGCTGCTACTTAATTTCCTTGAGAGTCTGGGTTCAGACAGGAACAGTGAAGGCCAGATAAACAGTCATGTTTTGTGAAAGGGAGGGAGCGGGGTGAGAGGTGTGTGTGTGTGTGTGTGTGTGTGTGTGTGTGTGTGTGTGTGTGTGTGTGTGTGTGTGTGTGTGTGTGTGTGTGTGTGTGTGAGCGTGCGTGAGTGTGTGCATGTGTGTGTGTGCGTGCGTGTGTACATGCGAGTGTGCGTGTGTGTTAGAGCTCAAACATACAGAGTTCTAACATGGGACCTTGTATTGGGCCTTATCTACACTCGGCACTCCAGATGGACACATACCCTTGACAAAAACGCACCCCTCCCTCTAATGGGACGATTCACACACCACGGAGAGGTAAAGTTATAATGTTATATCTCAAATGGGTCAAGCAACACTGAAATGCAAAAGCAAAAGTGTTGATAAATAGGGTTGCGTGGTATGTATAGACTATATATAAATGGACATAGGTAACCTGCTAGCTGCCACGTTCCAAATAGGAAGTGATCATGGGCACACTTCCGGCTCCATCAACTCTGGCTCCAATTCACTTTACATTGAAAAATTGTCACCCCTCTCTGAACCTTGTCATGTTTGTCTTAAAATATTTGTATTAAAATATTTGTATTAACCGGCTCTACGTGATCCTGGTATTTTTATTTCGCTATTGTGTCCGTAAATCAAGATATGAACGTTAATAAAAGACAAATCGGGTGCCTTCTTTCCTCGAGGTTGCTCCCGCTAACGTTAGTGACAGGTTTGATTGACAATGTTGCTAAGCGCCTGCTCCTGCTAAACCAGCGGTGCGGACGGGAAGGGGCATTACCTTCAACAGCCTCGTCCTGGATTCTTTGGTTGCTATGATACTTGCGATTCCATATAAGGAACATGGCTCCAGATTTGCTGCTATAACTGCTAGCCCCGATGAGCTTCACTTGACTGGAGCCGAACGCTGTGGGTGATGTCACACTCTCTTAGGCCACTTCTTTATACAGTCTGTGGTGATATGACACAAATATGTATCGATTCTATGCAGATCTCAGTCTATTTCAGTCACAATTAGACCTATAAAAACTGGTTCTGAAATTCATGGGATTCTTGTATTAGTTTATCAGTTCATATTACAGTCCTCTCTCAAATGTTAATGCTCCTGGAGTTGTTTACACTCCACACACACAGATTTTTTATTTATTTTTTTTTCAAAATTGTGCATCCCCAATTTTATTTTTAATAAAAAAAAGTCAAAGTCCATCAAAGTCTGACCTGATTTCCAAACCACATGACGCGCTTATTGCCCTGGGATTGGCTGATAGAATATAGATTTAAAAAGCCCCAAACTGATCTGCAAACAGTTCATCACGTATACTTAAATTTAGTTTGATTAAACGTACAGCTCTATGATAACTGGGAAAACATGTAAATATGTTCCATCACTACTGCTATTACTACGCTTGTTACTGCTTAAAAGTACTACTCAAACTCAGTACAAGTACACAGGCTACACCAACTTATGGCCCTCAACTTGCTTTTCTCACATATAAAAACGTAGGCTATAATCAAAAATATATTTAAATTAGGATAAAGAGCGACAGTAGTTCAGCTGGTACATCGTTTGCCCACTGATCCGAAGGTCAACAGTTCAAATCTCGCTCCCAACGTAAACATCGAGCGGTCACATCCACTGACCCACAGGTTGGCGGTGCGAGTCCAGCTCCCACAGATGAATGCTGTTGTCGTGTCCTTGGGCAAGACACTTAGCCCAGCTCACTCCAGTGTCTGCGCACACTGGTGGATGAATGTGCGTGGGAATGGGTGAGTGGTTTCTTGATGTAAAGCGCTTTGAGGGTCTTGAAGGTGGAAAAGTGCTATCTACAAACATGAACATTTAAAGAGCCGTAAAAAGTATCAAGGTAGAAACCACATAGAGACCACATAGTACTTTGCACCAGCGTTTCCCACGTCTTCAACACTCACAATGTGATTTGGTTTTCTTTAATAATAATAATAATAAGCGGAGGTTGTACTGCCAGCTGTGTAAATGAAAATGATTTATTATGCTTTGGGGAATGACGCGTAAATTCACAACAACTCCAGAACGCCGGGGAAACGAAAACAAACCATATATTAACTCCAACTACTTCAGACGCAGAGAGGACTTTCGATAGGACGCTCATGGGGTCTACGGCAGTTACATTAGGACAAAAATGTACAAAACACACACGCAAAATGAAAGCAAATCTGCATTATAGTGCCCATAAATGTCAAGAAATGTCACAATAACACTTTTTGAAATTCGATATATCGCTGAAGTAAATATAGACGATAAACGATAATATTGAAAATAATTTATACCACTGACACAACGACCCAAGAGCTGATTTAAACCACAAAAACTATTATAAATCTACAATATTGTTACAAAATATGAGCTGAAATAAATAAGCAGCAGAATGAAACGCTTTAGTTCTTAGTTTGAACCTATAATGAGTAATTCAAACTTTTACAGCTTAAATCTTATCATAAAGACAAAAATAACCAAAAATTTTCCAGTAGTGTAAAGAAAAAGTCAACATGATAAATATTGACCCCTGAAAAAATATTGTTACAGCTTCCATATATAGAACAAAAAGTCGATATAGTGATCATAAGGACAGGTGTAGGTCTAAGTAAATACAGGCATAAGATGAGTGTTGTGTTGCATTTATGTAGCACTATAGAATGAGGCTTCAGTCATGTGATAGTCATAGGGCGGTAGGGCTGTTTAGTCTATGACGTCTTAGCAGCAGCACCAGTGTGTAACAGCAGCGGCTTTTTAGTTTAAGAGGTCAGACGGTTCACGCCAGCGATACCATACACACATCCAACAGGCGTAACTATGCTACATGTCTCTAAAAACACTCGCCTTGGGAGCTCAGGGAATGACTCATGATGGACAACAAAAAGTTTAGAAAAAGGGATAAACAGAAAACACTTCATGACATAAAATTCGAAAAACTATTTAAATGGACAATTTATGGATGGAGACACAGAAACGTATTAATGCAAGCTCCACAGCCATGGCTCGTTATCTCTACAAACCATCGTTCCACTGGTCAACCTCTGTATAGTTTTAAAACATCATTCATCTGACTGACAATGAACATGTTTCAATATAATACAGTCTGGAGTTTAAAGTGGTGTGGCAGGAGCAGCTCTGTTGTATTTGAATTAGCCAACTAACCATTTTATCTACATTATAAGGGTTATTATAACTAACTTCTGGGGTTTCGGCAAGACTGGCACCTCAAATACTTCCTGATTCTAAGCCAATTAAATCACAGCTTCAGCTCCGATAGCCAATCAGAAGGCTACTTAGTGTTTATAGCAGCCTTCCAGCCAATCACGAGGGAGCAGCTCGTTCTGTAAACAAACATAAGGCCAGTGAGAGTTTTGCTAAGAATGATTTAACTACAAAAAACAGCCCTATATGGGACAGCAGCAGAAACCCAGATGTTAGTGAGAAAGTGAGTTAGCTGTTAGTTATTTAGGTATTTCTGTATAAAAAGTCAGATTAAACTTTTCCTCGCACTTTTATTCTGCATAAATAGTAGTTTTTTGCGTGAACTCCCCCTGCAGGTGTAGGTCTTGTGAGCACAGTTTGGGTCAGACACAGAGATATGGAATCATTTTGAGTTGAGAGGACATGTCTTTAGTCCAGATAGTCAGTTTGATTGTGAAAAAGTTCCATGTGTACAATTGTCAATATTTGTGAAATATGTGGGAGTGTAGGCTGGGTTAAGAGATGCAGTATCATTAGGTATAATAAAGGAAAGCAAAAAGAAATAAATGAGTAAAAGAAATGTAAAAAAAACAGTAGTGGTATGAAGTAATAGTGGAGATAGTAATTGGAGCAGAGTTCAAACTTTCAGAGGAGGAAATGAGACTAATTCTGTGGTAAATGGGATTAAAGGTCAGGCTTGCTTTTGTTCAAAATGATAAAATGAAACTGGATCATAAAAAAGTGATTGGCTGATTGTTCATTAATTGTTGAATCTAATTGTGAATAATCTGGAGCGTAGAATCACAAAGCTGACCAATGACAGTATCACTTGCACTTTTAAGTCCCTTGCATTTTGAATTCGCAGTTTTTAGATTTTTTAAATACAAGCAAAGTACTTACATAAAAGTACTTACAAAAGCTGTATTGGGAGCTTGGCAAAACATTTAATTATACATTCTGCCTAAGAATGGAAAGGCAGGCCTAAGAACAGAAGTAGTAGTAGTAGTATATTCTATTCAAGTTTATTTCTATAGCGCATTTAAAACGACTTTAGCTGACCAAAGTGCTTCACATAAAAGTCAACAAAATAAAATAATATACAGATAACATGATACATAGGAAAAGAACGATAAGACACCAAGATATCCTGTCTCGCTAGTGTTAAATGCCAGGGAGAAGAGGTGGGTTTTCAGTCGAGTCTTAAACTGCGTTAAAGCCTGAGAGGATCTGACAGGCAGAGAGCGCTGTTCCATAGTCTGGGCACTACCACAGAAAAGGCTCAGTCACCTCTGGTCTTGAGCCCGGCTTTGGTCAGCTGACCTCAGGGCTCTGGGTCGAGTCTAGAGCTGCAGTAACTTCCCCAAATAGAAAGGAACTATAGAGTGCACACATTTAAACACAACCGATAACTGAAATTGATAAATTATGAAATATACTACGAAATACTACAAATTTACTACAAAATGTACTACAAAAAATGTACTACAAAGGATACTACAAATTTACCACGAAATATACTATGAACTATACTATGAAATACCACAAATGTACTACGACAGATACTGCAAATTTACTACAACATATACTATGAAATATACTATGTAATACTACAAATTTACAACAACAGATACTACAAATTTACTACGAAATATACTATGAAATACTGTGAAACTGTATCACCGAACTAAAGCCTTAGCACATATGTAATAAAGGCCGTACTGCATTGAAAGCTTCATATTAAAAGTGCTGGTTTGACCTCCCCCCTGTACCACCTCACTCCAGTTACATAACACAGGTCTACAGTATTCACACCCGCATGAGATGGTATTTTACACTGAACCAAAGACGCCACCAGAGCTCACGTTAACCATTTCCATCTGAGGGAAATTATTTGTAAATATATACCATTAGGTTTAAGTAAATCGTGTAGTAATTCAATATGAGTGTTCACTGAGGCCCTGACATTTAGACCCCAAATTCAGCCTGACAAATGCTTCTGCCACAACCCTGCGTCTGTCACACAAACGCCACTCAAAACACACATGTGCTTTAAATATATACATTTAAGCTTTCATGTAGAGTTTAATGAGGAGTAACAAAGGCCAAAACTAGGTCTGGACCAGGACTAAAGTAGGACTAAAACCAGGAGTTAGCGTGACTAAACAGGGCATAGAGATAAAGCAAGTAGTGTGCAAAACATGGACTTCACTAGGTCTAAAAAACAGAACTAAGGCCATGTTCACACGAGGACAATAAACACATCTAAACTAGGACTAAACCCAGACTAGAATGGGACTAAACCTGGACTACACTGGGACTAAACCCGGACTAGGCTAGGACTAAATCCGGACTAAACTAGGGCTAAATCCAGACTACACAAGGGCTAAACCCGGACTAGACTAGGACTAAATCTGGACTAAATCTGGACTAGGCTAGGACTAAATCCGGACTAAACTAGGGATAAACCCGAACTAAACTAGGACTAAACCCAGACTAGACTAGGACTAAACCCGGACTAGACTAGGACTAAACCCGGACTAAACTAGGACTAAACCCGGACAAGACTAGGACTAAACCCGGACTAGACTAGGGATAAACCCGAACTAAACTAGGACTAAACCCAGACTACACTAGGACTAAACCCAGACTACACTAGGACTAAACCCGGACTAGGCTAGGACTAAATCCGGACTAGGCTAGGACTAAATCCGGACTAGGCTAGGACTAAATCCGGACTAGGCTAGGACTAAACCCGGACTAGGCTAGGACTAAATCCGGAGTAGGCTAGGACTAAATCCGGACTAGGCTAGGACTAAATCCGGACTAGGCTAGGACTAAATCCGGACTAAATCGGGACTAGACTAGGCCTAAATCTGAACTACACCGGGACTAAACCCGGACTAGGCTGGGACTAAATCTGGACTAGCCCAGGACTAAACCTGGACTAGACTAAGAGTAAACTAGGACTAAACCAAGGCTGCATTAGGACTCAAACCAGGCCCAAACCAGGACCAAACCAGGACCAAACCAGGACCAAACCAGGACCAAACCAGGACCAAACCAGGACCAAACCAGGACCAAACCAGGACTCGTGTGAATGTAAAACCAGGTCTAAATCAGGACTAAATCATGACTTTCATAGCATTAGGTCTAAAAGCAGGCAGAACTACAGCACAGTTAAACTAGAGCCATGTGGGGAGGTATAAACCAAGAACAAACCAAGTGCCAAACCTGATCTAAACCTGGATTTAACTGGGTCTAAACCAGGACTAACTCTGGTCTTAACCAAACAAGGACTAAACTGGGACCATAGGACTAAAGTAGGACTTGGTCACAGATGTTTTTATGGGCGGATATACAGTCAAAGGTCTTGTGATGTTGCGATCTGCTTCACCCTAAGGCTAATTTTACATAACTGTTCCCCAACTAGAATAACTGTGAAAATGGACTCTTAGCTCCAATCGTTTTATAACCAAGGCTGTTTATCAAATTCATCATTTTTCAAGCTAAAAATACTATTAAAATCTGATGAAGTCAAAATTAAAATTACAACGTTGACAAATGCAGTGTTGTATTTTGAGTCTGCAGTATTATCATATTTTAAATGAAATACAGTTGTTCATTTCTGTATGTACTTAAAAGCTTTATTGGTTTTTAAACATTAAAAAGCAAAAAAAAAAAAAGCAAAAAAAAAAAAAGTAGTATTTGTAAAAGCCAAATTGGGAGCTTGACAAAACTTTATTTGTTATTTGTTATTTAAATATAATGTTGTGCCTTTGAACAGAAAGTCAATAATAATAATAGTCGTATGCGTTTTTCTGTTCATTTGTTCAGGAATGGCCAAAATTGACAAAAATGAATTTCTTGATAACAAAATCCCAATGATATTTGAACAGCTCAAAGATGTGCTAATATGCGCCTGTAAATGGCTTGGTTTAGCTCAGGGGTCTGCAGCCACTCTCTAAAGAGCCACATGCGGCTCTTTAAAGCCTCCAGTGCGACTCTTTGCACTTTGAGGGAAAAAAAAAACGTTGGGATTTACTTTATTAAGTTTGTATTTGTGTGCGTGTTGCATTCCAAAGAGTATTCATTCATTTTTTTTACTATTTGTCTGAGCAAATCCCATGCATCAAATTGGAAATAAAGATCATTTTGTATTAATAATGTACATTATGTATTACACATAAAATGCACCACAATGCGGGAAAATTACATATAATTTGCTCAAAACCCCCAGACCCCCTAAAAACACTTCAAATCAGTCCAGAAAGTTCATAAATACAAAATGTTACATGTTCTTTATATTGTGTTAATAGCTGCAGTCGACTTACTTCTTTTAAATGAATCTATTAATCACTTTGTCTCATACTTCTTTAAAAAAAAACGTATGGGTCTTTCATTTGGTTTGAAATGGGCCTTTCATGTTAAAAAGTTGCAGACATCTGGTTTAGGGTCACGTATCTCACAAAATAAGAATAGAGCAAATAACATAAAATAAAATAATAATAATAAATACAAGTCAAAATATCACTTCTCTAATATCACTATGCCCTGGTCAGCTTAAAGTTCCCATGTCTAATTATAATTTGAACTCTGCTTTGAGAGCTGCATTTTAATACTTGAAAGCCACCTTGCTCTCTACAGTAGCTGGAAGGAGCCAAAACAGTAACCAACAGCCACATGTGTCTTTGGATCTGCCACTCGCTGTAAAAAAAGAAACCGCCGTTACGTCTCAGGAGGTGGTCTCCAAAACAGGGATCAATAAAACTTTACAAATGGATTGTACAGGGAATAGTGTGCTCCTAAAAACACTAATCCAAATATATAAATGATTTGGTTTGGATTAAGACTGTACATATACACACACACACACACACACAAGACGTATAAAGAAGTATAAAGAAGTGGACTAAGCTCATCGAGGCTAGAGCAGTAATAAGGGCCAAATTGGAAAAGGGAAAGAAGACACCTGATTTGTCCGTTATCAATGTTCGTATTTTGATTCACGGGCACAATAGCGAAATAAAAACACCATGATCATGTACAGAGGTCTAATATGAACATTTGAAGACCAAAACTACGAGCTTGACAGCAGCAGTTACAGAGAGAGGGGCCACATTAAATATTAAAATAGTTTAGTTTTAAAGTGATTGTTTTCCAAATATAGTCAGTCTTATCCATCAGTGTTAATAATAATATGTTACTCTACAGTTGTGCAATAATACATAGCTAAAATATCAATAGAATTCAATACGATAGTGAAATGTAGAAAGTGGCTAAAATCTTTCATGTAAATAGTAAAATTAAATTCTGTCAACTGAAAAAAAAAGTGTCCAAGTCCAAGCCGTTTGTTCAGTTTTGGTCAGATTACTGGTGGACACTGCCTTACAGTATGGATCATACCTGGAAGACTGAGGGATTACACTGACATATTTTATGTAAAGGACAATTAAATACATACAAGAAACGCTGAAAACATTTATCTCACTCAACACAATTTAGGCTAAATGTAACTGGTGAGTGAGTGTTTCAGTACAAATATTTCAAACTCAATTTCGACTCAATACGAACACTGATTCTGATACTAAAAAGCATTCTTTCTTTAGACAATAGAATGTAATTTTCAACATTAACGTATAGTACTTTCTTTTATATTACCTCGTGTCCTTATATCCGTGTAATCCCTCAGTGTCCAGGTAGGTTCCGTAGTGATCCATGGGCGTCTCAGACTTGTTCTGGCACAGCTCAATATAGTTAAAACCAATCTCACTCCTTTAAATGTTATGCAGTGTTTTTCACATGTCTCAAAATATCAATCCTAATTTATATTACCGCGCCTCCTCCCTAAACAGCTCCACCCGCAGCCACGGTCCCGTTCAAAACCACTTCCTCTGTGATGTGTGGCTAGAAATTACTGTTCAGATCCACAAGATATGCCTAAACTCGAACAACACAGAGATTTGGAAAAAAAAATACTTCACTGTAGTTATTTCAAACAGTTTCTGGAAACAGCCGTGACCTTTCGACCTCTCTCTTAAGATGAGTTTTCGAAAAGGAAGTTAGCAACGTCACATTAGCTGTTTATAGTGCAAAATGCTACATGTGTGCGCAGTTGGGACGGTTGTGTTGTTGTTCTGTTTTACTAAACTTGCAGAACTTGCAGAGACACTCACAGGGGAAAGTGTAAAGTCTTACGTCACTGAAATGTGGAAAACATAACAGGAAGTAGGGCTTGTCAAAAGTATCACAAATCTGATACTAAAACTAGTATTGAAAATAGGCATGGGACGATATTGAAATGTAGTGTCACGATTATCAAGGCCAAGTAATCGCAATTAACGATAATATCACGATAATTATTCAAGTTGCTGACGGTTTAAAAATGTTTTGGATATGAATAATTATATTTTTAATCTTATGAACAGGCTCCATATGTTTAAACAGCTGTTACAGTGTTGTACTTTAAGTGAAAACGACAAGGCATTGGCGTTTGTGTCTGTTATATTACATTTTTTGGTTGTTTTTTTTGTTTTTTACTATTCAGTATGAACTTGATATTCTGTGTTCTTAAAAAAGATTGAATTGAATTGAATGGAAAAGTGATCTAGAAAAGATCATCTGGGAGAAGTAGGTTTGTTCTACACATTCCCGTGACATAACAACGATTATTTCTGTTGGCGATTATCACGATTATAATAAGATGTTCCACAACCGATTATTATCACGATTAACAATAATACTGCTTATAGTCCCATCCCCAACCAAAACTAGTGACTCACTTAAGCAAGTATCGATACTGGGAAAAAAATCTAATTGGACATTTCCTGAACAGTTTCATCTTGAGTTTTATCAGAAGTAGCATAATCCAACATGGTGTAATAAATAGGCCTGTCACGATTACATATTTGGAAGTTCGATATATAACGTTGTAAAGTAAATATAGATGATAAACGATAATATTAAAACTCAATTCAAAACCCAGAAGCACAGCCCCCAAAAAACGATTCTAAAATGTATAATATGGGAGTATCTATAATAAGACATAGACATTGTATTTTATGTTTATGTGTATTTTGACCACCAACCGCACAAATATTTTTCGTAGAATAGAAAAATAGCAAAAAGTTCCCCACTAGAACAAAGAAAAAGCACTAACGATAAGTATTACTGTTCCATCTCACATATATTGAACGATGACTTTTATTTTGTGTTGTGTCTTAAGATGGGCTTTCGAAAAGGAAGTTAGCAACGTCACATTAGCTGTTTATAGTGCAAAATGCTACATGTGTGCACTGTTTTTCCTATGTGAAAGTTGGGACGGTTGTGTTGTTGTTCTGTTTTACTAAACTTGCAGAACTTGCAGAGACGCTCAGTGAGTTTACAGGGAAAGTGTAAAGTCTTACGTCACTGAAATGTGGAAAACATAACAGGAAGTAGGGTTGTCAAAAGTATCACAAATCTGATACTAATCGATACTAAAACTAGTATCAAAACTAGGGATAGTGCAAACAGTGTGTGTGCTGTGAAAGTTGGAACTGGTGCATTGTTGTTTTGTTTTACTAAACTTGAAGAACGCTCCCTGTAAGCAAAGAGTTTACAGGAGAAAGTGAGTCTTATGAAACTGAAGTGTGAAAAAATGATAAAAAGTAGGGTTGAATAACTGAATAATTTACTTCTATTACTCACTATGTCGATCCAAACTAACTACTGAGCTAATGCAGGTCACGTTTTATTAACAGTATCGTTCACTGAGGGATTTTGTTAGTGGCATAAATTAGTTTCAATATTATCGTTTATCGTCTATATTTACTTCAGCGATATATCGAACTTCAAACTGTGTTATTCTTACAGGCCAAAGTAGACTTGTCAAAAGTATCATTAATCAGATACTAATCGATATTAAAACTAGTTTTAAAACTAGATACTCATTTAATCAAGCATTGATTAAAAATCACATAACTAGATTAAATTGGACCTTTCCTGAACAGTTTCATCTTGAGTTTTATAATCCAACATGGTATAATAAACTAGTACTTTTTTTGTGTTTTGAAAATGACAATACCATCTTAAAAAAATTGCTTTTAAAATCGGCATTTTGTCTTAAAAAAAGCTTTTGTAAAATCGAATTTTGGTAGTCGAAATCTGTATATCGAAATAGAGTTTGAAGTTTTAGTATCGTGACGAACATTTCTATCATGAAAATGTAATAGTGATTTGTCTTGATTATTTTGTTTTAAGGAAATAAATGCCGTTTTCAGTCTCTGCTCTGGTATCGGTTGATATCGGGTATCGGCAAATGCTTAAATCTACAGTATCAGAATCGGTATCGAAGCGGACAAAGCTGGATTGGTGCCTTTGTAACTAAAAAGTTTGCAAATTAAACTACTACGTATGTATGACAGCTCTCTTTGTTAAACTAATCTTATGCATTATTAACCTATGTGCCATTTGTAAAAAAAATAAAATAAAATAAAAATATAAGTGTCACAACTTTTTAAAACTTTCTTCAGCCTATTTCAGTGAGACTATTGGCTAAGCGTTATATGATGTACCAAAGGAATGTGTGTAGGCTGTTAATATTCATTCTATTATCACTGAAAATACATGAGGCCTGTAAAATAACATTTATGCAACTTGAAGAACGCATTAGAGTATTTTAAATATTTAACTTAAAACTTAGATTTGTTTTGCAAGTTAAAATAATACTTTTGGTGAATACTCTTTCTATCGTTATCTTTGATTTTGAATGCTATCCGGTGTTGGGAAGTAACTAAATACATGTGCCAAAAATGCATGTTCTGCACAGTAATTTTGAGTAACAGTTACTTTTTCATTTGGTAGTATTCAGTCAAAAGGAATACTTGGGAGGTACAATTTTGGCTTTGACCTACACAGTATTAGTGAGAAAAAGTGAAAACACAGCTCTTGCAGGGCGTGTTTTTGCGTTTTTTCCATCTCTATTTAGACACAAATGAATGCATAACAAACAGAGCAACAAAAATCAAGTTGCTTGGAACTATACGTCATGTTTTTTTTTTTCACTATTATACAACACAACTCAATGTGAAAGTATTCAAAGTATTCGGAAAACAGTACGCCTATTTATAATATCTATATCCATCTATAAGAATTCATTTGAGAAGAAGTTATGTCAATGGGAAAAGTGGCCAAGGTTTTCACTGTAATTCTCCATAGCCTGATCTAAAATAGAGTATGAATAACGACTTCAAAAACACACTGTTATAGCAACATTTTGAAGACCTTTTACCATTCAAAAGACAGGATATAATGTTTTAAATTGTGAATTGCTATGGCAACAGTGCAAAATTTCCCCCTTCTGAAATCCGTGGATACTCTATGATATTAAAGTCAATCATTTTTACTAATTTTGCAACAAAATGAGCAGCAGATGCCTGTTAGTCAGTGTAAAAATAAAGGTCATTTTGAATTTAAACCCGAAGCCTCTGATGTGTGGCTCATAAGGTAGAGCTGCAGAGCATGTGCACAAAATGAGAGAGAAATGAAGTATTCTTCCCCACACTAATGTTAGTCTGAGGTTTTTGTATTTAGGCCTCCTATGTCTACCTAAACAAGTGAATTTTGCTCCGACTAAAACAGAGAGAACTGAAGAAGGGGCTTGAATGAGCAGCGATACGTCTTCACTCCTACAACTTTTTGTCCAGTTGACAGATTTGATTTTTTCTTTTACTATTGATCAGACCTGGACGACTGAAGGGTTACGCAGATGCCAACTGAAACGATATTTTAGATGCTCTGAAGCCAGTAATATGTAAGTTACTCAAGTGTCTCCTCTGCTCTGCTTCACTCACTTACAGGAGATGACTTTTTCCACTACTTTTTACTTTTTTACTAGCCTCATCCCATTTATAGAGAATAAATAACCTAAAGTCTATAGAAGTTCAGTTTTGTTGCTTTGAAATAAAAGGAACAGCGGCTTATTATAAGTGAAGTAATATCCCAATTTAAAAAGGTACACTGTGTAACTTTTCAAACCTGTTTGTTTTGCTTTACCTAAAATGTTTCGCAATATGGCATTGCACTTATTTATCCCCGCAGAGACGAGCAGATGACATGACACCACTGGGCCAAGTTACAGGTCAGATCTGTGTGGAGAAGTCCAATGTTGAATAAATGCAAGATCGTAAAGTCTAATGGCATATGGCGGAACATGCCGGTAAACCAGCTCTATAGAGACAAGATCCTCACCAGAAAAGTTACACAGTGAACCTTTAAGTGGGTATTTACAGGGCTTTATAATAGGACTACAGTACAAATGCATGGACTGGAGTTTGGATAGAGACTACACAGCTAATAGGAACTTGAGTAAGTTTAATTTTGTTGGTGTGATGTTGGAGAAGCTAATTATGAGTGAACTTGCAGGACTACTGTTAGGACAGAGACTACATAACCAATAGAAACCTCACCATATTAAGTTTAATTGTGTTGGTTCCAAGTTAGAGACGCTAATTATGAGTGAACTAACATATTTACAGGCTTTAAATAGGCCCACTGTACAAATGCATGGACTAGAGTTAGGACAGAGACTATATAACCAACAGAAACCTCACCATAGTAAGTTTAATAGTGTTGGTTCCAAGTTAGAGAGGCTAATTATGAGTGAACTTGCATATTTACAGACCTTTAAATGGGACTACTGTACAAATGCATGGACTAGAGTTTGGATAGAAAGACTCCATAGTCAATAGGAACCTTAGTAAGTTTAATTTCACTAGTTCGAAGTTGGAGAAGCTATTATTCTGAGTGAACTTGCAGGTCTTTAAATGGGACCACTGTACAAATGCATGGACTAGAGTTAGGACAGAGAATGCATAACCAATAGAAACCTCACCATATTAAGTTTAATTTCGTTGGTTCCAAGTTAGAGACGCTAATTATGAGTGAACTTGTATATTTACAGGCTTTAAATAGGCCCAGTGTACAAATGCACGGCCTGAGTAACTGTTCCACTTGTTGTGCGTGCGTGTGGACCTCACCTTGCCGCTGGGGGGTTTGAGGGGCAGGAGTCCAGAGGCAGGATTTCCTTGATGCTGAGTGGTGTTAGTCTGCTGGGGCGAGTGGGAATCCTCGGACTCTTTTCCACTGTGGTAGACCACCCTATCAGAGATATGAATACTTGAAGCACAGCCCATGCTTCAACCCACTTCAGAAGATTTTGTTTTTCCTTCTTTTTTTTCCAAGTTTATTTCTTTTGAGGCTCTTCTGTGTCCTCTTAAGTCTGTTAAGGTCCACGTTAGTTCCTAAGCCTTCATTTTGATCAGTTATAAATACACAACACAGATAAGGTGGGTATCATCTAGGCCACACCAAAGCCAGTTGTTGAATTGCTCCAACAGAATGCATGAATAATATATATATTGCCCCCACCCCCTTGAACCAGGAAGCCGGTTTCCTCCCTTTGGGGATGTTTAATCAAAGCAGTTATCCTTCACAAACTCGGGTCCTTCAGTTGGGACCGGGTATTCCTATCTGCGCGTACCACATGACCGTTTTTTCACTCAACTTCAGTGTTATCAAGTCGTAGGCCTGGGCGCACCATGGGCCCCCCTCCCTCCAGCCTGCGCCAGCTCTCAGGCAATAGTTTCATCCATTTTTACTGTCCACTGGTTCATTTGTCCTTCGCCACCCCGGAGCCATCAAAAAACATGTCTTCTCTGAGCGTCTCGTCTCTCTGGTTAGCCACTTACGCGCAGAACACGGAGCATAAAGCGGCTCTCACGACACTTTGCGGTCCATCATCAACAGGCTGAAAGATCCTCGGCGTACTGTCACACAGCAGCGGCCCCAGCGCGACACAAAGCCGGACAAACTCTCCATGAATCGGGCCACAATCAGCGGAGGAGCACTCGGGGAGGTCCCGGTGTATGGCGCGCTGTCTCCATTCACGCTTTCCTTCCTTCGCTGCCCGGAGCTGATCGTGGATGATCCGCCACATATAAAACAGCACAAACCCGAGCGCAATTGGCTACTGCGTTACCAGGTTCATTCTGTAGCGAAAAATCAAACGGAGAGGCTGTCAGGCAGGGATATGTGAAGGTACCACCTCTGGAGAATGCAACGGCTCAGAGGAAAATGCTTCCAAAAAAAAAAAAAAAAAAAAAAAAAACCCAGGCACGCGCTATCCACAAGTTTCGCGTGTGAAACCGGTGAAATGGATGAAGCTTTGCGCGAGCGAAGACGAGGCAGATTGTAGCTACATAATGCTGATTTGAGGTTTGTCTTTCCCTGCCTTCTCAGGACTGCTTGACAGCGGCACATCCAATAAAAGCACCCGTAAGAACTGACCTACAGCCTTTACTGACGTTAATGCAAATGAGCGCGCGCGGACCAATACGCATCGAGCTCGCGCGCAGCGGGGCGGGACCTGCGGCTCCGGGGGAACTTTGAAAAAACACCCAAAACTGCACCGAAGCAACAGAGGAGGAAGAGACACATCTGTGAGGCTCCTCTGGGTTCATCAGGAGAGAGAGAGGCAGAAACAAAGGCGTTTAAGTGTGCTGCAACGTTCAAGTCTCATTAAATGTGTGGCGCAAGATCATGAAAGAGCGAGAAGAGCGAGAGGAGGAAGATATGTGTTTTACATCTGTAAAAAAATACCTGAGAAGGCAAGGGAAGGTTATTTGTATAGAACAATTTGTGCACAAGGTCATTCAAATTGCTTTACAGAATAAGAAAGACATTAAAATCAAAACACAACAAATCAAAACATAAATAATCATCATAAAATGAACATTAAAAGAGAAGAAGCAAAATAAAACTCTTTCAGTCATAAACAGAAGCGTCTGGAGTCTGTCAAAATAGAGGCCTGTCTCACATCTTCAGCAAGAAAACTGAAGCACTGATTCAACATGTTTAGTCCTGCTTTAGTCCTGGTTTAGTCCTGGATTAGTTCAGGTTTAGTCCTGGTTTAGTTCAGGTTTAGTCCCCGGTTTAGTTCTGGTCTAGTCCTTGTTTAGTTCAGGTTTAGTCCTGTTTAGTCCTGGTTTAGTCTTGATTCAGTCCTAGTTTAGTTTAGGTTTAGTTCAGGTTTAGTCCTGGCTTAGTCCTGGTTTAGTCCTGGTTTAGTTCAGGTTTAGTTTTGGTTTAGTTCAGGCTTAATCCTGGTTTAGTCCTGTTTAGTCTTGGTTTAGTCCTGGTTTAGTCCTGGTTCAGTCCTGGTTTAGTCCTGGTTTAGTCCTGATTCAGTCCTGGTTTAGTTCAGGTTCAGTCCTGATTTAGTCCTGGTTTAGTCCTGATTTAGTCCTGGTTTAGTCCTGGTTTAGTCCTGGTTTAGTCTTGATTCAGTCCTAGTTTAGTTCAGGTTTAGTCCTGGTTTAGTCCCGAGGTCAGTCCTGGTTTAGTTCAGGTTCAGTCCTGGTTTTAGACCTGGTTTAGTCCTGGTTTAGATCAGGTTTAGTCCTGGTTCAGTCCTGATTCAGTCCTGGTTTAGTCTTGGTTCAATCCTGGTTTAGTTCAGGTTTAGTCCTGGTTTCGTTCAGGTCTAGTCCTGATTTAGATCAGGTTTAGTCACGGTTTAGTTCAGGTTTAGTCCCGGTTTAGTTCAGGTTTAGTCCTGGTTTAGTTCAGGTTTAGTTCAGGTTTAGTCCTGGTTTAGTTCAGGTTTAGTCCTGGTTTAGATCAGGTTTAGTCCTGGTTTAGTCCTGATTCAGTCCTGGTTTAGTTCAGGTTTAGTCCTAACTCTGGGCAGCAGCAGGAGGCCGGTTCTTGAAGTCCTCAGAGGGTGTGAGATGAAGTAAGAAGAAGAAGTTATGATGGAGCCAATCTACAAAAGGCGCCCAAAGTTTTTTGCAAAGTTATAATCCTCCACAGCCTGATCTTCATTTAAATCGAGTCTAAATAACACCTGTAAAAACTGTTACTGTTATAGCAACATTTTGAAGACCTTTTACTACTCAAACATGAGGTTATTTTTGTCTGAAATGGTGAATTGCTATGGCAACGGCGCAAAATTCCCCCATTTCTGAAATCCTTGGATACTCTATGATTTTAAAGTCAATCGTTTTTACTAATTTGGCGACGATGTGAGCAGCAGACGCCGGGGACAAGTGAGGGAGAGACGAGCGTTTAGTGAAGGTTCAGTGTAAAAAAAAAGGTCATTTTGAATTCAAACCCAATGCCTCTGATGTGTGGCTCATATGGTAGAGCAAAACTAGAGGGATATGAATAGGCCTGTCACCATTATTATTATATTGACTTTTTTTCAGTATATGAAACCTAGAACAGTATATTTTGGCCTGTATTTATCGTGAGGGCTTTTTCTTTGCAAAAATGGGAAGATGTGTTTTTTGTTTTTTGTTTTTTGGGGGTTTTTTTTGGTAGGTGAATACAGGTATGAATAAGTCACTTTTTATTTTGCCTCTTTTCTTTTAATATTAATTTTATGATGATTATTAATGTTTCGAGTTATTGTATTGTGATTTGAATGTGTTTCTTATTCTGTAAAGCTCTTACTGAATTACTATGTATGAACTGTGCTATACAAATAAACCTGCCTTGCCTTTTATGGATAATTATATAGTAATTTGTTGCAGCTCGTGTCTTTTAATGAAACGGTCTATTTACAAATGGGTCACTGGGATAATCTTGCATTATTTAAATCTTAATTAGGGGCATGAAGTAGTTTCAATATTATCGTCTATCGCGGTAGTTCTCTGTGGCGATGTATCGTGCTGTTTTCATATGAACCCTCTGCTGTGAGTGGCACTGACTGTTTTCTATTTTTATTTTCATAAAAAGGCCACATCACAACATTTGCATCCATCTCCTAAAAGGTCCAAATCAAACAAATACTGTTGTTTTTGAGCATTCCTGCATCTTAACCTGAATCTACTAAAAAATCGATTTATAATTTCAAAACTGATGCACTCTCAAAGTCGTTTGGTGTGACTCCCGGGAGACATGATGGGACATGGCTCTTTTACGGGATCCGAGTCTTTTGAATCCATTCAAAGAGTCGTTCTCAAGATTGGCTCTTTTTGTTTGTATTTATACGACAGAAGCCAGTGTGAGAAGTTTATCTACAAACTAATCACAGAGAGAATCGACCAAGGCTCAGATGTGTTTAAAATGGTTCAAACTCAGAGTGAGAGACTGTTTACTCTTTGAAATGATGCATTATCTAAATAAAATGTTGCACTACAACAATAATAATATATTTTTTTAAATAATAAAATAAAACAAAGCAACTAACTGTTATTATGATGCCAAATCATGTTTTTTGTGCACAGAGCTCTCACTTGTATCACCTACTCTTCTGAGCTGATTCTTGTGTTGGTTCAGTGTAAATCAGGATAAAAATGCATAAAAACTAGAAAGAAAATGATTTGTTTGTTTAAAAAAAAAAAGAGTTCTGGCTCCAGTCGTTCTCGTTAAGGAACTGTTCAAAAGAGCCGACTTGTTCACAAAGGTCACATCACCTCCCGTGTGATGCTTTTCTGTGTGGAGTTTGCATGTTCTCCCTGTGCCTAAACATGTACAGGATGCTCCAGTCTGGGGCCAGGACTGTCCTGAAAAAGAGATTCCAAATCTCAGTGGGACTTTCCTGGTTAAATAAAGAATAAATAAACAGCAACAGCTGCCCTGGACAGTGGCACTGGCAGCAATGTGCCTGGCTCAAATTGTGTGTCTTTGGCCTTTAAGCTGCCAACCCTTTTTCCAGGCAAAGTTGGGTGAAGTGTCTTGCTCAAGGATACAACAGCAAACTCAAATGGTATGAAACCTTTGGATAAGTGTGTGAACATTTGTGAGTAACTGCTGCACTGTATTTCATGCTGCTGTCGAGTTTCAAACTTGAAATCCTTATCAAATCGCAGTCGATGGCGTGTTTTTCCTGAATGCCTCTTGTGTCTGAGCCCTTTCACACACTTATACTTTGAGTCACATGCTGCTTCTTCAGTCTCATGTCTTTATGTTTGTATTGTAGGCTTTATACATCTTGTTTCTCAGTGTCATGGAGCAAAATGTAAAGAAACAATGTGTTGTATTCTTCTTATGAAACTGCTCATATACCACATTAACCACTAAAACGCATGGCTCTATCACGTTACACTCATATTTGAAATACTTTTAATCGTCTTTTACACTTAATGTTGTTTTCGTCGCAAATAATTTAGTCAGTTTTCTCACAGAGCCTTTCTATTCATAAATGGTCATGTTTTTATACAATGATTTCCACCTTCAAGTCACTCAAAGCACTTTACATCAACAAACACACACACATTCAGACACCGCTTTACACAGACACTGGGGACGAGGTGGTTTAGTGTCTTGCCCAAGGACACAATAACAGCATTCATCTGTGGGAGCTGGAATCGCACCGTCAGCATGTGGGTCAGTAGATGTGACTGCTCGACTAATAACGTTTATATCAAAAGTGGGATTAGAACCTCCAACCTTCAGATCAGTGGACAAACACTCTGAGCTACTGTCGCCTTTTTGAACTAATAAAGTCGCCTTTTTGTAAAACTCACATACAATTTTGAGACTAGAAAACCATATTTTTTTGTTCCATGTAATAGACAAACAAACTCATGGGAGAATCAGCTGCTTATTTTGTTTTTTAAAATGTGTTGTGTACTTAAAGGTTTTATATTACACAAAACTGCCTCTTGTAGCTTTAAACCGTGTTACAATGTGTTTCCTCATCAAAAACACACTGGAGTTGTGTTTTGTTTCATTCACATGTTTGATCCTTTATTATTAGTTTGTCTACATACCAAAACTCCAAATGCTCTGGTCCACCTCGTGATGTCATGAAGTGATAGATTTCATGTTAACAGCTTTTACCATTTGTTCAGTTGAGATTTACAACTCCAGGTCTGGAATTATCCAAATGATCCACATTTTAGTGAAGGTGTCTGAATTGCCTCTTTTGTGTAATTCTCAACATTCTGATCACAAATGTCAAAAACAACATATAAAATGTATCTTCCATGTGAACAGTTTCGGCCTCTGTGTGACGTAATAAGAGAATAAGCTCGTCCTTTAACCTCCGACTGCAGAGAGTGCTCCCACATGATGGCGCTAAAGGACTGTTTTTGTAACATAAATACTTCAGCCACAACCGGGTCTGACACTAAAATAGATCTGATTTTATGAAACATGCTTTTGTCTTCTGTGTCACTACTGCTACAGGAAAAACATAGAATAAAAGTATAATGTATATTTTCTTTTTTCCATCATTCATTCTTTCTTTCTTTCTTTCTTTCTCTCTCTCTTTCCCTCTCTCGCTCTTTCTTTCTTTCTCTTTCTTTCTCTCTCTTTCTCCCTTTCTCTCTCCCTCTCTTTCTATTCCTCTCTCTTTTTTCTATTCCTCTCTTTTTTTTTCTCTTTCTTTCTTTATTCTTTTCTTTCTCTCTCTGTCATTCTCCCTCCTCTCTCTTTTTCTCACTTTCTTTCTCTCTTTCCCTCCCCTCTCTCTCTCTCTCTCTTCTTCTTTCTCTCTTTCTCTCTCTCTCTCTCTCTCTCTCTCTCTCTCTTTCTCTCTCTCTTTTCTCTCTTCCTCTTTACCCCCTCTCTCTCTCTCTTTCTCTTTCTTTCTTTCTTTTTTCCCTCTCTCTTTCTATCCTCGCTTCTTTTCTCCCCTTTTTCTTTTACTCCCCTCTCTCTCTCTTCTCTCTTTCTTTTTCTCTCTCTTTCTTTCCCCCTAATTCTTTTTCTCTCTCTTTTTCTCTCCGTTTCTCTCCCACTTTCTTAAGCTCCCCCTCCCCTCGTTCTCTCCCCCTCTCTCTTTTTCTCTCTCTGTTTATCTCTTTCTCTCCCTCTTTTTTAAGCTCCCCCTCTGTCTTTTTCTCTCTCTGTTTCTCTCTGTTTCTCTGCCCTCTCTCTCTGTTTTTCCCTCTTTCTCTCCCTGTCTCTTTTTCTCTCTCAGTTTCTCTCTCTTTCGCTCCCTCTTTCTTAAGCTCCCCCTCTCCCTCTTTCTCTCTCCCCTCTCTCTCTGTTTCTCCCTCTTTCTCTCTCTTTCTCTCCCCCTCTCTCTTTTTCTACCTCTTCCTCTCTCTCTCTCCTCTCCCTCCCCTCTCTTTTCTTTCTCTGTTTATCCATTTCTCTCCCTCTTTCTTAAGCCCCCCCTCTCTCTTTTTCTCTCTCCCTCTCTCTATTCTCTACCCCTCTCTCCCTCTCTCTCTTCTCTCCCCCTCTTTCTCCTCTTTTTCTCTCTCTTTCTCCCCTCCTCTCTCTTCTCTCTTTCTCTCTCGTTCTCTCTCTCTCTCCCTCCCTCTCTCTGTTTCTACCTCTTTCTCTCCTCTCTCTCTTTCTCTCTCCCCTCTCTCTCTCTTTTTCTCTCTTTTTCTCCCTCTCTCTTCTCTCCTCTCTCTCTCTCTCTCTCCTCTCTCTCTTCTCTCTCTCTCTCTCTTCCTCCCCTCTCTCTCTCTCTGTTTCTCCTCTCTCTTTCTCCTCCTCTCTCTGTTCTCTCTCTCTCTTCCTCTTTCTCTCCCTCTCTCTCTGTTTCTCTCTCTTTCTCTCCCTCTCTCTCTGTTTCTCTCTCTTTCTCTCCCTCTCTCCCTCTCTCTCTTCTCCCTCTCCCTCCTCTCTCTCTCTTTCTCCCTCTCTACTCTACCTCTTTCTCTCTCTTTCTCTCCCTCTCTCTCTGTTCTTTCTCTGTCTTTCCCTCCCCCTCTCTCTCTCTGTTTCTCCCTCTTTTCTCCCTCTTTCTCTCCCTCTCTCTCTGTTTCTCTCTTTCTTTCCCCCTCTCCCTCTCTCTCTCTGTTTCTCCCTCTTTCTCCCTCTTTCTCTCCCTCTCTCTCTTTCTCCCCCCTCTCTCTTTCTCTCCCTCTCTCTCTCTCTCTCTGTTTCTCTGTCTTTCCCTCCCCTCTCTCTCTGTTTCTCCTTCTTTCTCTCCCTCTCTCTCTCTGTTTCTCTCTTTCCCTCCCCTCTCTCTCTGTTTCTCCCTCTTTCTCTCCCTCCCTCTCTCTGTTTCTCCCTCTTTCCCTCCCCCCTCTCTCTCTGTTTCTCCCTCTTTCCCTCCCTCTCTCGTTTGAAGAGTCCTGATGACAGATGGACACATGTCTCTCTTTAAGGGACTTTTAGGAGTTTTAAGTCTGCATGTAGCGTCACGTGTCCTTGTCATTATCTTGCTCAAAATTGTATTTGTTTGATTGACAGGCCTCATTCACGTATGTTTTGAGTATCTATGAATAAAAAAGCATTAAATAAACTCATACAGACGTTGAATGTAAAACGTGAGAAGTTAAACATTTATCTTTATCGCCCTCTTGTGGATGAAGCCCTGTAGTGCAAGCGTATTTACATTATTTGGTGTTTTTATTTTTTTTTTTATTTGTTCCTCAAAAAATCTTTAAATACGCATTGTTCTTGTTAAAAAAAAAAAAAAAATCTATTAACGTATATTTGTTTATACTAAAACGCGCACCCTCACTGTAGAGTAAGAAAAGAATTAAGAGAATGTTTTTTCTTGCATAAGCTTTATTTAAAAGTAACCACAAGAGGGCAGTAGAGAATAATATTCAAATGAAACATCGTGGGGCCACAACGTGAAAATAAGGTTCATATTTTATTGTTCATGTTATAGACTACTCAGGGCCTAGCCTTTTGGGGGCCCTAAGCAGAGTTTGCCTTGGGGGCCCTCACCACATCGGAAACACAAATCCCACATTGCATCTTGATACTGCTCAGATCTCTACAGATTACAGGCTGTATAAATAACACACCATGGAAACCAGAATCTTAAGTCAGGCACAGTAACGTATCAAATAGGTGGTGCATTATAATGTCGCCCTATTGGCTAAAGTGAGAACATACGCACAGGTTGTAAAAGCTATATGATAGATATTTTTTATTTAAAAAACAGCTGTTTTACTCTATCAGTTTTAACATACGACCCACTAAATACACCTTTTCTTTTATATATTTGTTTGATATGATAAACACTGCCAAGAGTAAGTGACTGAAGATTGATAGATTAGTAACATAATTTATGACAAAATTGGCTATAACACTGAGTCAAACTGTGTTGATATAACAAAAAACATTGGGCTATGTGTTAAATACCATATTGTATTTATTTACATTAATATCAAGTATTGTGTTTCTGTCAGTGAAATCATCTATTAGTTTATTGATTGTAATTGATCATCACTTAATACAATTCACATTAGATGGTGCCAAACCAACAAAAGAATAAACATAGAAAACATATTCTATTCATTATTTTATGCAACAAGATGCATCATCATCATAACCAAACACACAAGTAAAGGTCCAACAGGCAGAATAAGAAAGTGCTTCAGTCCAAAGTGACCAGACATGACAGTGCTATAAAGTGAAGTACTAAATAAAAGATTGCGCTCACAATAAACTTAAAACACTTCTGACAATAAAAATACAAATAAATAAAATACTAATGTAATAGCTTATGCCTTGTCATAGTGTAAAATAAATAACAATCAGTCGTCCAGGTTTGTATGAATCAGACAAAAGTTTCCTGTAATTATGCCTGTCGACAAACTCAATATAACATCACAAATTCAAGTAAATATAAGTAACACTGCAAAACTAATTCAATTATGGTTGTTTGAAGTGGTCCTCTCTGCACTAAATCGCTTCTTATTTGGTCTGATTTATTTGGCCACAGTGCAGGATCGAGTGGACATGGTGGACATGCTGAACCTGAAGGCTGCTTCTCTTCTGATGTCCCACAAAAGATACATCATTTTAACAATAGCAAGTAACACTATTTGAAACACACTGTTACAAGTTTGAAATTCCATTTGATTATTCATTTTAACCTACCATCAGCAACTCTGCTATCCTCTAGAGAAGGAGTAATGGGGATTTATTCTGCAGCTAAAAAGAAAAAAAAAAACATGTCACCAATTACACAATGATTGCTCATTCAGAAATAAAAATAACAAAACACTCCTAACTCTGTAAAGTGTGTGTCATCGTGAGCATAAAAACAGCATAAAATACATGTTACTTTACTCACCAACAACAGTGGCATCAGCTTCACCTGAAGGACTGGGAGATGCTTCAACTGCTACCAATTAATATTTAAAATTTAAAAGTTACAATGTGTACATTGATGATAAATGGCTAAGTAATAAGTTATTATCACTGGCATTACCAGCTTCAGCATCTTCAGCAGCATCTTGAGATGTGGATGTCACTTCATCTCCAATGGCAAAGAACTTGTCTAAAGAAAACATATAAAACACAGTCGGACTAAATGTAAATCCAAATCCCTGAATAATGGCAATAATGATGAAATGAAATAATTATAGGCTTTATCACAGGCACTTTGACATTATTTGTGACTATTACGTTATTTATTTTTAGCACTCATATAACAATAAAAAGGACAGTTTATACAAAAATAAAAATAAATACATAAAATGATAGATGCAGGAAGAGGCAAATATTAAAGGCTCCACCTAAATAAAATTTCTGCTGTCTCGAGCCACATGGCCCAACACTTTACAGCCTCTGGATCACAGGCAGTGAGTCTTGTTTCTATGAATCTGCCACGTTATAATGTTGTTACCTCTTCAAAAACATACCTGCAGTTGTGTTTTGTTTTATTCACACATGTTTCAGGAACACTTTATTATTAGTCTGTCTACATCTCCAAAGCTCAAAATGCTCTGTTCCACCTTGTGATGTCATGAAGTGGTAGTTTTCAACTTAACAGCTCCTTTTACTTTTAGTTCAGTAGAGATGGGCAATTCCAGAGCTGAAACAATCCAAATGATTCAGTGAAGGTGTATGGAGTTTAAAAACACAGTGGAGCACTTCATGTATTACCACATGATGACATCACAATGTGGAACAGAGTGTTTCCAGTTGAGAGAAGAACTCAGCGTAAGTATGTAGGGTTTGTGTTAAACATGTGTGAATGAAACAAACACAACTCCAGGTCTGTTTGTGATGAGGACACAACATTATAACACAGATCAGAAAACAGAGTAGTATGGGCTCCATGTGTGTACACTCGTCTATGTGTCTTATACTTGCCCTTTAACAGTCTGATCTAATGCTCTAAATAAACTCACAGTGATAGAGGAGCAGTTGAGTTAAATGGTAGTACTTTAGTTTTCTATTCCCATGTGTCTTATATCTGTGTAATCCCTCAGTGTCCAGTAGGTTCATAGTGGTCCATGAGTATGTACTAGTCTACGTGTCTTATACTTGTTCTGATACAGCTCAAGGTCATTCTAAAGCTGTTCAGGAAAAGTTCATTTCTGTCCTGCGAATGTGACTTTTTTAATATTGATGCCTGCTCAAATGAGTATCCAGTTTTGATTCTAGTTTTAGTATTGATTTGTATGTGATTTTTAATACTTTTGACAGCCCTACCTCACATACAATAGGGGTCATTAAACACATATATCTTGCATCAGGTGTTTTTAAACCTAAAACTTTATGAACATTTTTACGTGAACAGGCTCATCTCTCCATTAGTTATTTTGGTTGGAAAATTCCACAGTACAGCATTACTGTCTGGCGTCCCCTTGGAGATAAGCAGGCTACTTAATCTGCTTAAGTAAATGTGTAAAAGTACCCACTGAAAAACGCACAGATGAAGTGATTGTGATAAAGATTTGTGCGGAATTTTGAATCAAATCGATTGTTTGTTTTGATTGATAGTATTGATCTCAATTGCAGCTGTACAGGCTGCTCGATGGCATATACACAGAACAGAATAATTAGTTAATAATAATAATAATGATAATAATAATGATAATAATGATAATGATGATGATGATGTTGATGATAATAATAATAGTAATTAATAATTGTAAAGTACACAATAAAGACACAAAATAACAGAAAGACAGATATAAATTATACAATATAATAATTATAATAATAATTAATAATAGTGAATAATATTATAAATAATATAAAAAGTAAGACTGTTTTTTTCCTATAATTTTTTATTTGTATATTTTTGTTTGCTCAAATTATTAAAGTGTTAAAAATAAACCCTCAGCCTTTTCTGCAGGTCTCAAACAATAATAAAAAATACTTTTACTTTTCAATTCTGTTCAAAAATGTAGTGGAGTAGAAAGTACAGATACTGCTCTCAAATGTAGTGAAGTAAAAGTAAAAAGTATCTACTGTAAAATCTATCTGAAGTAAAGTACTGTACAGATACCTCAAATTTATACTTTCCTAATTTTACTTTGTCATGTTCCAACACTGCAAAGTATTTCATAAAAACACCCACAGTCTCACTGATTAAACGCTTGACGTGTTTAACACTAAACGGTGCCAGGCCTCCTAGTACCAGGAAAGTTACACAGTGCAGCTTTATCGGCTGTCTAAAACTAAAGCTGACGTACACATCTTTACATAATCGTGCCTGTGCCTGGGACATATCTCCAGGTTAATGTTTAGCTCTACATTAGATTGACTTGAGCTGGTTTGGTTTATCAGCCATGTGCAGCTGTGGAGGAGAGGTCGCCCCCAGTGCCCTCCACCTCCACATGAAGGCTGTTTTATGACAAAAAAACACAAATATATATGATGACTTTTTCCATTTATTCACATTATTCACAAAAACATGACAGCTCGCATTCCTTTGAAGAGCGTTGTAAACACAAAAAGCAGGTTAAGACTTAAAATGCATCAGAGGAATTACTGTATTTCACAACAAACTGTCTATATTCTGAAGCCGTAGAAGCAGCTAAGCAGTGAGAATGCAGCATGTTACTGGCCCAGTTTTGCATTAGAAGGTAACAACAGAGGCAAAAAGTGTACAATAGGATCGGATATGGACCTCTTCTCAAATATAAAAAAAAATATTAGTGGGAAAATCCAATAATATAAAATATAAACAGGAAACCTTTACAAAGTATATACCAGCCATAAGAAATAATTATTATAGTTTTAATGACCTACAATGTCTATACATGTTTAAATAAAAAAGAAAGTTTGGAAAAATGTTGGATGAGGAGCTACAGTCCCTTCTTATGGTGACATTCACATACCAAATTGTACCTTATCCTCGGAGTTAATGCTTCCAGGTGTTTCGCTTTCGAGAGTGAAGCATTACAGCAGCCAGGCCAGAAATGCAGTTAATATTGAGATTTGAGAAGAAACTGGATTTTTAGATTATTTTCTCAAGCTGTTTGCAAAAGGCACAGTCAAATGCACCGCCGTCAAATCAAACAATTCAAACGTTTTGGACATAATGACCCAATCCGAACGCAACTACACAAGTAAATATGCTAGTGTCAAGGAAATTTTATTATTGTCTGTGTTTTTAATTGTGTGTTTTTACCTTTTGGTTGTTAATCATGAGATGTGTTTGTAATGTATTTGTCTATGGATGCAATCAGACCAAATGGTTTGATTTCACATCTCTCTCGTTTGAAGGTTATCACGTCCTTGTCTTGTTTTATCTCCACTTGTTCCATCCTGACATGAACCAGCTCATGAATGTCATCAGGAGCTTGATATGCACGCTCTTATAATGTTTAGGTATAACGCTAATATCCGGACTGAGACGCTATGTCCACAGCTCAATAAAAACTGCCTATTTCTGGCGTGGCTAATGGAAGTACGACTGCAGTGTCCCACGGCGACGCACGTCTGTGGTCCAGCAGTGGAAGCCGCCTCCGAGTGAGTTAGCATGACGAATGCTCACCTTAATGGTCTGGATGCCTGTAAAAAAAACACAAAAACACAAAACACAAGGCAAAGCAAGGCAAGGTTATTTGTATGGCACAGTTCATACACAAAGTAATTCTCTCGAAGACTTTAAAATCACAATACAAACAAGTTAAAACAGAAATAATCATCATAAAATTAACATTATTTATGCACAGTTAACAGAACTGTTTGGAGCCTGGATTTAATCATTGTCAAAGTAGAGGCCTGTCACAACTGTAAGCAACTGTCACTATTTTCTATGTCCAAACTTGGGCCTTTAGTCATTTACAGTTTGTATTACTTGACTAATTATTTTGAATTATAAGGATTTATATGGAACAACAGCAGAAATGATATCATATTTAGTATTAATATGTAAAAAAAAAAAAAAAAAAGGCAGATTCTTAGGTTTAAAGGTCCCATATTACACATTACACATTGACTCTCATGAGCTTTAAGCCATATTATGATGTTGTTACCTCCTCAAAAACACACCTGGAGTTGTGTTTTGTTTCATTCACACATGTTTAAGTAATCCTTTATTATTAGTCTATTTACATCGCCAAAGCTCAAAATGCTCTGTTCCACCTTGTGATGTCATGAAGCTGTAGTTTTCAAGTTAACAGCTATGTTTTACCGTTAGTTTGAAGGTGTGTGGAGTTTAAAAACACAGTGGAGCACTTCCTCTTCAGTTTAAGAGAACATGTGTGAACGAAACAAAACTCCAACTCCTTTTCTTGTGCATAAAAAGTTGTTTTTGCATGAACACCCCCTGCAGGTGTGGTCTTGTGAGTGCAGTTTGGGTCAAATACAAAGAGATACACAATTGTTTTGAGAGTTGCTGCCACGCCCCCTTTTTAGTCCATGAACCAATGTCCAAACTGTGGCTGGATTGGCTCAAATGACTGTGTTAAACTGCAAAATGAAGTCATTCTACTAATACAGAGCCCAAAAGTTTCATATTACAGTTAGTATGGAGGCTCTGTCGAGGACTGAAGTAGCTCATTGTATTGAGGCTTGTATTTTGATATGGGGCCCTCAGTGAAAAACGTTTGGACACTCATGATTTGGGTAGTGCCCTGTGTCCATTTGTCCACTGGTGGGAGGATCTATGAGCAGCATACAAGCTCCATGCTGTGAGTCCAATATTCAAACATTCGTCTTTCCTTCTGTTCACTCCTTAACCACCCAGAGGCTCAAATGACTTCCGAAGGGTTTGGCCTCATGGCAGCAGCTGTCACAAGAGCTACTCACACTTCATACAGTTCTACTCTTACAACTGCATAGTTAAAGGTGGGAATGAAACAAAACACAACTCTAGATATGTTTGAGGACATCCTAAGGTAGAAGAAGGTGTTGTTGCCTTTTTGATGAGGTAACAACATTATAACGGGGAAAGCTTAAAGGACCTTTAAATACATTTTAAATAGAAATATAATTCAGTTCCAATAGAAATTAAATCAAAATGGGACACTGTTTATAGACAATTACAAACACTGGAAAAAAAATGAAATTGAAACTGATTTGATTGAACTTACCAAGACTCTCAAACATTTTCTGGATGGTGGTCTCATTGGCATCGACCATAACACGCTTCTCACCCAACATCAGAACGTTCATTGAGAGCCATTTAGACGACATCCACAAGGGATGATCTGCAAACACATGAGATAAAACCAGTCAAAAAAGTTTGGACACACCCTCTCAGGCAATAGTTTTTATTTATACTGCTTTCTACAAGTTTGGCCACAGCCTCTCTGTTTGCTTTTTCTTTATTTTTACTACTTTGTGCATTTTATATACACACAGAAGACATCAAATATATGAAGTGAGATATATGGAATTATGTGTGGAGAAAAAAAGTGAAATAACTCCACAAAATATTTTTTGACAAAGCAAAGGTGTGGCTACTTGGAAGATATGAATATAAATTATATATAAAAAATGTGACTTATTTACTTTTTTTTCATTGCTACATAACCACATATATCTTACGTTATATATATTATATTTGATGTCTTCTGTATGTATATAAAATGCAGAAAGTAGTGAAAATAAAGAAAAAAAAAACACTGAATGAGGGGGTGCGTCCAACCTTGTGACTGGTAGTGTACATATACTTTGTTTATGAAACAGCTGATTACTGCAGATACAAACCATCAGGAATCAAAGGTGTTGGAGGTTTCACAACAGTCCAGCCAGCCTTCTTAAACATGTCGATCTGAAATCACAGATAAAGGGACAGGTCAAGAGTCTAATACAGACCTACAGACATACAAACAGATACAGACAGACAGATACACAGATATACAGGCAGATATACAGGCAGATATACAGACAGACAGATATACAGACAGATATATAGATATACAGAGTGACATATATAGATTAGAGCAGCATGATATTGGACTATTTTGCAATTTGCGAAATGGCTGTTAAAAACTGTGATATCGATATTATTGAGATATTTTAATACACTTTTTGACCCAGTTATTTCATTTATAATAAAATAAAAGAATTACATGCTTCTCTCAAACAGACCTATTCCGCAAAATGGACTTTTCAGAGTGTTTAGCCGTGTTATAGTTCTTTCCCTTCTCATTTACCTTCTTGGAGTTGTTTTTACTTTCAGGACGCCATATTATCATTATTAGATAATTATTATTATTATTAGATTATACAATCTCTGTTTTCACTGGTACATGTCCAAGGTCATGTACTTACTTCGTTCTTGAATTAAATGTTCTAATTCTGTGATATGCATAGGATTTGGCAGCGCTGCATACTTTTATTAAATTGTTTTAGACGAATTCCGTGCTTTAAAATGTGAAAATTATAACACAATGATCCACGGGTGTTGTAGATTATAACTATGGACCACACACAAGCAACAGAGACAAAACCAGGACGAAATCAAGGCTGATTTTGAACTGAATGAAAAGCATTAATAAAACAGTCTTATTAAAAAGTAGTACATTTTTGTCAGATTGAGAACCTTGGTACTACCACGGAATATAGAGTATGTTGTGATATTGATTATTGCGTTTGTCAATATCGCGATATCGATACTGCTGTGATTATACTGCGCGGCCCTAATACAGACATATACAGAGAGATGGAGAGTGTACCTGGCGACATGGCCTATCCGGGTTTGACAGCACCAGTCCCGGGCCGATGATGTTAAAAGTGGCATCTATGTGCATGGGGTTTGGGTCTTTGAAGGAGATCACGTGCACTTTGTACTCAGGGGCAAGATGGCGGCGCATCCACTCTATTCCCATGTAGTTTGTAACCTGAGGGAGATACATCATTATATTAAAACACTACTGAAAAATCTCTTTTAAAGTGATGTCTCTCTTAATTCTGATTTTATTTTAATTTTATGTAGCTGATGTTTGAATGTGAGCAACAGACCACAAGGTACATTCACTGAGGATTTCTTTCTATCTATCTAAAATTAAATAAATAAATAAATAATCTATCTATCTATTGATCTATCTAGAGATCTAAAATGTACATCTTGGTGGGCCCGCACTACATGTTGAATGAAAAACACCCATTAGCGACTTTGTGAGGGGCCCCTCCCTGCACTGAACCCTGGGTAAACAGTACCCGTACCCAAAATCATTCAGATTGTATTGGTATTTAAACATCACTAATTCATTTTTATTTCAGTTAGCACTAGCATTAGCTTCAAGACACAAACACCTACTTTTCTAAACACAGAAGCTTCTGCAGGTGAAGTATTTACATTGTAGTAAAGATCTTAACATACTGTCTCCGTAACTTGCTGCCTGCTACCTGGTATTTAAATCTTTATTTATTTTAGTACGACTCAACTAATTTCCAATACACAATGGAACGGGAACAGCGGCTCAAAGCTTTTTGAGAGACCTGGAACTAGCCAGGTGGCTCAGTGAAAAGGGCCTGTAGTGTGGTTATTTTCAAACTGTGTCCCTAGTACCTCTGGTGGCGTGGTGCTTGTTAGTTCTAGTTGTATTTTGTGCAGTCTTTGCAGATGCATTTTCGAGATCCGCTGGACGAATAGATGAATAGATGTAATTTTATTCTTTCTGCCATTCACCTTTTAAATATAAATCCTGATCTAATGTTGAGTTTGGCTCCAGTCAAATGAAGCTCATTGAGGCTAGTAGTTATAGGGGCCAATTTGGAACCAAATTCCATATTTGGAACTCTAACCGTGAGTATCATAGCAACCAAAGAACCAATCCGGAGAGAGGCTGTTGATGGTAACGTCCATACCTGTCCACAGTGCTGGTTTAGCGGGGTGCGGGCACTTAGTCAGTCAAACCTGTTGCTAATGCTAGCAGGAGCCACCTTCGAAAAATAAGGTGCCTGATTTGTCTGTTATTAATGTTCATCTCTTGAGTTGGGGACAAAGCATTGGCGTCCATGATCACTTCCTATTTGGAATGCAGCGATTAGCATGTTAGCTATGTCCATTTATATATGCAGTCTGTGGTTTGGATGTGTTTTTTCTGCTCAAATGAACTGCCATCTGACGAGAATGTGTTTGTACCTGGCTCCTCTGGACAAACAGGTCGCGTCCAGCTCGGATGAAGTCGGCAGCGTCAAAACAGGGCTCGTGTTCTGTGGTCACAAACTTCCCCTGAGCTGCAAGCTTGTGTCGGTCCTCCACCGTGCGGATCGGGTAATCCTACGACCAAAACAAAACAAGTCTATGTTTAACCAAATACTACAGGGGGCGCTAACAAAAGAGGTCTATCTTTAACCAAATGACATATGTGAATGCAACTGCTCCTATTCTAGCCCGTCCAGTCTATTTTTAGATTTAAGGGAGCAGTTTTCTCATGACCTTTGAACCTTATTACATCCAAATTTAAACTTGTATAACTCAGTGTGGATGATCTAGATTTCTGGATTATTCTATAAATCTATAAAGCAATTCAAATCAGCCCATAATAAAACACTGACAGACTTGTCTGTTATCGCCAGCTATTATCAGCGAGGAATGCAAAAACTATTTAGGATCTATGTGATTACAACCTGTTCGGTATAACTCAAAACCAAAACCCCAGTGAACTGCCAAGTCAAGTCCAGTCAAACTGTTGAAATGTGCTGCAAGTAGTTACATAATAACATCTTCAAACACAGGTCTTCATTTCAGCTGTGACAAATAACGTGCTGTTGTTATGTCCTTGGGCAAGACACTTAACTTATCGCTGCCAGTTGCAAACCTCGTAATCTACAAATGCAGGCTCCATGTTGGTCTCTCCAGTGCTGTGTTGTTGACCACAACTTCAACAATGCTTTGAATGTCTCACCCCCACTCTCCACAATTCAATGGATCTTAGTCATTTGGAGTAAAACCCAAACCAGAATAAACCATTGTTTTTGTTTTATAAGTCGCACTTTTTTCATAGTTTTTCTGATGGTGTGACTTATACTCACATGCGACTTATATATGAAATTATTCAAGTATATAATTTCACATCTTCATTATTGTCACACTGACGTGAGGGCGTGAGGGCATGAGGGCACTCAGGCTTGTGTAGCAGTATGACAGACACGCACAAGTGGAGCTTCATCTACTTGTGGAGCAGGCGAAGCGACACCGAGGATGAAGAATTCAATGGATTTAGAGATTTGGAGTGAGATCCAGAGTAAACTTGTTGCTTGTTTTTTATGCTTTAGTTATCTGATGTGTTTGTAATACCTGTAAGAAAATTTACTTGACTTGTTTTCTTTTATACATTTCATATTTCATTTTCCCTCATTCATTTCCTCTTCATTTATAAGACCATGATCATTTTTAATTTGGAAAAAACAAAATGTTTAGTTTATCATAAGTATAGTTAAAGGTCACAAAAACTACTTCCTGTAGTTTTCCGGTTCAGCCTTTTACGCTAATACTACGATAATAAAAGTCTTACCCGACACAGCACTATTTAAGAATCAACTGAAAAGTAAAATACAAAGTTTTGGGTTCACCGGGTTGTTCACTAGCAGGCCAAAGTGGAGTGTGTATTTTCCATGTGTTCATGTAAAGTTTTGAGTGTATATGTAATCTGAGCCAGAGCTTATGTTATATTTGATGTGTTTTAAATCTTAAATAACTTAAGTTAACATATACAACATGTGTTAAGTTAGCGTGCTGTGCTGCTATTCAGCCTGTTGTTCTCTATTTTACTGTTGTTATTATAATTTCCCTTTAAAGATAAAATTACTGTTTTTGGTATCGGATATTGTAAAATAAATTTCCCCCAAAAAGGCGACTTATTGTCCAGGGCAACTTATATATGCTTTTTCTTCATTATTACACTTTTTTTTTTTTTTTTTGCAGGTGCGACTTGTACTCCGCAAAAAACAGTAAACTGTTTTCTCTCTCACCTGATCGTACAGCTCGTCTGCCATTGTGGGTTTGGGAGCAGTGGTCCATTTGGCTCCTTTCTTGAAGTACTCCTTGATGAGGGGCCTGTAGGCTCTGTACTCAAAGAACCGCGCCCTCCACGCCATAGGGGCTTCGATGATCTCGTTACCCACCACGATGAGGATGTCTCTGGGCATCGCTGCGTACATGCCTACACAAGACACACAGCCTTCAGTTCTGTCCTCAGAGCCATAGATCTGTCCATGTCTGTGTGCTTACCGGACGATTCAAAGTCTGGAGTCTTGTAAACCATAGACCAGTCGATGGGCTCGGGGCGTCTCACCGTCACTCCCTCATGGCGCAGGATATTGCACATTTCCTCAATTTCAGAAACTGCTTTTTTCAAGTGGTCCGCAGGAAAAGACTGGCCTCCATACTTCTGATACCAAGGCCAGTACTTCTCATAAGTGTTAGCCTGAAGACAAACATTGACACATCAGATGTGTTAGAATAAAAGTGCCCATTGGGCTGCAGCTGCATCATATGGTCAGATGATCATTACCAATCACACCACAAACTCGGGCTGTATTAATAAATGACCAGTACATTTGCTCTGTAATGACTCACTTTCACTTCCACAGTGAAGGGAGGCACGTGTGCGTTCTCTGCGCGGCCCACGATCACCTCCTCCAGCGTGTCCCATTCGTTGTAGCTGCTCACGGGACAGTCCTGCTGCTGTAGGTCAGTAACGTGTTCGTCCTCCAAGTGCGGCTCGGCCACAGCGGCGCTGGAAGTGCTCTGCAGCGCCCTCTGTGCCCTGTGCACCCAGCCCGTCACTGCACGCCCGAACTGTGGGGAATAAAGGACGTATGAGCAGGTGGAGGTTATTGTGGTTCAATTGGCTATTTGGACTTTTTAACAAAAAAACTAAACAATGTCAGAACCAAACAAAAGAGAGGTGTGCGTGTCTGCTGCGTGACCCGTTGGCTCGGTGTCAAAGTACACGCGTTTGAAGAAGTCTTATCACAGTTTTACTGCGGCGCCGCGGGTCAGCGGGTTTGGGAGCGCATCTGTGCCAAACAGCTGCGCGCTGTCACTCCACAGAGAGCCCTCTCAGCGCGTCACAGACCTCTCTCACGCCAAGATTTCGCACAATTTTCCATGTTCATTCAAAAAACATAAAACCATTCTGCAGCTTTGTAAATAATACTCATAGCACATGTTTAGAGTTATCCAAACTTTGACAAGATGAAGAATGAATTGAGCAACAGAAAAACAAACGAAAAGTGAATTAGATGAGCTAGAACTGAAGTGCACGTGAAGCAGCTAAATGTAAATTATTTCGGACAAAACAAATTCTTTTATTTGCAGCTCCTCTTTTTCCTGATAATCTGGTCTTTTTAGTCAATCTAAAAACTGTGTCCACATCTATGTAGGCCTGCACTGTTTAAAGGCTTTACTGATGCTTTTCACGGGTCTCTCCTGTGACCACTGGAGTTACATTAAAAGACACAAATCACCGTGAGAGATGAGAGATACCAACCATGGCTCCAATCAGATGGGCAGCCTCTGCGCCCCTGCTACCTCCTCTGAGACACCTGACCCGCAGCATGGTCCGACCTTATGGTGAGTGATGCAGACTCAAACGGCGACGCACGTCCTTTTCAAGCTTTACGCACGAATGCAGACGCGCGGCTCAGCCTCACTTTATACCTCCGGGGCTACGTGTCTCTCAGACTATTGGCTGCTTTTTTCTTGAGCAGCAACGTGACTAGAGAAATAGTCTTTCTCTGAAACCCAATCCCTGACCGCAGCAAATTCTTATCTGCAGAAGAGCAGCATCGGGCCCGAGCGTGGCGTCAAAATGCACGTTTGGGACAGAATAACTCCGAAGTATTGTTTGTTATACACCACGAGCACGGCGCTATTTAGACAAAATATCTTGATTTGGGCAAAAATGTAGTTTTAAGAATGACTGACTGGTCTGTTGGCTAAATACAATGGACCAAGAAGTAGCACTTATCAGAGGCATTCAGCTGTAAAGTATTGAACTGATGCACATATAGTGAAAACGCTGATTTCAGATTAAAGAAAGAGTTGATTTAGAGCAAAGACGTGCGTAAAGGTCTGGTGGTATTTTCTTAAATTTTTTCAGCACAAAACATTTTCATACAAACTAATATACGACAGATAGATAGAAGATATTGATGTCTCCTTTACTATTCAGTACCTTCTTTATGTGCCCCACTTTTACCTTACTGATTTAATTGAACAGTCTGGCCTGATGGTGATAAACTAAACTGACTCCAGATCAGACTGAGGCACTGGACTGTGCTCTGTGTTTCACAACTCACAGAGATTATCTAAAGTGTGGACCCAGCCAAAGGTCAGAGAGTCTTCAGTGTCCACCGCTGTCCACAAAGTCCCTGCTCCGGATTATGATCTTTGGTCTGGACTCAGGAATAGCTGCAGGAAAAGGATTATATGGCTATTGCAAGTTTTTGATTGCAGAATGATCATGTGCCGTATTAAACTGGTTTGTATGTCTCATATCTCACATGTGTTTATTATTTTAGAAATGATAAAATGCTTGTTGTGTTGGATCTTAGAGACTATATGCAACACTAAACCTATAGGACTGACATCAGTGGGGTATAGGGTTATAGGGTATGGTATGAATTGGCTGAGAACAGGGGTGGTACAGGGTGGCCCAAAAGTCACTGACAGTTGAAGACAATTCATAACTCTTTTGTTTCTATATATTTTTCTTTTATTTTTTCAGAGCATTTAGAACCACTCTTCCGACATTAATATGAGCAAATATAGCACAGAGGAACGAACCCTCATTGTGCAGTGGTACTTTGAGTCACATGGGTTAAACTCAGAAACCCAGCGGTGTTACGGTCGACATTTTAATACCAGAGATGCCCCAAGCATAAATGTCATTAAAGGAATAATAAGTGTTTTTCAAAGACAGGGGGCAGTATGTGATCTCCACAGACCTGACTAGTCCTGATTTCTTCCTGTGGGGCTATCTTAAAGAAAAGGTGTTTGTGAATAAACCTCAGACAATAAACGACTTAAAACGTAATATCGAGGATCAAATAAGAGCCAAAAGCCCAGAAATGCTTTAAATGTTATGCAAAGTGTGTTGGATCGGGCTGTTCAGAGACAAACACAAAATGGTGGACACTAAACATTATTTTAAAAAATTAGGTAATTTTTTACTTCCCCTAGTTTAAGTAGTGATAAGTTCAAGTGTAAGTGGACAATTATAATCGTATATATTGCCAGAAATCTCAGAAGGTTCAGTTTACCCACTGCTAAAATTTGGCGAGTATAACTTAAGAATTATAGGAGCTACTGAAGATTTAAAAGTGTCAGTGACTTTTGGGCCACACTGTGCTTCTTTGGGTAGGCACTAAACTCACGTCTTCTAAAACTTTTCTAAAACCCTGCCTTAGATGTAACCATAACTTCATCATAAACTCTCTATATAAGGTACTATGTTGGGCTAAATTGTGTTTTTGGAACTCTAAAATGAAAAACCTTTTGGAGTTCTTTATAACCACATATATTTCTGCATAGTAGTGGCCCTCCTTCTCTTGTGCTCCTCCATGTTTTTAAAGTTAATCACCCCGTTTTGACATGGAAGACCCGTAATGGGGAAAAAATTTGTTTATTTTATCTTTAGAATCATTTTGGTTTGCTTGGTTTGATCATGAAACCCCTTTTTGTCCCATCTTGCTCGGTAACCTCAGATCTATCTCCCTTGAAACGCACCACACCTGCATTGTTTTAATTTAAAATGTAATTGAAATTAAATTGAAATGCATTTTGTGTTAGTTTAATGCCATACTGGAAACAATTAGAAATGTACCTTTAATCTGACCCACACTAGTCCAGGCGTTGAACACTGGGACATTAGGAATTCCTGACCAAAACAGAAAGTATTTGTTAGGTCAGTAGACTATTGCTTTAACAAATGAAGGATTTATAATGGCAAAGTCCCGCCCCTGGAACAAAACCCCCCTTCTTTTCCTCATTCTCGTTTTACAGCTCAACATTTGTGGGTTTTATTGGACCATTTGGCTTTACATGGCACGATGGACATCTACACCTTCACCATTTTATTTTTAGTTTCTCTTTTGACCATAGTCCTCGCTTTAAAAACCTATTTCCCCTATTTCTGGATGGACCTCAAGTATTTCTGTGAGCTACTGCAAATTCTCTTGAGGTATCTGTCCCGTCGAAGGAGGACACCAAACTTCTTCGCCTTGGATCGTTTCTTGGAGCAAACTGCGACACATCCGGACAAACTCTTCATTGTTTTCGGAAATGAGCGCTACAGCTTCGCTCAGGCGGATCTGCGGAGTAACCAGTTTGCGCACGCTTTGCAGTCCCAGCCCGGATATGGCGCAGGAGACACGGTGGCGCTGTTTATGGCCAACGAGCCTTCCTTCTTGTTTATTTGGCTGGCGTTGGCTAAACTGGGCTCCCCCGCTGCGCTGCTCAACCACAACATCCGAACCAAAAGCCTCCTGCACTGCTTCAGCTGCTGCGGGGCCTCTGTGCTCATAGCGGCCCCAGGTATCCAGGCTGTCTCCATGATGGGTGTCACACTCATGCGCAATTAAGACTGTTACCATAGTGATTATCATCCTATAGGCCAGCAGTAAAAAAAAAAAAAAAAATTAGCCTGTATCTTTTGAATGGGAAAAGTCCTCAAAATGTGCAAATCTAGGCCTATATAAACTATGTAATCCAGGGCCGGCTTTAGCTTTCAGGGGGCCCTAAACTGGATTAGTCTAGGACCCCCGACAGCAGATGTATCCTGCCTCAGCTATTGGTGAGTCATTGTGACATTGTGAGACATTGTGACTCTGCTCTCACCTTGACCAGTTGTATTTGTATTTATATGACCAACATCAGACTGAAAACATCCAGATTGTCACAACTACTATAGCCACAAAAAAAGTACACAAACATATAAGGGGAGGTCAATATTTTTAAAGTTCTAGACATGTTTTTTTTTTTTGCTTCTGGTGGATTTGAATGTGTTCAAATTGGCGACAGTGGGCTTATATTTACATTATAAAGGTCCTTGCACCAGTGTAAACACATAGCTGCCCTCACTTCTGCCCGACTCAAAAACAAAATGTAGCAGCAGCAGATATTTTGCTACTACAGTATAGATATAAAACAAATGTAATTGTTTTAGATGGATATTTGGGGTGCTGTAAACACACAAGCCCTGTGCCCAATAAAAATTGATATATTATTTTCTACATAAATGTATGGGCTCTTGGGGGCCCTCTGGTGGCCTCGGGGCCCTAAGCAGCTGCTTAGTCTGCTCATAGGCTGAGCTGGCCCTGATGTAATCAATAAAAGGTGAAATGTGGCACACAGGTGGAGAATTCAACCTGTGCATACACTTAAAGCAACAGTGTGTAACTTTTTACTCAAAAAATAGAAAAAAATATAAGCATGTTTTTAAATTGTTCTTATTTCGGTTGTTAAATGCACTGAAAAACATATGTTCTTATCATAGACTGTATATTTAAATGGACATAGCTAACCTGCTAGCCGCCGCGTTCCAAATAGCAAGTGAGCATGGGCGCTTCTGGCTCAAATTCACTCTACATTGGAAGACTTTCGCCCATCTCTCTGTTGCTGCTGTCAGACTCGTCTTTGGTTTTAAAATGTTCGTATTAACCCGCTCTACGTGATCCAGATGTGCCTTCTTTCCCCAAGGTCGCACCTGCTAGCGTTAGCAACAGGTTTGATTGACAGTGTTGCTATGATACTCTCAGTCAGAATTCTTAATTGTGAACTCGACTCCAGATTTGCCACTTTAACTTAGTCCACTTTATACAGTCTATGGTTGATACTCATGCACTGACTCACTGATTTGATTCCATGAAAGTTATCTTTCATTAGAAAAATCCCAAAAGTATCCACAAATGTTGAACCTAATCATTTCTGTCACTGACAAAGTTCATTCTTTTGTGACTTATCAATAGATTTACAAATGGGGGAAAATAGCTTGTTGTTATGTCATCTGAACCTAAACTCTACTCTTGTTTCCAGAGCTGAGAGACGCCGTGGAGGACGTGCTGCCTTCACTGACCCAACAGGGCGTCACTGTGCTCCTGATGACTGACCACTGCCCCACACCAGGAATTCTGAGTTTTACAGAGAAAGTGAATGCAGCGCCAGACTCTCCTATCCCGCGCTCACTCCGATCAAACGTCACACTCAAGAGTCCTGCTGTTTATATCTACACATCGGGAACAACAGGTATAAGGGGAACTATATATATGCAGCCTTTGTTGTAGCCAGTGCCCTTTTTAGATAGATAGCTGCGTACTTGCCTGACCAGCCAGTCCCTTCTGCGTTCTCTTCAAACCTAGAATGGTCTGGAATCGAACAAAAATAGCGTTCGGCTCCAGTCAAATGAAGCTCATCGAGCGGCAAGTTTGGAGCCCAGTTCCACATTTGGAATTCTGACAGCGAGAATCATAGCAACGAAAGAGCCAATCTGGAGCAAACCTGTTTATGGTAACCCCCCTTCTCCTTTGGCAGGGGGTGGACGCTTGGCAACCTCAGGGAAAGAGGGCAGCTGATTTGTCTCTATTAATGTTCATATCTTGAGTTACTGACACAATAGTGAAATAAAAACACCAGGATCATATAGAAAGGGTTAATATAAACATTTTAAGACCAAAATAATGAGGCTGACAGCAGCAGCAACAGAGAGGGGTCACAGTTTTCTAATGTAAAGTGAATTGGAGCCAGAGTCGATGGAGCCGGAAGTGTGTTAGCTATGTTCATTTATATATACAGTCTATGGTTCTAACATGGGACAGTCAAACCACAGCCTTTAATTTGCATCATGTGTCAAATGCCCTCTGCATCAGTCCTTTGTGTTTTTTTTGTTTTTTTTTACTTGCTAAACAGCTATTTTTTTTTTTACCGGAACAGAGCATGCGTCTTTCTGATTGGTTAATCGACTTATCTGTCAATCACACCCCCATCTGGAAAAGTGGGAGAGACAGGAATACAGTTCGACCTGTAGACCAAATAAGTGTTCTACACTAAATATTAGTTTTCCTCTATTACCTGTCAAAGCGTTTTAGGATACTTGTCGCAGTAATCGCATTATTGCTCAGTATATGGAAAGTGGATCACTAAAAATCAAAGATTTTACTTTCGAAGCTCTATTTAAATGTAATGAATGCTGTTAAAATGGATAAAAGTATATATACTACAGTCTCTTTTCCCTGTAGGTCTCCCGAAGGCGGCGGTGGTGAACCAAACGCGCCTCCTAACGGCTCTGGCGGTTTTGTCGTCAAACGGCGTCTCGTCTGAAGATGTGATTTACCTGAACCTGCCCCTGTACCACACCGCAGGCTTCGTCATCGGCTTCATCGGGTCGATAGAGACAGGTGAGACTAGGACGGTTGATTGAGAACATGACACAGGATGAAATTGATCTAACTGCAATGGATTCTGTCTTGATTTAAATGCCCAGTCCTGAACCTGGTTTGCATGTTCTCCCTGTGTCGCTAAATGGCATTATAAATCTCCTTTAAAATTCCAAGTTAAAGGTGCACTATATAATTTTTCTTGTGGAGGGTATGCCATCTGAACATGTTATTGTTCCACAGTATGGTATTAAAGGTGCTACATTATGCAGAATTGACTCTTGTGAGATTTAAGACATGTTATAATGTTGTTACCTCCTCAAAAACATACCTGGATTTGTGTTTTGTTTCATTCACACATGTTTGAGTAACACTTTATTATTAGTCTGTCTGTATCTACAAAGCTTAAAATGCTCTGTTCCACCTTGTGATGTCATGAAGTGGTAGTTTTCAAGTTAACAGCTCCTTTTACCTTTAGTTCAGTAGCGATTGACGATTCCAAGGGCCAAAATTATCCACATAATTCTAGTGAAGGAAAACAGTGTCCAGCAGAGCTACAACAGTCCAGATGAGGGACAGAAGACTCAAAGAAGGTCCCTGGACAGAAAGCTGTGTCCAGCGGAGCCACAATGGTCCGAGGGCCGGAGCGGACAGGTCGAGACAGGACAAGACTGGACCAGCCGGGGAGCAGAGAACAGGCAGGTAAGCAGGGCAGGCAGGCTGGTGAGTGTGTTTTGTCGGCCCCGAGTCTGCTTGGTCCATTGTTTGGCCAGATCGTGCTGTCGTAATGTTCAGGTGAGAAGGATCAAAAGATGCAGGACTCGGGGCAAGTTTACAGTGTTTATTGACAGAAAGTGACAAAACAAACAAATGACGGTAGAACACACGAGGAGCTGGGTGCAGGGGTGCAGGTCGGGGTCCAGGGCAAACACAGAGGAGCAGAGACGCAGACGAGGGAAACCATACCGGTACCGGGAGACGGGGTCGAAGGCGGGAGTCCAGAACTGGTCCAAAGAGCAAGAGGTGAACATGAAAACAAGCAGGAACACGGGCACGAAGACAAACAGCTACACGAACAGGAGGACGAGCAGGAACACGAACAGGAGGATGAGCAGCCTTTACAGGGTAACAAAATACAGCTCCAGGTATGTTTTTGAGGAGGGAACCGCATTATACATGGCTTAAACCTCACAATAATCCATTTTGTGTAATATAGGACCTTTAATAATAGATCTGTAAATGAGCTGCAGGATTTTGAATGAAAAGTCCTTTGTTAAATCTGGAGTAATCTGGAGTGCAGTCAACCTAAACCAGCTTACCTACTTTCACACAAGTATTTTATTATTTAGGCCAAAGTTTGTGGTACTGCTCTTAGATGGGGTAGAATCAGGGAGAGCAAGTAGTATTAGTTCATAGTTAATATTGTGGAATTACTATTACTATATCTCTTGATGAATAATAATCAATTTTCCAAGTCTGGGGAGTTATGAAATACAAAAAGGTTTATTACAAATGCAGGGTCACACTTGTTCACAGTCACATGTTAAGGTAAATATTCCTGGAACAAGCCTTCACACTCGTTAATGTCTTCTGGGTCCAGACTGACACAGAGGCATGGGAGACGTGGGATAAGCCTTCACAACAGGAAGATAGATACATTTCCGTCACATTTGTGGCTTTTCTGTTGGACGATCTGCATCTTGCCCTGCATTTTTCCATAGAGTGACATTAAACGTATGTATCTGCAGAGGAGCATGCCATTACAAGTCAGATCTATGAAGGGTCCATGGTCTGAAAGACTTTTTTACATGCAATACTTGAAACAAACAATACAGGCTGTCTGAAAGACCTGAGAAACCGAGGACCAGAAACAATTGTGGTAACTCAAGTCCAAAATGACTGTCCATGTGAGTCTATTTGACACTTAAGTCCGACTGCTTCCTGTGGCTTCTTCCATTTGTCTATGAAAAGCTGAGAATTTCCATCAATATAATGTCCAAGTTTGTTCGTAGTCATGAGGTAGGTTTTGTGTGTTTTTAAGATATGGTCTTTGCCATAGTTAAACAAATGCAATTTTGAGAAGTCTAAGGTATAGTCCTGACCAAGCTGAGCTCAACGTCTCAGAAGGGGTCCCATGCCCCAGCAACACTGAAGGATGGGTCAAATGCAGAGGACTAATTTCCCTGCAGGAACAACAGAGTTTATCTTAACCTGAGGACAGAAGAAATGTTACACAGTCCGCCATTAAATATACCATGCAAAAAATATGACCAGACCATTTCACTTTACGTCTTTGGTTATTGTCTATATTGATTACTCGTCTGGCCTGTATGCTTTTGTCTGAACTGTTTTTGAAAAAGGGTTTGAATCCCAATATATTCTCATTATTTACTTGTAAAACAAAACATTTTACTATAAATATGAAACAGAAAATGTACTAGTTTCATTCTGTGCTTTCCTAAACACTCTAAGGAGCTCAGTGAGGGTAGGCTGCTTCTTTAGCCATAGCTGCCCTGGCCAATACAGATGTAGGTGTGGCTGTCATTCTGTGCCTATGGCTTTAAAACCTATCCATTAAACAGTAAAAGCAAACAAAATGTGCCCTTGTCTTTGACTTCAGGGTCGACTATAGTTCTGCGGAGGAAGTTTTCAGCCTCTCAGTTCTGGGACGACTGCAGAAAACACAATGTGACAGTGATTCAGTACATCGGAGAAGTGATGCGCTACCTCTGCAGCACGCCCGAGGTAACAAAATATAAACACACACACGTGTAGTGGTGGAAGGTTACGTAGTAAAAGTACTAAAGTACTGTACTTAAGTAAAAATTGTTGGTATCTGTGCTTTAGTAGATTTTACACAGGGTACTACTTTACTTTTACTTCACTACATTTAAGAGCTGTAGCTGTACTTTCTATTCCACTACATTTTGGAATAGGACTGAAAAGTAAAAGTATCTTTATGACTGACCTATGAGACCTGCTGAAAAGGCAACAACAAGCAAACAAAAATATAATACAAAAAAAATATATGTATACAAAAAAAAAAAAAAAAACAAATAAAATCTGTTAGGGAAAAAAATCAATACAATAGTTTAAAAAAAAATTAGATTTCAATATCTGTGTGAAATACTCCTAAACGGTTACTTTAATACTTTTACTTGAGTAGATTTTGTCAAGTTATACTAGTAGTCAGGTTATACTAATAGAGCATCTGTACTTTTAATTAAGTAACAAAATTGCACATACGTACTTATAAAGTGTTTTTTCCAAAGCAGTTACATGTAAACATGTGTGGTTGTGCCTAGAGAGCAGTGGTCCCAAATACGTAAGCTTTTTCTCAGACTTGGTCAGACACATTTCTAAAATTGTTAATATTATTATTTAATTTGATGCCATAATACATATCCGCCTATAGGTGGCGCATAGGGCCAACAGAACAGAGGTCAAGGTTTGGCAAATGCTTTCTGTGCAGTGTAACTGAAAAGGAGGCGTCCTGCGCTCTGACTGCTTTGTGTTTTGCTAATTTTAAAGTATTAAAAAGCTCAAATTTCCACCCCAATGTGGGATTTAACTTTTCCATCTCTGTAGGAGCAGGCGAAGGAGCAGGTGAATCTGCCAGGCAGAGTGCAGAGGTTAGATCTGAAAGTTAGAAAGAAGTTTTATACTGCGGAACATTCCAGGCAAAGCGTAAGGTATAAAACCAGATTTTTTTTAATAACAAAAATGAAAAAACTAATCTGAATTTCGATCTGTCCCTTTTGTAAAAAAAAAGTAATTTTTCCAAAATGAATTTTATCTTAAGTTAAAAATGTAGATTTTTACCCTGAGCCTGTCTCCATGTCAGTCATTTTGTACCGCGTGCTCTGGGACTCCTCTTCTTTCACTGTATCTCTGCTGGAGACAGCTGCCGTGAACCGCCTATACCACGCTCCCATTGAACCAGATAACGTTCCAAATCAGTACATTCCCGCTGCGCGGCCACCACACCTGGTTTACCGAAATAGAAATCGTTAAATCACAACTATCATGTTCCTGACTTGTGCGTCATAGTTTCTCCTCAAACTAAAATCTACAAATTAAATTGTACTTAGATATACGCAGGTTTGTCCAAACATTCAAATACAAGAACGTGCTCACAGGTGAAAGATTTGGAAGAAAAATCCCCTGTTCCATTGTAAATACTGAGTTTACGTGTATGGCCATTCAGAGTGTCGGGTTGCATCACATGAGGGGCAGTGTCACATTACTGCTGCTATCTAGTCAGTACTAGGAATAGATGTTGGCCTTTACTTTACTTTACCATATCAAGTAACTGAAACACTGCCCGGCGTGGGTCAGAAAACCACATGATCCCATTTGATTTCAATTACTGTATAAAGTAATACAGTGCATTCTGTTTACCCCTGTTTTCAGATAACAATATAATAGTAAGAAATAGTAATTGTTACATAACTACTTTTTCATACAGCTGAGGAGTTGGAATTTCTTAAACAGGGATTGAAAGAAAACTCAGGGTTTCATTGTTGTTGCATCACCTGATTGTGAATTGTGAATATTTAAAAGAAGGAGGCAAGGAGTCACTGAAATAAAGTTAAGTAACCTGCAGGGCGCTCTTCAGGAGGGTGGGTACAGCAATTAATGAAAAGAGGACATAGGACTTATTACAAAAAGAGGACAAGGGACTTATTACAAAAACGCCAACGAATCCAGCACATGAGAACAGGCAGCTCTTTAAATAGGTAATAAGTCATGTGATTTAGGTCATGTGACTGGCCCTTGTCCGGACCAAACCAACAGAGGGTACATTTCTTCCTTTATTCTTTCATTAACTCTATTTATACAGAGGAAGCCAATGAAATGGATCTCTTTTTCAGGGGCGCTTTGTTTAAAATACATATATATATATATATATATATATATATATATATATATATATATATATATATATATATATATATATATATATATATATATATATATATATATATATATATATATATATATATATATATATATATATATATATATATATATATATATATATATATATATATATCATATATCGTGATACAATCGTTTATCATATTATATATATGATAATATGACACCAAATTTCAATATTGTTCCATGCCTACTCATAGCACCAAGGTCTGTACTGTGACATCTCAAACACATGACTTTGTAGGAGTGGGGGGTAGATAGATACACACATTTTCACTGACAGTAGTAAAAATAATAAAAAGTAAATACAGGAAATACAATACTAAAAAAACATATAAAGCAATATACAATGTAGACAACATACAACACATTATTAAAATATAAGCTCTAAGTTTTAATAGATTTTTTGTTTTCATACCAGAAGGTTTGGACTGCTCACTAGTGCTCTTCCTCAGAGTGGTCACTTGATGCTGCTGTGTGTGTCCAGTCAGCTGATTTAAACAGGTTTTGGTGCTGTCTTCCTACTGGTGGAGGCAGGACGACAGCGCCATCTGCAGTCCGACTTCTTCAGGACAGTATCCCAATGGGAATATAGCAAAGTGCCCACGGGTCGTTAAACCGGGACGAGGGGGCGTTTTTAGTCTCACACACCTGAGATACTGTAATGAAGAAGTCGCACTGCAGATGGTGCTGTCGTCCTGCCTCCACAGGTAGAAAAACAGCTCCAAAACCTCAAGACCAGATGAACCTCATTCCAGTTTATAACTTTATGTTGATAAGTTGAAATCATTCACCTTTGTGTTTCTTGTAGCAGATATTTTGAAATGATTTTGAATGATTTACTAAAGGCTATAATTTATGAATATTAATGGTTTTTTGTCTTATTTAATCAACAACTAAAATCTGATGACGAGTTGTTCTCTTTAGTACAAGTTTAACTCATCCTACCTCCTCTGTTACATGTTGAAATTCTACCACCAGGTTATACAAACAGTTTTTATGGGAACTGTATTTCGATTTCTCAACAAATCTTCAAATTTTCAAGCATAAGTTTTAATTTAAACTTAATTATTTTGAAATCACAGAGAGAAAATGACAGGGACCATAAAGTGCGCCTGGCGATTGGAAACGGGATCCGGGCTGAGGTCTGGAGGGAGTTCATCCATCGGTTTGGGAACATTCAGATCCGAGAGTTTTACGCCTCCACTGAAGGAAATGTGGGATTTGTGAATTACGCTGGGAAAATCGGAGCCATTGGACGAGTCAACTTCATCCATTCGGTAAGACTCATGAAAACAGATTTTTTCCCCCCGTGATTCATTTATTTAAAATCACACTTGTTATTCAAAATTGACTTTTTTAAGCTTTTACCCATATTATAACATAGTTCGCCCATCAGAAACATAGGAGTTGTATTTTGCTTCTTTCATACTTCCTACCTGTCATGCCTCAGATATTACTTTGGTTAAATTTTGTAGAAATTGTTGCATCACAGGCGGGAATCTGGAAGCCTCCTGCATGTTTTTTACATCCATAAATAATTCCCAGACTTGTTCTGAGCATCAAACCGTCAAACTGTTAATTTGGTTAATATTTAGACTTTTATATTTGAAAAGTCAAAAATGCTCAAAACAAACTGGAAGCTTACACCCCACTGCACTTGCAACCTCGCCTCACAATCTGGGTCTTTCTGTAGTTTTCTTTAGTTTAGTCTATTTGCTTATTTATCAGGGACATTTCCCTACACAAAGAGGTAATATGTTTGTGTCAGGTTATAGCAAGAATTTCCACCTTCAGTCCCTGGACAGATTAATGTCATACATGGGGAACATGCCAGTCAAATACACTGTATATTAATGCAATCACTTATCCAGTCAATCAATAAGTAAAACTATAGTTAGGCCTGTCATGATAATTACTATATCGTCTTATCGTTCAATATAATATGTTAGCTGGAACAATATTTTTTGAGCTCAGTATATATAGTGTGTACTTTTTCTTTGCACTACTGGAAATTCAGGGTCATTTTTTGGCTCCATGATAAGATTTGAGCTGTAGAAGGTTGAATTAATAATTTCTATGACTCATTACAGATGCAAACTAAGAACTAACGTGTTTCATTCTGCCATTATTTATTGCATGTTATGTTTAAAAAAAATATTGCAGATTTAGAATAGTTTTGGGGATTTTTGGGTTATTGTGTTGGTGGCATAAGCGAGTTTCAATTTGATCTATATAGTCTGTATTTATTTATTTATTTTAATTTTTTTATAGTCTGTATTTATTTAAAAATATATCACACTTCAAAATTTGTTATCGTGACAAGCCTAACTATATACAGTATCAGTCACCACATGCTATTTACGTACGCTATTTACATATTTACACTTCATGCTGCTGCATTCATATAGGCAGGCTTGTTTGATTAAAAGCCATTGTTTGGTCAGTGAGTTTGCATGTTCTTCCTGTGTCTGGATGGATTTTCCTCTGGGCACTTTCTCCAATTCCTGCAATTTCTCCCATCAACCCAAAAACAAGCACAAAAGTAAAATCCAGCTTAGGTTGAGTCTCCGGGAGCACCACTGCAAGGACACCTCCAATTTATTATTATTTCACTATGGTTAGCTCTGGTGTCATCCAACTATTACTGAATTTATTTTAATAAATTGTTTTTTCATTAGTTTTCATATCTGACAGTTTGGACCGCTCACTAGCTCTTCCTCAGAGTGGTCATGTGATGTTGCTGTGATGTGTGGCAGTCAGCTCTGAGTCTTTCTACTGGTGGAGGCAGGATGACAGCGCCATCTGCAGTCTAGTATCTGCAGTCTGCATGTGTGTGAGAGTAAAAGGGCCCCCTCGTCCCGGTTTAAAGTCTCGTGGGCATATTTCTGTATTTCAATTGCCTCCTTAATCCAGCAGTGATGCTTGTTGTCCTTTGTCCTAATGATGTTTGCTGATGGCGCTGTTGTCCTGCTTCCACCGTTAGAAAGACAGAGCCAAAACCTGTTTAAATCAGCTGACCGGAGACGTCACAGTAACATCACTAGCGCTAGTAAGCAGTCCAAACTGTCAGATATGAAAACAAACTAAACCTTGATCTGAAAAAAGGATTGAATAAATAAATTAATGAAAGACAAGATGAATCAGAATTTGTTTACCTTGATCACTTTCCTTGGTCAGCTTGTCTCACAGAAGCGGTCTGCTATGGGCTTAAACGTCCTTGTGTGGAAGCATAGTCAGACTTGTCTGTGTAATCCCTCAGTCGTCCAGGTCTGATCCATAGTAAAAGCAAAATGTGAAATCTGTCATTGTCATAGTCGGACTTTAATAATGACCGATACTAACGTGCAGTGTTGAGTACTGAAGTCAGGTAAACAAACTTTTCCTCAGACATCCAGAGTCTTTTACCTCTCTGTACAACTCTAGGACCGATAAATTCTGCAACACGGGGCATTGAAGGATGGGTTAAATGCAGTGGGTGAAGTATTTCAACCCATGTTCCCATTTTGATTGTGTGTTTCTATGACACTCCGAAACATATTGACTGCATTATGATTTTTTGTAGATTCCTAGTTATGTGTGTCTAACACATCTTTGTTTCCTTCTGCAGATGTTGTTCCCTTTTGTGCTCATTAAGTATGACACAGAACACGATGAACCAGTCCGAGGCCATGATGGGCTATGCGTGCCGGCCCCCAAAGGTGACTTTTGAAAAAATCTTTAACTTTTCATTTTCTTGAAAAACAATGAAAAAAAAAAAATGGATAAATCATTCACATTTGCTATCAGAAGTAAGAACTAGAAATATTAGTGGCTGTGGTTGGATCGTCCCAAGTTAGGACAGTGGTTGATCCCATTCCTGATCCTTCTGGATTCAAACTGAGCAAAGAAGGGACTGAAGACCAAAAGATTATAGTGGATTTGACAACTCTACGTATTTAGGTTAACATAATATTTATAAGAAATTTGCAAGAAAAACAAAAGCAAAGCAAGACAAAAATGAATACATAAAGAGTGCATTGGCTTTTGTTCGTGTTGCAAAATTCTAGCCCCCAGCTCCAATGAGCACCTGCAACAGTACTGACTGACACAAGTAAACTTTATGAACATTTAGGATCTTTTTTTTTTGGTTCTGTTCCTTGATGATTTGAGACTGGCATTGTGAGAGCATAGCATTCTTTTAAACTAAGTGTTTCCAACTGAAGATCAGTGTAATTACGGAGCAGTGCATGTAAAGATGTAGAATTATGCTCATATGGAATTAAGCAGCCTGTTGGACTGATCCTCTCTCTGCTCGTAGGTGAGACAGGCCTCCTGGTGTCTAAGATCACAGACATTGCTCCTTTTGAGGGTTACGCTCAGAATGAGGAGCAAACAGAGAGGAAGCGTGTGCGGGACGTCCTGAGAAAAGGGGATCTTTACTTTAACAGTGGTGACCTCATGAGGATCGACCAGGATAACTTCATCTACTTCCAGGATCGAGTTGGAGACACGTTCAGGTAGGGCGGAAGCTACTACTTGAACAGACATTTTATCTTTAAAGACAAGTTTTAATAATAACAATCAAATAGAGAACAACAGGCTGAGTATCAGTACAGTACACTAACGTAACACATTTATATTTATTCAGCTACATGAAGCACAGACAGAACTGAACACATGTCTGGTTTGTTAACGTAAGATATTAACGGTTAATCAGATAACTAAAGAATAAAAAACAAGCTAACAAGTTTACTCTGGATCTCACTCCAAATCTCTAAATCCATTGAATTCTTCATCCTCGATGTCACTTCTGAACAACTCCACCAACTCTGGAGGTGGATGAAGCACCGCTTCCGCACGGCTGTCATCAGCCTCAGTAGAATACAATTTTCTTTTAGGGGGCATTTTTGTTTAGTCTTTCTCAGATGTCTTTTAAATTACCATAATGTTAAATTTTTTAATTTTCAATGGTGCAGGAGTAGTAGATGGTACTTCCAGTAGACTGGTACATAAGCCTAGAGTGCCCTCGCATGGTTGTCAGTGTGACAATATTGAAGATGTGAAATTATATACAGTATTTTAATAACTTTACATATAAGTCACATCTGAGTCCCCCGGCCAAACTATGAAAAAATTGCAACTTATAGTCGTTACAGTAATGCTGCTAGCTGCCACGTTCCAAATAAATATATAATAAATACAAAGTGATCGTGGGTGCACTTGCGGCTCCATTCACTCCACTTTACACTGGAAAATTTTCACCCTTAACTCTGTAACTGCTGCTCTCAGAGTCGTCATTTTGGTCTTAAAATGTTGGTATTAACCAGCTCTACATGATCCTGGTATTTTTATTTTGCTATTGTGTCTGTAACTCAACACATGATACTCGTGGTCGAAATTTCTAATAATAATAAGCAACTCTGCTCCAAATTGGCCTCTATAACTGCTCCAGCCTCGATGAGCTTCATTTGACTGGAGCCGAATGCTATGGGTGACATCACACTCCCTCAGTCCACTTCTTTATACAGTCTGTGGTTTCAACACTCATCCTCAACTAAGAAGCCACTAATATGAGCAATGACCAGTCAAACAAATACTATCAATGAATAATTGTAATAAAATCAAATTTGTGACCAATGGGTTATGAAGCTCGGACCAAGATGTGCCAGATGTCCAAACCAATGTAAAATAATAATAATAATTTAAAAAAAGAGTGCTGGGTCACTACTGGTACATACATTCCTCACACTGTAGTATCAGAACACTTTTGAATGAATGCTGACTTTAATATTTAGCATCACAGTCTCCCTTGATTTATAATTAGACAAAAACTCCATGGGGTAAGACCCAAAGCTCTGTAAGCATTTGCATTGATCCAACAGTCCAGGTGTGAGTGCAAACTGAAATACAGCTTGTGCAGTTTGTGGCTGTGCTGGAGATGATTTACTTTTGGAAACAGCGTGTAATATGTGATGTAAATGAGAGCATTTAGCGGGTGCTAAACTAGGTGTGTGCAGCGTGTCTCTGCTGTTACTCCTGTTACAGCCTGATATGATGGAGTGATATTAGAGCAGCTCACAGTCGCCTACAGTTATGATGATAGATTCAATATGACTAAGAACTGTTAAATTAGAAGCACAAATAATATTAAATATTAAGTTTGTACTTCTGTTTGCTATAGTTACAGGTAAAAAGGCTTTATGGGGAAACTGTCATTGAACAGGTTTATAAAAACAGAATGTGAGGCACATTCTGTAAGAGTAGCATCACCTGTGACAGGTTAAAGTCTACTTGTTGAATTATTTGAAGTTGAATAATAACTAGACATGAAAAGGTGAAGATGCACTGCGTGCACACAGAGCTGTGCTGTGAGCCAGTGCCTCCTGTACAGTGTGCAGACCATGCTCTCTCAGGACTGTAAAAAGACTAGAACAGCCATGTAATGTAGCCCACAGTCTGACGGACCGGGACAACAGCTGTTTAATGCTCCTCTTTTGAGGAATATGTGAGAGTCAAGCCCATAGCGTCTCAGGTAGAGTGTGTTTTGTTACTGCTGCTGCCTTTAAAACCCCACACCATTCACTATTTGAATGGACAATTCTAAAGCATTGTATACATAGACTGTAAAGAAGAATATATACAGTCTATTGCTGTACACTAAAGCTCCACTGGTCTAGAAAAAACAGCAGTGTTGCCTGTGCTTTGCACCTGCTTTTCAAACATGTTAATTTTCATGCAGTTTTCACCCTCCTGGTCATTATAAATCACATAGCGTCCTCCGAAGGACATCATTTGCATTTTCCCTATATTTTGCATGTTCATTAGGTCTCATGTGCTAAATTTGAGAGCAGCTTTTGAGAGACACAAACCAGAACTGCATCTGATTTTTGCACCATTTTTGCAAGTGCTTTTCATTTTGCACACATGCTAACGCTTAGTAAATCTGGTCCTAAAACAACTTTTTGTCTCTCTTAGGTGGAAAGGTGAAAATGTGGCCACCACTGAAGTTTCGGACATTTTGACGATCTGGGACTGTATCAAAGAAGCAAATGTTTACGGTGTCGGCGTGCCTGGTAAAAACAAAAACACAAAGACAAAAACAAGAACACATTCATCCATTTTTAAAACTTTCACATGGAAACAACAAAACTGTCTAACCTCGCGCTGAAAGTTGTTTTAATATGTAATTTAAACAACAGCCATAGACCCAGAATGATGTTAACTAGTAAACGAAAACACTCCTCCCTTTGGGGCTGGACTTAGTTAACTCAGAATAGTATAAATCCTAGTGCCTCTAACCAGTAACGTCAAATTGAAAATGGCTTCTGGATTGGAAACTTCTTGATGAAAAAAAAAACATGTATTGCTAAAAAAAATCCTATAAATATGACAAAAATGCCACTTTTCCTGAACAGTTTTAGAATGACTTTTAGCTAGTATCACACGAAGAAAATCATTTTATTTTTTGTTGAAAATTAAATTATATTTTCCAAAAAAGAGCGTTTTTTGTTATCACTGTGGCATCAAGCCCATCTCTTAGTATCAGAATCGAGTTTGAAATTATATTATTTTGAAAACTCTTTACGGCAATTAATATATGAATGTATATTTTAATTATGTTATGTTCTATTGTGAATGAATCATGTTTTAATTCTGTTTCAGGACATGAGGGCAGAACAGGGATGGCTGCGGTCACGTTACAAGAAGACAAACAATTTAATGGAAGAGATCTGTACAGTCATGTGACCAAATACTTACCGCCATACGCCCGGCCACGCTTCTTACGGATACAGGTAAATTATATTAATTCGTAGGTTATAGTTAAGTGCAATAGCAAAACGAATTAAAACTATAAAATGTGCAAATAAAAGATAGAAGTAGTAAAAGTAGCAGTAATGATGGTAATAGTAGTTGCAGTAGTATTAGTAGTGATATTAAACAAACATCTTTACAATGTTGTATTCTTGGACATTGCTGCCATCTAGTGTTGATACAGTAACACACTGCAAGTACCTATAATTTTTCCGCACACCACACCACTTTATGGGATATTGCAAATTCTTATGTCCCTATGAGAAAAAAGAATGACCCCTGAAAATAGCATCTATATACAGTGGTCCCTCGCTATATTGTAGTTCGCCTTTCGCTGTCTCACTGTTTTGCAGATTTTTTTGGGTGCAATTTTACATGCCTTTTTTACAGTGTATGAACATGCATTGTGTTCTGTGTCCTGATTGGCTGAGGGACTGTAGATTATTGTGTTCTGCGTCCTGATTGGCTGAGGGACTGTAGACCATTGTGTTCTGCGTCCTGATTGGCTGAGGGACTGTAGATCATTGTGTTCTGCATCCTGATTGGCTGAGGGACTGTAGACCATTGTGTTCTGCGTCCTGATTGGCTGAGGGACTGTAGACCATTGGTTCTGCGTCCTGATTGGCTGAGGGACTGTAGACCATTGTGTTCTGCGTCCTGATTGGCTGAGGGACTGTAGACCATTGTGTTCTGCGTCCTGATTGGCTGAGGGACTGTAGACCATTGTGTTCTGCGTCCTGATTGGCTGAGGGACTGTAGACCACTATCCATCAGTCTCCTCCATGTCTCCTGTACAGTGCAGAATCTGTTCAGCCAAATTTACATAAATGTTGGATCACAGTGACTCTGAAGTGCTGTATGTTTGCAAGTTTTCAAGTTTGCAAGTGTTCATGCCTGTGTGAGAAAAGTGTATAAAGTGTGTGGTGAGGGGTTTTACAGCTGCAAAACATACAGAATAATTGTAAAAAAGTAAAGCTGACTACTTCACGGATTTTGCCTACTGCAGGTTATTTTTTGAACGTAACCCCCGCGATTAATGAGGGACCACTGTACATCAAAATTTCACAAGATTATGACAAAACATACAGGAGGATTTTTTTTAAATTTAGTTCCAAGTTTGATTTTTACCTTCTGAGATAGAAGAACACATCAAATACCCCTATAACTGCTACCCCCGATGAGCTTTATTTGACTGGAGCTGAACTCTATGGGTATTTAAGTACCCGCTAAAAATGTACTTAGATTGATTAAAAAATTATACGTATTTTGGTCAATATTAACAATACAAATCAATTTATTTTTTTTCTTATGAATTTTGTGAGTTGTTTTTTTTTGTTTGCTCGAGGCCGAAGTTCGAACTCGAAAACTTTAGTCAGAATGTTACCACGTACATGGTAAAAATAACCCCTCAAATCAAATGAAAAGTACTTTTTACTTTTATTTATAGTTAAAAATGTAGTGGAGTAGACAGTACAGAGACCTACTCTCAAATGTAGAATGTAGTGAAGTAAAAGTAAAAAGTATCAAATGTAAAATGCACTTTAGTAAAATACAGATACCTAAAAATTCTGCTTAAGTACACTACTTTACTACTTGTACTTTGTTATCTTCCACCACTGGATTTATATAATGCAGGATAATCCCAGTAAATCATTTGTAAATAGACTGTTTCATTAAAAAAACATGAGCTGCAACAAATACATAATTAGTCATAAACTGTTTTCAAATTTATCAAAAACAACAAAAGCTGCAACAAATACCCCATAATTTGCAAAGAAAAAAGTCTTGACTGGCCAAGCAAACTTTTTTGTTCCTGGTACATTTATGTTCTATTCAATTCAATTCAATTTCAATTCAAAAAGAGCCCAAAATCACGACAGCAGTCGCCTCTTAGGCTGAACAAGAGTCTTAACCACTGAATTAGAAAATCAACAGTGAAACAGAAAGACAAGCAAATTAGGTACAAGCAAATTAAATTCTACCATAACTACTGCTACTAGTACTAGTACCACTACCATTACTAGTACAATTTTGTAGACTACTAAATTACTTTTCAAATGAACACATATAAGCCTATCTTGTACTAACCAGTTGTTCTCCTCTCAGGGGGCTGTGGAGGTGACTGGGACATTCAAACAGATGAAGGTTAAGTTGGTGGCCCAGGGTTTTGATCCAGGACAAATCCAGGATCCTCTTTTTGTCCTGGACGATCGGGAGAAGAGCTACGTTACCATGACAACTGAAATGTACAACGCCATAATCTCAGGAAACATCAAACTATGAGGAAGTCAGCCCTGACACTATAAGTATTATTTTCGATCTCAGGAATGGTCTTAATTACCCGATTTTCAAACCGTGAAAGGTAGAAGTAATTAAAGCTTTAGTATGTAACTTTTTAGCTAAAAAATACACTATAATAAAGGCATGTTTTTTTTTTTCATTTTGGTTTTGTTTATTGCACTAAAAGCTTGTGTCCTACTCATACTCACTGTATGTATAAATGTACAGAGCTATGTCCGCTACGCCACGTTCCAAGTAGGAAGTGTTCATGGGCGCACTCCCAGCTCCATCGGCTCCAATTCACTTCTCTCTTTGTAACTGCTGCAGTGAGCCTCGTCATTTTGGTTTAAAATGTTTGCATTAACCCACTCTACATAACCCACTCTTTATTTCGCTATTGTGTCCGTAGGTGCTCTCTTTTTCCAAGGTCGCTTCCGCTAGCGTTAGCACTAGGTTTGATTCACAGCGTTGCTAAGCGCCTGCTCCCTGCTAAACCAGTGATGCAACGGGAAGGGGCCTTACCTTGAACAACCTTGCTCCGGATTGACTCTTTGGTTGCTATGATACTGATACCGTGGGCGGAATTCCTAATATGGACCTTGGCTCCAAATTCGCCCTATAACTGTCTCGATGAGCTTCCTTTGACTGGAGCCGAACACTTAATCAAATACTTAAGCAGTACTTCTAGTCTTACACTTCTAGAGACTGCATGTTTACACTTACACTATGAGTTTTATACACAAACTGCGTGTCTGGGTAACATGACATCATGCCTAATAGTAGTTCTTGTCCTATTTAGTTAGTTTGCTGTTATAGACATTGGAGTGTCATGTATTTGTCATATATCTATGAGTCTCACAGCTGAGATCACAGTCCTTATCGTCACATGACCTCAGGACAATATCAACTATATTCATTATGTTATATATTATATTACATATTATATTATATTATACAAAATAGCTAAGCACAATTATTAGACATAGATATTCACTAAGGCAACAACTGAAGTGTAACTGAAGTGTAGGCAATAATTGAACTGTTTAAAAAGAGTAAACTTTTGTAAAAAAAAAAAATAGGGACCTGTGGGTGGGGCGAGGGTAACTCTCAGCGGTGCTGTCGTTGGCCAAGTACAAACGGCCTGACCCGTGTACGGCCTTTGACCCTCTGGCTCCTAGGAGGAGCCCGTTGCTCCCAACGGGCACTGAGGGCGTGCACTTAATGAACCGAATCTGGAGCTGCGCAGAGGACTGGATAACCAGTTCGTTTTCAAATTACCCTGTTTATTGAGCCCAGGCCCTTGCTCAATTTTATATTTGCACATGCCTACATTTCAGAGGAAGGTCTGAAAGTTCTCAAAATGTCTGCGCATCTGCTCTACACGTTTGTCGCTGGTTTGTTGGGGCTGATTTTACTAATGTACAAAAAAAATCCCTATTTTTTACACGATTTAAGTTACGCCATCGGTGCAATTGGCAGAGGTATAAAAATGGCCAAATTTCAGAAGAAAACACCATATTACACCGTTTTGGAAAGATTTTTGGAACAAGTGAAAAAACAACCGCAAAAAACTTTTATTATCTTCGAGGGCCGCAGGTTCTCGTACAGTTTTGCGGATAAGGAGAGTAACAAAGTGGCCAGGGCGCTGCAGAAGCACACAGAGCTGAAGGAGGGCGACACGGCGGCTGTGTTTGTGGGGAACGAGCCGGACTTCTTGTGGCTGTGGCTGGCTCTGGCCAAACTGGGATGCACCGCTGCGTTACTCAACACAAACATACGCTCCAAGTCTCTGCTCCACTGCTTCTCCTGCTGCGACGCCAAGGTCCTGGTGGCTGGAGCTGGTACGTAACATTCATTTTAAGCCCCCCCCCCCACACATCTGTATAAATATTATTAGCCTATAGAATGTAATCTAGTAATCTTCTTTTACATTAGGCTGTAGAGCTTGATCTGGTCTCAGATTTTAAATACCTTGGAGTCATCCTAGACCTAACATTGTCCTTTAAAAGTCACGTAAAAAAAAAGTGTCCCAGGTAATTAAATTCAATCATCAGAATTTTCGCCACATCCAGAATAACTTAAACCTGAGTGCTGCTAAAACCTACTTCTACTCTATGATCATCTCCCACATAGATTATTGTTTAACTGCTTGGTCTCTTGCCTGCCCCACAACACTTAAAACCATTGAAAACCTCTATAAAAGAGGCCTAAAAATACTTGATAAAAGACCCATTTCCTACCATCACTGTCGGTTTCTGAAAAAGCATAGATTACTGGACTTTCACAACATGATCAATCTTAAAAGGGCATGTCTAATCTGCAAGGTCCTACACTCCCTTGCATCACCACCACTAAAGGAGAACATTAAATATAAAGACAGTCTAGGAAGGGCCACAGGAGCTACCACCAGAGGAGACCTGCTGATCCCCCACAGATGGACCACCTTTGGTCATAATGTATTATCTGTCCAAGGTGGGAACCTGTGCAATAGTCTCCCGGTAACTGAGAGAATGTCCCACATTTAAAGCTCAAATTAAAAACTGGTTATGGTCCCACCACACATGCACTCATCCATAGTAGCAATTTGATTTTAACTGTTCCACAGAGACATTTTTGCATGTATGGGCAAAATTTGAAGGGGTTGGGTGTAGAATGTAATTTGTCTTGAATGAATGGGTGACCAAACTGACTGAAAGAATGGGGATTGTGTAATGAATGGAATGTGCAATATTTTGTACGGTGCAATAAGTGTATTTGTGGAATGACATTAATGTGCAATGAATGGAATGTGCAAAGAATGGAATGTGCAATTGTGTGGAATGTGCAACCATGGGAACTGTGCGGTGAATGTAGTGTGGAATTTTTAACTTGACCCTTTTGTGACCCCAGCCTCTGGGACAACAGATGAAAACTAGCCTTTGGCTATAATCTGGTGTATTTACATTCATGTTGTTTCATGTGTGTTCATTAACACGCATTGTCCCAGTCAAATACATAAATAAATAGGCTGGTCATCACGGCTTATGGAGAACCAACTGTAACACACAAAGCCAAATGCCAAATATATTGATCCTGAATCTAGAGCTCCTCCTTGGTTAGACTTTTAAATGAAGGTCCCCCATCATTTCTGATGAAGTTCCCATCTCTCTGGAGATTGTCTTGCTTTACCTGGGATGTTCCACAGTATGGCATTAAACATGTATATCCATGGAAACGCCACCAGGTCAGATCAGTGTTTCAAAGTATGTTTGAGCAGTGTTGCATTAGGTAGGTTTAATACCAGATTGTGGCCTTTCTTCCCTGAACTGCCACCTTAATGTGGTGGAGGGATTTGAGCACCGAATGATCCTGGGAGCTATGTTGTCGGGGGATTTGTGCCCCTGGTAGGGTCACCCATGGCAAACAGGTTCAGGGGGACGGGTCAGACTAAGAACGGTTCAGAAGCCTCTTATGATGAGACTAGTTACATTGCACAAACCAGCGTCACAGGGGCCCCACCCTGAAGCTAGGCCTGGGGTGGGTGCTCGGCAGCGAGCGCCTGGTGGCCGGGCCTTTCCCCACGGGGCCCCTACGGCTCATCCCGAAGGAGTGATGTGGGGCCGTCTTCACGTGGACTCAGCACCGCAGGAGAATCCGTAAGGGGCCAGTGCTCGAAGACAGCCGGATCTCCGGACATGGAGACTGGCTCTGGGGACATGGAAAGTCACCTCGAGCTTGTGCGGGAGGTTGAGCACATCTTGGGCTCTGGGATCCAATTCCTTGAGAGGGGCTGGACTCTCCATTTCTCTGGCGTTGCCTGCGGGGTGAGGCGGTGAGCTCATGTGGGCTTGCTCACTGCCCCACAGCCCAGCCGCCACGTGTTGGAGTTCACCCTGGCGGCGCTCTAGTTGAACCTTTGACCTTACGTGACCCTTTCCTGAACACTTCCAAAATGAGCACCCAAAATGAGCAAGGAAAGTCGACCAAGAGGGCCGTCGCTTTCAGGAAAAGTGGAATTTGGCATATTTTTTCACAGAAATAAACAACTGTGTCAGCCTAATTTAACACAAGACTGTGGCTGTTTTAAGGAATTCAATATCAAGAGGCACTACCAGACGAAACATTCTAATTACGACAAGCTAACTGGGTGTGACAACAGAGTCAAATGAAAACGCCACAAAGGCGAGCTATGAGGTGGCAACGCTGATTGCGAAGCACTGCAGACCTTTTACTCAGGGTGAATTTGTGAAAGACTGTGTGATGAAAATTGGGCAGAACATTTCTCCTGAAAAGAAGCAAGAGTTTACCAATGTTTGCCTGACTCGTAGCACTGTGGTAAGGCGAATAGAAGACATTTCATTGGATATTAAGAGACAACTGGATGCAAAGTCCAGTTGAGTATGACTTCTTTTTGCTAGCCTGTGATGAAAGCACGGACGCATCTGATACCGCACAGTTATTGATTTTTTTGAGAGGAGTGGACAATGAAATGAATGTGAGTGAGGAGCTACTTGACCTCTGCAGCCTAAAGGGCCAAACAAGGGGAACAGATTTATTTGTTTCAGTTTGTTCTGCCGTAGATAACATGAAACTACCGTGGAATAAAGTCACTGGGATTATTACGGATGGTGCACCTGCCATGGCTGGCGAGTGAAGTGGATTAGCAACCCTAGTCCGTAACAAAGTCAGCGAAGAAGGGGAAAAAGCTATAAAACTTCACTGCATTATTCATTGTTCTGGGACCTCTGGTCTCGACAGGTCTTGGTCTTAATTAGTGAGGTCTTGAATACAACACTACAAAACACTATTGTGTTTTTCTTTTGTTTTGATTGATCCTGTTGCTGTTCTTGTGTCAGATCTGCAGGGGGCGGTAGAGGAAGTGCTGCCTGGTTTGAAGGATGGGGGCGTACGTGTGTTTGTTTTGGGACAGGAGAGCTGTGTGGACGGTATTGAGACTCTGTCTGATAAGATCCAGGAGGCTTCAGACGAGCCCCTGTCTGTGCAGCTCAGAGCCAATGTTAAAGGCAGGAGCCCCGCTCTGTACATCTACACCTCTGGGACCACAGGTAAGGCCCTGGCTGTGTTTACATGCACACCAAAAATCTCTATCTGATTTCTGGAGTTACCAGATTAACATCAGATCTTATGTGAATAATTTGATGTCTTTATGATTGATTACAAAGTTTATGATTGTTCACAAAAGAGAAATTCAACACAAACAGTGACTGTTGTCAGTTAAAAGGACAAAAAATCATAAGATTAATATAACATGTTTTGTAGAGTTAATCTCTAACAAATAAGGATAAGGTTAAACATGGCGTTTTTTTATGTGAGAGTTATGGTGCGTTCCCACCAAACGCCCCTGGTTGGATGTTTACATTTTTTGAGTCACTTGCTTCATGACGCTCGAGTTTGGGAATTTGGTCACACGAGTAGACTGGCTCTGTACGCTCCAGAAAGATCGACTGCAGCTGTGCGATGCCCTATATCAAGAAAACAGTTTTTACTTGGCCTCCGCATATTTATTCTCAGAATTGTATTTTGTTGCCATCGTATATATATAGGTATATAATTTTCATTATTTAAAAAAAAAAAAATCTATAATGAATGTATTCATTTCTTCAAGGAAAAAAGGAGAGATCACTGAATTCCAGTAACAATGTTCTCTAGAGTTTTGGCAGTAATTAATTTGTAGTGTAACCAGACTATGATCTGATTTTAAATAATCCCCAATATAACGATTAAATATTTTTGGAAACTAATGAAAATTAGATCAGTTGGTAATTATTTATTCTACTGGCCTGGTGTCCTCCCCCACTGATTTCAAGAGGGTGAGTATGAGCACATGTGAAACGTGTGAGTATATATAGCCTTATGTGAAATATATATATGTGTGTATATATATATATATATATATATATATATATATATATATATATATATATAAAATATATATATATGACTCAAATAGTATTTCATCATATATAAATGACACTTCAAACTTGGCCAGCCATAAGGCACAAGGCGCCCGTGCACATTTCTGAACAAAAAAGCCAATGGAAAAACACCTTATTTTTGAGAACATAAAAATCCTTTTAACTTTTGCAGGTATCTGATTTAAACAAACCCAATGTGGCAATTTGATGACCTGGACATAATGATGTGTGAGTTACATGTATATCTTTAAAAAGTTGCTTTCCAGCGGCCCTTGCAAAGTCACAATGGGATGGAAACATTTTGTTTGTTTTAGACCAGGGGTGTCCAAACCTTTCTCATTAAGGGCCACATATAAAAACATAGACAAAGCTAACGATCAATTGAGGGCCACAGACTGGTCACCAATACAGTGAATACTTCAAATCTGTGTTATTATTACAAGTTAGACTGAACCACTAGACCTTTATTCATGCTACACCTCAATGGGACACATGAAATATTTGATATGGGCTTGTTAAAGTAGATTTTCAGAAATATACAGTAAAAAGTACTGTTTAAGGTAATATGGGCCAATTCACCTGGAAGCTTGAGGGCCAAGAAAAATTGGTCTGAGGGCCACATTTGGCCCCTGGGCCACAGTTTGGGCATGCCGGTTTTAGACTACAAAAAGGCCAATGAAGACTAGCAGCAGCCATATTTGCATAATGATGCATTAAATTTATGAAAAAGAGTCAATGGGAAGTAAAATGATTTTGTTTGACATAGTCCAATGAAATTTCGTGCACACAAGTCTAAAGGTTCTACACCCTATCTCTGGCATGACGGCGGCCATTTTGAATTAAAATATGCAGATGTCAAAAAGCCCTATTACATTAACAAACTTATCATAGGGTTTTCATCTGATGGACTCCAGACTGAGGCAGCAACATCAGGACATATCTGGAGTCAAATATTAAAACAATTTACGTAAGCCTCAGGGTGTGGTCATAACAAGCTCTTAACAAACACCATCAGACTTAAACAGAGCCAAAAATAACATTTGTGTATTTTGATGACCTGGACATAATGATATGTGAATTCAAATTACTATATCCTTAAAAATGTCTCTCCAGCGCCCCCTGCAAAGTAAACATGACACCAAACAATTATCTCCAATGTGACAGTGGCAATTTCCTATCAAATATCAAGGCAGAGTTGATAGAAAGCCCTCCCACTGAAGTGCACCCTTCTGTGGTCAAAAGGGTTGCAAGGGCCCTTTATCACTGCTTGCAGTTTTAATTAGCTTTGACTTTTGTGATTAAGGTATCCTGTTTAGTGCAAGCATAATTTTATTCCAAAACCCATAAATAGGTATAACTTGTTCGTGCTGTGTGACAGGTCTCCCCAAAGCGGCGGTGGTCTCCCAGATGAAGCTGCAGTACTCGTCCTCGTTGCAGAGCTTAGCTGGAGTGACTTCAGACGACATCACCTACCTGTACCTCCCCCTCTACCACAGCTCAAGCTTTTTCATAGGGCTCGCCGGGGCCATTCAAATAGGTAAGGTTAAAGGTGCCATGTGGGACTTTTCTGGTGGAAGTTCTCTTGGAGAGGTGACCCCTTTAATTTGATGATTTTATTAAAAAATGTGGTTACACTCGCAACAGTAATGCTAATATTAGTAATACTATATGAGACTGTGTGAATTTATAGGTTCAGTATTGTACAACCTTTCCCTTGCATTTGAAAATCCCTTCTTGTAACTCCATTTATTCAATATTGTTTGTTTTTTGTTTTTCTATTATTCGTAGGTTTGACGATTGTGCTGAAGCGCAAGTTTTCTGCCTCTCAGTTCTGGGATGACTGTAGAAAATACAACATCACTGTTATTATATACATAGGAGAGATCATGCGGTACCTCTGCAACTCACCCAAGGTAATTTAAGAGACTTAGTTCATGCCTCAACACTCAGCAGTTACCATGGTCCCATTTAGATGTTTCGTTTTCAACAAAAAGGAAAAAGACTCTGATGAATGTTGAAGAAGAGTTTAGTTCTTGCAAGAAATAGATTCAACCAAGCAGCCAACAGCATCTCTGTCAAAGTCAGACCCCGAAATAAAACAAATCACCAAATTTTTATAGTTCTAGATGACCAGAGTACACACATTTCCCCTGGGGTGGAAGTGTCAGTGTCAGTGAACTGGATCGCCCCAGGATATAACATGTGGAGATAAAACAATGCAAGATGTGATGCCTGTGTAATCCCTCAGTCATCCAGGTCTCATCCACTGTAAAAGCCAAATTTTAATCTGCCAACTGGACAAAATGTTGTAGGAGTGAAGCCGTTTCGCTGCTCACCCATGCCGAGTCTTTCATTGCTGGTGGACACTGCCTTATATCTGTCTGAAAGGAGAAGCTAACTACATTGAAACTGTAAACAGCTATTGTTGACAGTTTCAGCCTTAATGGACCTACATTCAGCCTTAATGGGCCTGGTGGCTCGCTCTATTGGAGGAAAAGAAACAAAGAGAACAATAGAGCTAGCCAGAAAAACATTCATGCCTGCACAGCAAGAAGGTTTACAGCAAGAAGTGTACCTCGCACCACTGGCTCTTTGGTTGCTATAATACTCGTGATGGGAATTCCAAATCTGGAACTCTTCTCCAAATTCATCCCATAACTGCTAGCCTCGATGAACTCCATTTGACTGGAGCTGAACGGCTTGGGTGACGTCACACTCACTTAGTCCACTTCTTTATACAGTCTATGATTTACTCTGGGCATTCTGGTTTCCCTCTTCAACCCAAAATATGCACCACAGATACAATCCTCTAGTTACGATTCTCCTGACCAAGCATAGCAACAAGACCACGGAGGTGGGTTCGTGGACGCCTTACTTGTTGTAGTTCCAGCTAAGTTAGTTCTTTATGGTCAGATAATGTTAAAATAAAGCTCAGATTAAAGTCTGTCTTTAGTAAGAGAACAATGCCTCCAGTTAGCTTCACCCTCTCCAGTTGATATTTTACTTTTTAAACATAATGTCAAATCTAATCCCAATGTCAATACTTCAGAAAATACCAGTAAAACTCACAATTAGCTTTTTTTCCCCCAAACTGTGCAAATCTACAGAGTACTATCATAATGTACCCATCTACCAAGTGTTATATTTTTATTCCTCAGAAAGACAATGATAAGAACCACAAAGTGCGGGTTGCTGTGGGCAATGGTATCCGTTTGGACACATGGGAAGAGTTTCTGCAAAGATTTGGTGACATTCGGATCCTTGAGGCCTACGGGTCGACAGAAGGAAACATCTCATTCGTCAACTACATAGGGAAAGTGGGAGCTGTCGGCAAAGATAATTTTTTTTTGAAAGTAAGACAACACACAACCACATGACTTTATAGAACAGATAAGTAATAAATAAATAGATGAAATGGATATAGTGGCAAAGGGCTGCAAGATTAATTTCAAATTGAAATCGCAATTTGAGAAGACACAATTAGCAATTCACACAGCTTCAATTTTTGAAGTACCTAATTTCTTCCAAAACAAAATATCTTGTCCTACTCTGCATACCAATCAGAAATTTTCCCCAAATCATTCACCCTAGTGGCAAAAACATAGAGAAGTTAAAGTTGCACTGTGCAACCTTTCTGGTAGGAACGGTTGCCACTTGATTTTCTTCACTGAAATGTTATTCTTTGGCTAGAATCTTCCAGAATATGGCATTAAACATATCTATCTTGCATTTAATCTATTAGTATGCGTCTTCACCAAAGATCTGACCTGTAACATGACCTGGTTGAATGTTGTTTCCATAAAAATAAGTTAAATGCCGTACTGAGGTACATTCCAGGCATATCCATGGAGTCAAAGCACGCACCAAAAAGTTGCATAGGTTGGCGTGTTGAGATTAGTCGGCTGATTGATTCGTGCGGTTATAAAAGAAATGAGTTATATACGGTCTACAACTCAATTAAAGTCTCGTTGAAATTGGGTGTAGTGTTGACTTGTTGGTCACATGAACATTTTACAGAAATCAATCTACTTTATATCATATTTTAGCGGAAAAACCTTTCGCAAAGTCTCCCAGTTATTCTCGCTTAGCCAAAAATGCCACCACAAAGAAAGCACAGTGTAGTGGCATTTGGAGGTAAAAGTGGGCGGGGCCGATTAAGATCAGTATTAGACTAGAGGAATGGTAATGTATTATTTAGACAATGGAAATGAACGAAAACCAGACATGTTATTGCCAGTGACTGTGCGCAGTGACAATTTGAAAGTGGCAGAGTTGGTCTCGAACCATCAACCTTAAGTTTACCAGACGTTTTATGTAACCACACTATGGCTTACACTGGACATAATCAACTCTCCAAGCTTTTTTTTTGTGTGAGCCAAGAAAATTACTCCAATCGGGTTCAACTGGTGCCAGCTGTGAAAAACACAGCTTGCAAAACTTGTAAGATAAAAGTACACGTTGTAAAGGGCTTCACCTACTGGATATTGTACTCAGCATTTCTGCAGTATGTACAATTAACCACAAGATGGAGCCAAACTCTTGCTTACACTTCTACATGAAGCTACTTATCATTTAAAATACGGCTTTTTAGGTTTTAAAGACAGCAGTTTGAACGAGAACCACTTGGATGAGCAGTGAAAAAACTCTAAAACCTTTGTCCAGTTGACAGATTTGAGATTTCTCTTGTTATGTGTAGGGAATAGTTAATACTTTTCTCCTAGGTTCTGATTCTCTGCCCATGTTTTAGGTGGGTCTGTGGTCCTTAAAGCATAGTTAATGAAAAATTTAATTCTGTCAGCTGGACAAAAAGTGACGTTTGCTGCTCATCGGAGCGACTTGCAGTCCTGGTCAGATTACTGGACACTGCCTTAAATCTATCTGAAACTATCCATCCATCCATTTTCTTCCACTTATCCGGGGCCGGGTCGCGGGGGCAGCAGTCGAAGCAGGGACTCCCAGACTTCCCTCACCCCAGACACGTCCTCCAGCTCCTCTGGTGGGACCCCAAGGCGCTCCCAGGCCAGCCAAGAGACATAGTCCCTCCAGCATGTCCTGGGTCTTCCCGGGGCCTCCTCCTGGTGGGACATGCCCAAAACACCTCCCTAGGGAGGCGTCCAGGAGGCATCCTGAGCAGATGCCCGAGCCACCTCAGCTGGTTCCTCTCGACGTGAAGGAGCAGCGGCTCTACTCCGTGCTCCTCCCGTGTGACTAATCTCCTCACCCTGTCTCTAAGGGTGCGCCCAGTCACTCTGCGGAGGAAACTCGTTTCGGCCGCTTGTATCCACGGTCTTGTCCTTTCGGTCATGACCCAGAGCTCATGACCATAGGTGAGGGTAGGAACGTAGATTTACCGGTAAATCGAGAGCTTTGCCTTTCGACTCAGCTCCTTTTTTACCACAACGGACCGATACAGCGACCGCATCACTGCAGACGCTGCACCGATCCGCCTGTCAATCTCGCGTTCCATCCTTCCCTCACTCGTGAACAAGACCCCCGAGATACTTGAACTCCTCCACTTGAGGCAAGGGCTCACCACCTAGAGAGGGGCAAACCACCTTTTTCCCAGTCGAGAACCATGACCTCAGATTTGGAAGAGCTGATTCTCATCCCAGCCGCTTCACACTCGGCTGCAAACCGCCCCAGTGCCTGCTGCAGGTCCTGGCTCGAAGAAGCCATCAGGACAACATCATCTGCAAACAGCAGAGATATAGATCCTGTGGTTTATATATATATATATATATATAACCAGACCTATATATATATATATATTATATATATATATATATATATATATATATATATATATATATATATATATTATATATATATATATATATATATATATATATATATATATATATTATATATATATATATATATATATATATATATAATTATATATATATATATTATATATATATATATATATATATATATATATATATATATATATATTATATATTATATATACAAATGCATTATACAATATAAAAATGCATATTTTGCATAAATGGTTCAGGCCCCCAACTGATGCTCTAACCATGGGAGCTGAGCCATTATGTCAAATATGACCGGGGACACTTCACACATAGTGGAGTTCAGTAGACCTATCCGACAAACAGAAAATAGTTGCGTTTGTTTCAGTGTAGTTAGCTCCTGCCTCCAGATAGATATAAGGCAGGGTCGCTCGTTTGTGACCCAGGTCTGTCACTTTGAAATTGTCATTGTACACAGTCACCCGCAGTGAGTTCAGCCATTGCACTGTCTAGCTCATTCTGTTGTCTAATGATGAGTACTGAATTATTACAGATGTTGCGTCAATATTCTTTCATAAGATACGACACAGAAAAAGAGGAACCTGTGAGAAACTCTGAAGGCTTCTGTATTGAGGTTAGCAGAGGTGAGTCCCTGAACGCACCACCATTCAAATGACATGTTCTCAGTGTTGTTGTAATATGTCGTATTATTTATCTAATCATTAAATAATTGTTTATGATATTTCAAAACTGTGACATAATAGACATAAAAGACACTGATAACGTCAAAAAACAGAAATTGTGGTCCAAACTTTTTCTTCACTTTGCAACAACATTCCTTGCATCCTAATTATTCACTGCGATCGTTTATAAGTGCATTTCACAACTAGCATGCTAACTGTGGATTTCCTGACGGTCGAACAATAAAACACTTTATAATTTGATGCAGAGAGCAAACAACGGACATGTTATGACATGAAGAGCTGGTCAAAGAAATGTTTTCATCGCAGTGAATAATAAGGAGCCTCAGAATGCATAAGGCAAATGAGGAAAACTTTAGACCACTGCAAACCATTTAAAATGAACTAGTTCTTTCACTAGTTTTTCACATTAAGACTGCAAAAATTAGATGCAGCGCCTTTATCAACCTCATCTTTTTGACCTTAGGAGAGGCTGGTTTGCTGGTTGGGAAGATCGGAGAAAAATCACCATTTGAGGGATACGTGAAAAACAAACAACAAACAGAGAAGAAAATACTGAAGGATGTTTTTGTGAAAGGAGATCGCTACTACAACTCTGGAGATCTACTGAAGATGGACAAACATGGATTTGTTTACTTCCAAGACCGAATTGGAGACACCTTCAGGTCAAATGAAATAGTACAGAAAATTATAATGCTACTCAATATTTAGCTTGATTACATGTAGGTCAAATAGTTAATGTGCTTATGATATGCTTATGGTTTTCATGTTTTTTCATGTGTTATTACTTGGTTTGGTGGGATAGTGTCTGGTAAATATTGATCATAGCTTTCATCAATTAAGTGGCAGTTTGTGGAAGAAGGTTGAGAAGAAAAGTACAAAAATGCAGGAAGTAGCTCTTAAGTTTTAAACTGGAAAACCTCTACCTATGTTTTTATTCCACCAAGTGATAAACCTGGGTTCTTTTGGGACCCTGAGCTGAGCTGACTTTTACCCCACACATTAAAAACATCTTAAAAAACACACAAATTCAGACCCAAATCAAAACAAAGAAAACGGTAGGTCTAGCCAATATGCCGATAGGGGCCTGAATGATTATCCTAACTATGACTCAGGCACTGTTCATGCTTAGTGCAGCTCATTACACCCAACCAACAAACAGAAACTGTAAACAGCATGTGTGTTAGTTTCAGATATAAGGCAGTGCCCACCAGCAATCTATCCAGAACTGAAGAAGCGGCTTGGATCGGCACTCAAACGTCTTCACTCCTACAACATTTTGTCCAGTTGACAGATTTGAATTTTCTCTCATACTTCAACGCCCGACAGATTACACAGACATCAAATAGATTTTTATCACCTAAACAATGTAGCCAGAGTCTGCCCTATTCTCTCTCAGGCCAACACACAGAGGTTGATGCATGCTTTTATCACCAGCCAAGACTATTGTAATGCCCCTTTTCTGATCTTTCAAAAAAGAAAATTTCATGTTTACAATTACTACAAAATTCAACAGCATGTGCCCTGACTAAGACAAGATTTTATTGCAATTGTCATAGAAAACAACAAAATTATGTTTAAAGCATCATTTTGATGTAAAGTGCAATACAAAAGGTGCAAGAGCCCATCCAATGACCCCATAAATAACCCCAGTGTAAACCGCTTTGACCCTCGATTTAAACATTGTCAAAGTCTCCACCCTTTTTGTTTGCTCATGTTTCAAATTCAAATTTGAAGCTGGGTGGAGTTGATTCCACTAGAATTGCATTACCTGTGTTTTTCGTGTTTCGCTTAAAAACAAAGTCAAGATTAAACGAAGAAATAAAATCATAAATTAAAAATTACTTGTTACATAAAGATCTGACACTGAGCACACCAGGTTTCAGATTAGTTGCAGTAGAAATGGATGTTATCTTCTTACAGGGAATGTGAACTAAATGTTTCTGGCTGGACAGTCTAACTGTCCTTCTGTTAATCAGTCTACATGATATAACTGCAGATATAGCTCCTTCACAGGGCCTCAGCATGATTATCTTTATCATGACTGTATGCCCTGGGACAGTAGAGGCCCTGTGTGTCATAGCTCTTGGTGATAACAGTTCTGGGTGAAGACAGGGAAGGGCAAGCAGTGGGGAGTTTGGGTGAGGGCCGACGAGGGGGAATAGGTGGGCGGGCCTTTGGTGAAGGTTTCAATATAGCTGATGCCAGAACTCTTGATTGTGCTATATTAGATGTGAGGGGAGCCATCTTAATTCCTGATCTGATGAGGCTTTCTAGATGGTTGGTAAGGGCCAAAGGGTGAAGGTGGGGAGGAAAAGGAAAGTGAAGAGTGAGAGTGAAGGCCTGTGATGAGGGCCCTGGGAGAAGTGACACTAGAGATGAATCCTTCACAGAGGAAGGTGGTGGTGGTGGTGGTGGTGACTTCTTCTCTGGAGGAGGTGGTGGTGGTGCTGCTGAATCTCTTGCTGGGGGAGATGGTTGTGCTGCTGGTGATGACTCCTTCGCTGGGGGAGGTGTTTGTGGTAGTTGTGCTGCTGCTGCTGGTGGTGCTGAAACATAAGCTCACTCTCTGGCTGGCTGAGCAGGAATACTTCTCTCATTCCTCTTCTCTCTCACTGTCCAGGCCAGTGCTTCAGAGCATGGAGGAGGTTATCCGTCAGCACTCTCACTCCACCTCTGCTGAGGTGCAGGCCATTTCCCTTGAACAGGTCCTCTCGTTTCCAGAATAGATCAAAGTTCTCAATGTAGTGCAATCCTCTGGGTGCACACATGTTGAGCAGCCATGTGTTCAGCTGAAACAGCCGGGCAATTATTATTATTATCAAGTCTCAGGCTCCTGCTTTGTCCAGCTTTCTTGATGTTCAGATGGAGATAAACTCCATCTGGGACTCTAAACAGGCCCATAGCCTTCTCCAGAGTCTCTACTACTGCGTTGTGGTGGGACCTCATTTTGGCCGTCAGCTTCTGGAATAGTTTTTTGACCAAGGCTAGGATCACCAGGCTCTCCACTGAGCCCAGAGCCTGTGAGGTCTGAGAAACTGCAGTGGGCTCTCTTCTGCTATTACAACCTCTGTAGTTTGGAGCTTCACCTCCTCTGAGCCTGGCTCCTCTGCAGTTTGAGTTTCCACCTCCTCTGCGTTTGGCTTCTCTGCAGTTTGGGGCTCCACCTGCTCTGGGTTTGGCTCCTCTGCTGTTGTTTCTGGACCTCCATTAGACTCTCTGTTTCCTCTGGGGTTTGGTCCTCTTGGTCTGTCATCAGGCTTGTTTCAGGTTCAGGTTTCTGCCTCTACATTGGACTCCTGGGCTCCTCTTCTGGATCCTCATCTAGGCCTTTGTCGTCTGTCCAAATTTCCTCAAATGACTGCAGAAATCTGAGTTCTTCCTGAGTGAACTCTGGGTGTTGATGTTCCTTTTGTTTCTAGTTCCTCCTCTAAAAGTCCAAGTGTCCCGGGTGTTTGAGTGCACCCTGGAGCTGAGTCTGGTTCTTTCATTTGGATATTTTCACCAAGATCCTTTTCATTCTGTCTCTTCATTGGACAATTGAGCTCCTCTGGGTTTTGTGTCTCTATGGAACTCTTTGGAACTTCCAGGTTTTGAATATCCTCTGGAGTTCGTAGGTCCTCTGGGTTCTGGTCCTCCTTTGGACTCTTGAGGTTGTCCAGAAGTTGGGTCTCCTCTGGATTCTCCATTGGACTGTCTTTATCCTCTAGTTTCTCTGCCTCCTCTTGGTCCTGGGTCTCAGTTGGAGTTTCTAGATCCTTTGGGTTTTCCCGCTGACTGTTGTGGTTCTCTGGTGTCTCACCCAGAGTCTGGTGGCTCTCAGAGCTGCTGTTTGTCTGTTCAGAGGCTGGTTGTCCTCAGCTGTGGCCTGTGGACTGTGGCTCTCTTCTTGGTTCCTCTGGTCTGGAGTTGGCTGTGGAGCCTCTGGACTTGTGTCACACTGTTCTTCTGACGTCTGCACCTGTGAGCCTTCTGCTCTCACTGGAGCTCTTTCGGGGGACTGTCACTCTAAATACTCCTGTGAAGTGGATTCTTCTGGACTCTTTTGGGCAGTTTCCTCCTGGAGCAGATCTTTCTTTGGCACTGTGAAGCTCATCATGAGGAGCAGTACAGTGGATGCGCTCCTTTTGGCCTCCTTCTTTGAGCGACCGGAGCCAGAAGCATTGTACTGGTCCAGGGACAACTCCATAGTGAACACCCAGCTGCTGGTCACCAGTTCCCCGCTCACCATGCGGTACTCTGGGAGCTTCTCTCTGCGGATCATCTGCAGCTCAGACAGGCGAATACTGGGGTCCTTCTCCAGATGAAAGTCTGGAAGGATGTGAGCAGGTAGAACGTATCTGCTCTGTTGGGATGAAGCCATTTCGTTTGAAGTCTGGTTCTCCAGAACGTTTTCTTGTTTAGGAACAAGTTCTACTGTGGTCTGAGGAGCAAGTGGGGCCAGGTCCTCCTTTGGGACTGTGTAGCCCATCATCTAGAGTAGAGCTGTGCGCGCTTTTCTCCTGGCCTCCTTTTTGGAGCCCCCTTTGCCCACCGCAGTGTACTGGTCCAGGGACACCTTTACGGAGAAGGTCCATTGGGCACCGGCCACCATGCCCTCGAGCAGACGGTACTGGGCAGGGTGTTTGGTGCTGGGTGTTTCCAGGCCATGAGCAGCTCGGACATGTGAGTGCATGGGTTTTTCTCCAGACCGAAGTCCGGGTGGCTGTGGCGCTGGAAGTTAGTGTAGCTGTTAGCGTAGGCGTGGTTCTTCTGGTGCGTATCCAGTAGTCTCGGGACCAGGGCACAGGTCCGGGTTTTAACTTCCCTCCTGTTGGGCCATTTCACTTCGGCCCACAAGTTACTGACAGAAGCTTGGAAGATGAAGATGGTGCAGGAGTGCCGTACCATGGTGGACTCTGTGAAGTCCACGGGCAGATCCAGCATCTGTGCCACAGTGTACAGATGTTTGATGGTGGTCATGTAGCTATGGGTGGCCATGTTGAAGCTGTGTGAGTACAGTGGAGAGATTCAAAGTCTTTGGTGAAGTGCTGTCTGAATTTTAAGAATGTTGGAAAATGCACATATTAAATTAAAGCAAATATATTTTAAAATACACCAGCAACAATTTAGTTTGAAAACGTATTAAATAGTATTTAGTTATAGTTAAAGTATATATAAATAATAAGACAGTAAAAATAACAGTAATTAACACAACAATACAAATTTGAAATTTACATGGCTGTCATACCACCTGTTCTTGTCTGATCTCAGAAGCTAAGCAGGGCTCAGCCTGGTTAGTATTGGATGGGAGACCACAGTGGGGCAGCAGTGGCTCTGATCTCTCCACTCAGAGAGATCTAGAGTCTAACCCACATCTCCTCACTTAGAGGACACAGGAGGCAGGATAACCACTCTGCCACAATCACACCTCCTCACAGCCCCAGTGCTGATGGCTGGCAGCACTCTGCTCTGTGCCTGGCCTGCTCTGAGCACTGATTGGCTGCTATGCCCATCTGTCAAATTGGCTCTTTGCTATCTCTGATTGGATGCTAACACTCTTTCCCGCTGTGTCACTGATTGTTTTTGTTAAGCTGGTGCATGATTGGCCACATGTAGAAAGTGGGTGGGAGCATAGCACAAGTCCACGAGAGGAATATACGATCATGGAGCTAACAAAAAGCCATTGTATTTTAGTGTAATATAGTGTTCAGTGAATACGGCACCAAATGCTGGGCAAAAATGGGCAGTTGGACTGGTGATGATGACAACATAATAACAACATCTAAACGTTCAAACAATAGGAAAAGCACTACTGTGAATAAAAGTGCTGTATTTTGTGGTTGGCACTGTAGCAGTGGCTCACAGGAGAGTTTTTATTCACCACAAGAGCTAAAGCCTAAGAGCTAAAGTTCTAGGACAAATAGGAGCATTCAGTGTGAGGTAGGTGTCTGCTAAAGAGGGAGGGATCATGTGGGAAACACCAGGCCCAAATGCTAATAATATCAACTAATAAAATTAACTATCAACAGCTAATAATATCAACTAATAATATAAACTATCAACAGCTAATAATATCAACTAATGATATAAACTATCAATAGCTAATAATATCAACTAATAATATCAGCTATCAATAGCTAATAATATCAACTAATAAAATCAACTAATATCAACTAACAACAGCTAATAATATCAGCTAGTAAAATCAACAACAGCTAATAATATCAACTAATAAAATCAACTAATAATATCAGCTATCAACAGCTAATAATATCAACTAATAAAATCAACTAATAATATCAGCTATCAACAGCTAATAATATCAACTAATAAAATCAACTAATATCAACTAACAACAGCTAATAATATCAGCTAAGAATATCACCAACTAGCCCCTCAAGATGGATTCTCGTGAGTTTATGAACTCACAAATGTCAGAGAATACATCTTGCTGTGCAAGGATATATTTTAAGTCTGGTTCATAATCCAGAGTCAGGCTTCGCTCAGATCAGAGGTGATGCAGACCTGAACCAGACAAGCTTCTGCAGAGCTCAACATGGCCCAGGTGCATTGTGGGAACCCAAACGATTGTTTTTTTTTGTACTGTGACAATAAACAATCATTGTTGTTCAGAGCAGTTTTTACTCAGTTACCTGCATAGTCTTTGTGGATCAACCAATCACAGCCGTTGGGTTTGGCGGAAATTCAGCAAGTAACATTTTGGCTGACTTGCATCAGCACGCACATGGCATGCACACGGATCCCACGTGTGCTGTGAGCTGTGCTGCACATCCACGTATATTTGACACTGACCATAAACCAGCCTCTATGAGCCTTTGATCCAACTGAAATATGTGAGTGACTGCAGTAACACACAGTCAACGCTAGTGTGAGCCTTCAGACTGGCTGTAGTCCTGCTTTAGTCCTGATTTAAATCTGGTTTAGAACTGGTTCAGTCCTGTTTTAGTCTGGGATAAGGCTTTGTAATCTTGGTTTAGTTCTGGTTTAGTCTTGGTTTAATCCTGGTTTAGTAAGGTAAAGTAAAGTGGCAACTTGTCAGGAGCAGTGTCACACCTGGAGACCCATCTCTAGATCTTGAGCTAGTCTTGGTCCAGACTGTCTTAGCTGGAATTGAACCAATTATGCAGATCCTGGTTTACATGCAAGTTAAACTTCTATCTTTAAAATTAGCTCTCCAGCGCCCCCTGCACAGTTGTAATGGGGCACAAAATGTATGTTTGTCGTAGACTAATGATATTTGGTACAAACACCCTTGTTGTGACCCTGAGAAAAAAAGTGATGTTTGAATCTAATTATACAAATGTCCAAAATCTAGCACTTGTACTTTAGGACATTCATCAGACATTCATGCATCATTAGGATATATCTGGGGTCAAAAGTTGTTAAAAGAATTAGAAGTCCCAGGGTGTGTTCATAATGAGCTCTTAATGAAGCATCCATTTTTAATTCCTGTAACTTTTGCAAACATCGTCGGATTCAGACAAACCCAATGTAGTGTCTGTATTTTGATGAGCTGGACAAAATGATGTGTGGATTACAATTCTGTCTTTTAAAATGGCTCTCCAGCATCCCCTGCAAAGTTACTATGGGCCATAAACATTTATCTCTAACATTACACTGGATATATTGAATCACATGTCAAGCTAGAAGGCATGCCCTTCTACGGTCACAAGTATTGAAATGGCCCTTTATCACTGCTTGCAGTTTTAATTAATATTTATTACTTGTTTATTATTAAACATATTTAGTATATTTATTTATTTATTGTGTGTGTGTCGGGAGCATTGAGCACCGCAGTGCCGTGTCTGGGGACCCATCTGCAGATCTTGAGCTAGGCTTGGTCAGAACTACCTGAGTTGGAGGATTTTACCTTGTGCATGTTTTGGATGTGATATTGTAGTTGCATTGTATTTTTAACTTTGCAGGTGGAAAGGAGAAAATGTTGCAACTACAGAAGTGGCTGACCATTTACTCAAAGTGGACTGCATTGAGGAGGCCAATGTCTATGGAGTTAAAGTTCCAGGTAACACACACACACATAATGTAGCCATTTTGATAAAGACAGAAACAGTTGAGTCTTTTTCTAGCTGTTTTTATTTGTATATTTTTGTTTGCGCAAATTATGAACAAAATAAACCCTCCGCCTTTTCTGCAGGTCTCAAACCAATAATAAAAAATACTTTGACTTTTCAGTCCAGTTAAAAAATGTAGTGGAGTAGAAAGTACAGATATCTGCTCTCAAATGTAGTGAAGTACAAGTAAAAAGTATCCTTTTGAAAATATACTTAAGTACAGTACAGATACTTTACTACTTTTACTTTTACTGTTACGTTCCACCACTGGTTACAGTATTTGTAGTTATTTGTGTGCCCTATGATAACCCTGTGTTTCTCTGGGGCTGGTAGGTCATGAGGGTCGTATTGGGATGGCAGCGCTGAAGCTCCGAGACAACATGGACTTTGACTGTGAAGCCACTCATCGGCACGTGAAGAGATTTCTCCCAAGCTACGCACGGCCACGCTTCATACGCATACAGGTAACTCTCACTCAGCTGTACCACTGGGTTTGGGGGAGAAAATGGCTGCAGACTTAAAGGTGAACTATGTAACTTTTCTAGTGAACAGACCAGCACCTGCTTGTCTCTAAAGTCATACTGTGGAAAATTTTAGGCAAAGCAATAACACTTTCAACTTTTCTATCTCCATGGAGACAATCAGGTGTCACCACTAAGTTACAGGTCAGATCTGTGGGGGTTAAGGGCAAAAAACACCTTGCATAACAAATTCAGGATAACTCAAGATCATTTTAATGCCATACTATGGAACATTCCAAGCAATGCCATAACATTTCCATGGAAACAAACCAAGTGGCGGAGTTGCTAACTTCCAAAAAAGTGACATAATGCACCTTTAATTGCCCTTCTAGAATAAATACAGTTAGGCCTGTCACGATAATGACTATATCGATTTATCGTTCAGTATATTTTTAATGGAACAGTATTATTTGGCATCAGTATTTATCGTGTGTACTTTTTCTTTGCACTACTCGCATTTTTTTTTTTTTTTTTTTACTTCATGATATTTCTGTTTTTTATTACTTTATGTTGAATTAATAACTCATTACAGATGCAAACTAACGACTAAAGTATTTCATTCTCCTGTTAATTTATCTCAGCTCATGATTTTAGTTTGGTGGTTTAAATCTGTTCTTGGGTTATTGTATCAGTGGCATAAATGAGTTTCAATATTATCTTTTATCATCTATATTTACTTCAGCGATAAATCAAACTTCAAAATTTGTGGTCATGACAGGCCTAAATACAGGTCAATTCAAATCATTTTGAACTTGTGTGTGTGTGTGTGTGTGTGTGTGTGTGTGTGTGTGTGTGTGTGTGTGTGTGGAAGTGCGCATGTGGGTGTGTGTGTGTAAATGTATGTGCGTGTGTGTGTGTAAATGTATGTGCGTGTGCGTGTGTGTGTGTGTGAGAGCACTCTGTTGCTCTGAATTGCTTCGGCGGCTTTAAAAAAAAAAAAATATTAATATTATGATTGAACTGATGATTTTAATGTTTCCCTCAGACTTCTCTGGATGTGACGGGCACATACAAACAGACAAAGGGGAAACTGGTGGAACAAGGTTTTGACCCGGCGATCATCAAAGAGCCTCTATTTTTCCTCGACGACTCTGAAGGCTACATCCCCATGACACAGGACATTTATAACTCTATAGCTGAAGGCAAACTCCGACTCTGAATCAGCTACATCTGAAAAAAAAAAAAAAAAAAAAAAAAAAAAAAATATATATATATATATTATATATACAGAGTAGGCTATATATAATATCTCTATATATGATATATATATATATATATCTATATATATGGATTATGATAACTTCTACTAGAGTTTTTTTTTGAATATGGCAAAGTCTTTCCATTGACTTTTTTGAGGCGTGGCTGTGTAAATATGGATGGTCTTTAGCTTTTTGTTCAGAATCACATAAAGGGCAGGTGTACCAAATTTCATTTGTTTATGACAAACTCTACTTTTCTGTCGCAATTTAACTTTGCAGGGGGCGCTGGAGAGCCATCTTTAGAGATAGAAGTTTGATTCACTTATCATTATGTCCAGGTCATCAAAATAAGCAGATTCTACACTGGGTCTGATTTTATGCTTTCAGAATGCCTGATTAGTGAAGCGCTCATTATGACCACACCCTGAGACTTATGCAAATTCTTTTAGCAAATTTGATCCCAAATATGTCCTGATGATGCTGCATTTGGAGTTTGTCAGATAAAATACGTAAGACAAATTTGTTAAAGTACGTTGGACATCTGCATGTTTTGATTCAAAACCTCCTTCACGTTGGAGATGTGTGAGGGTGTGGTCTGCATAGAACTTTTCACTCAGGGTCACATAAAGATGAGTGCACCACACATTTTGGATTATGACAAAATCATTTCTTTCACTTTCCATTAACTTTTTTTGGTAAGGTCATGTTAATGTGGTTGTAATCGTGTGTTCTTCATTAGTCTTTTTGTTCAGAATCATACAGGTTGTCAGTATTATTATTATGACTATTTTAAATTTTCTTATTACATTATAACTTTGCAGGGGGCGCTGCAGAGCCAGTTTTAAAACTCAAGTTCACATATTATGTTCAGTTCATCAAAATACACAAATGCTACACTGAGATAGTAACTGTTTCTGTAAAAAAAAATCAATACTTTTATACTTTATTTATGACCGCTTTTTAAGAGCTCACATTTTTCACACCCTGAGACCTAATTATTGTTGTAGTAGTAGCATTGTGTAGTAGTAGTACTAGTAGTAGTTCCAGTAAGTTTATTCAGACACGCACAGAAAAAAATAAAACATTATCACAGTCCCATACACTGAACTACTCTTGACTGAAAGGCTCTGTTCCTGTTCCTCCCTTGGATAGAACGTGGTCATTGTGACTGAAAGCTGATTTTATGCCTAATTCCACTCTAAAGATCTCTGCCCCTCTCTCCTCTGTTCCTCCAACTCCTCTGCTCCTAATTCTCCTCTGTTCCTCCCTCCTTTTTTCCTCTCTCTCTTACAGTCCCCTGTTCCTCTCTTGATATTATATTGTGTCTCATCTAGTTCCTCTCTTATCGTAAACGCAAATGTTCCTCTGTAATCATCAACATATCAGTATATTATTATTACTCTTTTCATTTCTTATTACATTATCTGTTCCTTAATCAAAGTTTATACTCTGTCCTTAATGTTCAGTTCAGTTGTCATGGTCCAGTCTCTAAATGCTCCTATATTTTCTATATCTTTTTGTTTATACATCTTCTATTTTTATACATTTTTTTATTTTATCCATCCTCTGTTCCTCTCTCTTCATTGTGTCTCCTCTGTTCCTCCCTCCTCTGTACCTCCCTCCTCTGTTCCTCCCTCCTCTGCTCCTCTCTCCTCTGTTCCTCTCTCCTTGTTGCTGTCTCTCTCTGTTCCTCCCTCCTCCTCTGCTCCTCTCTCCTCTGTTCCTCTCTCTTCATTGTGTCTCTCCTCCTCTGTTCCTCTCTCTCTCCTCGCTGTGTCTCCTCTCTTCCTCCCTCCTCTGCTCCTCTCTCCTCTGTTCCTCTCTCTTCGCTGTGTCTCCTCTGTTCCTCCCTCCTCTGTTCCTCTCTCCTCTGTTCCTCCTCCCTCCTCTGCTCCTCCCTCCTCTGTTCCTCTCTCTCTCCTCGCTGTGCTCCTCTGTTCCTCCCTCCTCTCCTCTGCTCCTCTCTCCTCTGTTCCTCTCTCTTCATTGTGTCTCCTCTGTTCCTCTCTCCTCGCTGTGTCTCCTCTGTTCCTCCCTCCTCTGTTCCTCCCTCCTCTGCTCCTCTCTCCTCTGTTCCTCTCTCCTCGCTGTGTCTCCTCTGCTCCTCCCTCCTCTGCTCCCTCTCTCTCTGCTCCTCCCTCCTCTGCTCCTCTCTCCTCTGTTCCTCTCTCCTTGCTGTGTCTCCTCTGTCCCCTCCTCCTCTGCTCCTCTCTCCTCTGTTCCTCTCTCTTGCTTGTGTCTCCTCTGCTCTCCCTCCTCTCTCTCTCTGCTCCTCCTGTCTCCTCTGTTCCTCCCTCCTCTGCTCCTCTCTCCTCTCTCTCCTCGCTGTTCCTCCTCTGTTCCCTCCTCTCCTCCTCCCTCCTCTGCTCCTCTCTCCTCTGTTCCTCTCTCCTTGCTGTGTCTCCTCTGTTCCTCCCTCCTCTGCTCCTCCCTCCTCTGCTCCTCTCTCCTCTGTTCCTCTCTCCTCGCTGTGTCTCCTCTGTTCCTCCCTCCTCTGTTCCTCCCTCCTCTGCTCCTCTCTCCTCTGCTCCTCGCGTACATTCCGGTGTATTTGTTCATTGGCTGATTTCAGAGCTACTCCCACAAACTGATAAAGAAAGAACTCAAAGTTCATGAATCGGCTCCTGAGCGCGTCTCATTCTCAGTCCAGAGGAGGACTCTCAAAATGTCTGCGCATCTGCTCTACACGTTTGTCGCTGGTTTGTTGGGGCTGATTTTACTCATTTACAAAAAATATCCCTATTTTTTACACGATTTAATATATGCCATCAGGGCTATAGGCATGGGTGTACGACTGGGCAGATTTCAGAAGAAAACACCATATTACACCGTTTTGGAAAGATTTTTGGAACAAGTGAAAAAACAACCGCAAAAAACTTTTATTATCTTCGAGGGCCGCAGGTTCTCGTACAGTTTTGCGGATAAGGAGAGTAACAAAGTGGCCAGGGCGCTGCAGAAGCACACAGAGCTGAAGGAGGGCGACACGGCGGCTGTGTTTGTGGGGAACGAGCCGGACTTCTTGTGGCTGTGGCTGGCTCTGGCCAAACTGGGATGCACCGCTGCGTTACTCAACACAAACATACGCTCCAAGTCTCTGCTCCACTGCTTCTCCTGCTGCGACGCCAAGGTCCTGGTGGCTGGAGCTGGTACGTAACTACATACAAGGCTATTCTGGTTCTGCAGTGTAATGCTGGCAAGAGTTTTTATATTAATAACACTGCTTAGCTATGAAATGTCTAAAAAGTTAAATGCAAAGTGTTGAACTTGATCATTTCTACTATTGCCTAGACCAGACCTGTCAGACTCAGGCCCGCAGGCCAAATTTGGCCCTCGATATAATTATATTTGGCCCACGAGGCTATATCAAATATGTATTAGAGCTGGCCCACCTGCCACACCAGTATAGCGCATGCACCACTAATACTACGAATCCCAGAATGCTTTGCAAATGTGTTGGCGCTGACCCCCAACACTTCTGTTGACACTTATTAGCATCTGCTACCTGTCGCCTCACTCAAATTTAATCAACCCCTTCTGAAAAACATGCAGATATTGTGAAATTTTTCAATGAATATTTAGTTTGGCCCGCGACTTAGTCCCAGTTTTAATTTTGGCCCTCTGTAAATTTGAGTTTGATACCCCTGGACTAGACCCTAAAACTGACAACTTCAACAAAACCCAGCATTTTAGCAGAATTCATTTTAGCTTCCCCCGTCTGTATTAAATATAATTACCCAATAGACAGGGCCGGCCCAGCCTATAAGCAGACTAAGCAGCTGCTTAGGGCCCCAAGGCCACCAGAGGGCCCCCAAGAGCCCATACATTTGCATTGAAAATATAATATGTAAAGTTATACTAGAAACAGTGCAGCAGCCCAGGTACATCCACTGCTTAGGGGCCCCTGAAAGCTAGGGCCAGCCCTTCCTATAGAATGTTGTGATGTTTTCTGAAATCCACCAATAAGCTTATTCTATCTTAGACTTGTAATACATATAGTACTTGTAATACATAGAGCCAAATGCCAACTCTAATGATCCTGAATCAATAAGCCAAAGTTATTCATATCCCAGACAAATCTAGATATTGCAACTCTTCTCTGGTTAGACTTTTAAACAAAGGTCCACTCTGCAGGGGCGGTGCCTCATAGTTTTATTTAAAGGAGCTATGTTGGTGCCAAGTTCTTCAATGGGGATGCTTACTTAACATGTTAATTTAAAACCTTTTATGGATACAAGCACACACCCCAACACCCTACCATGTTTGAGTTGCTGTATTAAACAAGTTTAAATGTAGTTAAAGTTTAAGTGTGATTTATAAAACCTAACCTGGAATAATTTTCAATTGTAGTGTCATTTTGCACACTCTTTGGTTGCCATTTGCACATTTTGTTGTTCTTTGCCTATGTGTCGTATTTTATCTATATATGTTTTTGTTTATGGTTGTTTATGTGAAGCACTTTGGGCAGTTTAAGTTGTATTTTAAATGTGCTACATCACAAAAACTGAATTTAATTTTTAGTTGGGATTACATGTGCTATGAAAATGGGGACAAAATCTTTGGGGGAGCTTTGGGGGTGGCCATTCTAGGGGAGGCTCGTGCCCCCTCAAGCCCTTCCCTGGCACCACCCCTGCCATTGTGTAATGCTTCCAGTGAAGTTCCTGCCAGCTGTCTGTCTCTATGGAGATTGTATTGCTTTGCCTGACATGTTCCACAGTATGGCATTCAACATATATTTCCATGTGGACAAGTAAGTGACGCCACCAGGTCAGATCAGTTTTTCAAAGTATGTTTGAATAGAAATAGGTATTTAAAAATGCTAATGTTAGATAGGTTTAATACCATATTGTGTAACATTCCAGGTAAACCAATAGCATCTGCACAGTGGTGGACCCCCCATCCCATAGTGCACAGGTATGAGCACAGAATACAGCAGATTAATGAAGGTGAAGATGAAGCAGGACTGAACCAAGACCGAACCAAAATCAAAGTAGCAAGGTAGCAAATTATTGAAATGATGACTTCGTGCTCTATGCTCTAGATGACTCTGTGTTCTGTTCCTGGGTTTCTGACGCTTACTAACCTTTTACTCACTTGCCTCATTATTAAAAGCTCATTCACTCTCAAAAACTAACTATTTATTTAAATATTTTTTGTTCCATTGTATTGGATTAGTCAGTGCTCTGTGAGACCTCTGACCTACTAAACAGGAAACATCTGCCTAGTGACTGTCCTTCAGCCAGTTATTGCCTCATTGTGTCTATATTAACAGTAACACATTTACAGTCTCCATTTATCAGCCTGGTTGATATTGAGTATGCTGAAGAGTAAGTGTCTCTCTTCAAGGTTGAAAATACCGTTAAAACCAGAAGTTTTTTTACACTATATACAAAGACACATATGCTTTTTTTTTTCTCACTGTTTGACATTAAATCAGACTAAACTATTCCTGTTTTAGGTAAATTAGGATTACCAAAATTATTTCTATTTGCTAAATGCCAGAAAAATGAGAAAAGGATTTTTTGGGAAATTTTTTCATTACTTTCTTCAAAGGCAGAAGTTTACATACATTAGTATTTGTTACCATTGTGTTTAAACTGTATGAGTTGGGTCAAACGTTTTGGATATTCTTCCACAAGCTTCTCTCAATAGTTGGCAGGAGCTTTGGCCCATTCCTCCTGACAGAACTGGTGTAACTGAGCCAGTATTGTAGTCTGCCTTGCTTGCACTCATTATTTCAGGCTCGGCCCATAATTTTCCATAGGACTGAGATTAGGGCTTTGTGAGGCCACTCCAAAACATTGACTTGTTATCCTTAGGCCACTTTGTAACCAGTTTGGCAGAATGCTCTGGGTCATTGTTCATTTGGAAGACCCAAATGAACAATGACCTAAGCTTTAACCTCCTGGCTGATTTCTCGAGATGTTGCTTCAGTATTTCCACATAAATGTGTCAGATGTGCCTTCAAATACATCCACAGATGTGTCTCTAATTAACTCCATTTGTCAATAAATTGAAGCTTGATGACGCTCATCCGGTTTTTCCCAAACTGTTTAAATGCATAGTAATCTTACTGTATGTAAACTTATGACTGTAAAGTAAGTCATGAAAAATTTGTCCAAAAAAAATAGCTCCCTCACTATTCTGGCATTTAGCAAAATAAAAATAATTTCGGTAATCCTAATTTCAGGTCTGAAAACAAACTAAACCTTGGTCTGTATTAGGCTTTTTCGCAGTGGTGGAATGTAACAAAGTAGAAGTGGTAAAGTACTGTACTTAAGTATAGCTTAAACATATTTATCTTACTTAATTAGTTTTTAAAGTGGATAGTTTTTACTTTTACTTCAGTACATTTGAGAGCAACTATCTGTACTTTCTACTCCACCCAATTTTTGAACAGGACTGAAAAGTAAAAGTATTTTTTATTATTGCCTGAGACCTGCTGAAAAGTCTGAGGGGTTTATTTTTAACACATTCAACAACACAACACACAGAGTTTGAGCAAATTAAAATATACAAAAAATTATTTTTGTTGAATAAAATTCTGCACAAATCTTTATCAAAATCACTACATTTGAAGTCTTATTAAATCTGAAAAGCTGCGTGAAATACCTTTTACTTTTTACTCTTTAAGTATATTTTAAACAGGTACTTAAATACTTAATTACTTAAGTAGATTTTTTTTTTATGTGATACTTTTACTTGAGCCTTTTTTGCCTTTCACAAAATTGAATACTTCTTCCACCACTGATTTTTAGGTGTATTGAGTGAATACTTTTTATTTACATTTTCAGTCAGAGGTTATTTAAGTGTAAAAGGGAATCGGGGTCAAAGGTTAAAAACTCAGAACATGCACATGAACGTGCTAGAGGTCACAGGAGCACTGTGTGTAACTGGATTAGCTGCCAGCTCCATGCAGCGCAGAGTTCAAGGACACAACACTAAGGCTGTGTCTCAATTCCCAGTTTGCAGACTCCATAATCATGTGCTTCCACATACAGACTCAGAGAATGGACTTGAGAAGTTCACACTCACTCTGCTCTCTCAGCTTTTGGCGCAGGTGGACTCGATGACATCACAGGAAACAAAGCTCATGGGTGCTCTCTACATAAAAGCAACTAGATATTTAAAACTATAATTTGACAGTTATAACAAAACATGACCCTTATCCATAATATAGCCATAACTTCTTATCAGCCATGAGGCAAGTCAAGACAAGTTTATTTGTATAGCACAATTTGTACACAAAGTAATTCAAGAGTGCTTTACAGAATAAGAAAGATATTAAAATCACAATATAACAAATCAAAATCTAAATAATTACAAATAATCCTGATAAAATTAACATTAAAAGAGAAGAGTGCAGAATAAAAACCTTTCAGTCATATATATGGCTGTACAGATTGAACAACAGGGGTCCCAGGATTGACCCCTGGGGCACCCCACAGGTCAGGTACATTTAATTTGAGACACATTTTTCCAATTTCAACAAAGTACTCCTCATCGTTCAGGATAAATGATTGAGTTATCTTAAATTATGTTTGTTCTGATAAAAAAAAGGCAATATTTTGTGTAAGAATATTTCAGCATAATATACATTGTCTGTGTAATCTGAGAGTCGTCCAGGTATGATCCATAGTAAAAGAAAAATTTAAATCTGTCAACTGGTCTAAAAGTTGTAAGAGTGTAGCCATTTTGCTGCTCATCCAAGAACTGAAGAAGTGGCTTGGATGAGCAACTCAAGTTATGACTTCAGGTTATTTTAACCACGAGAACTACTGATTTGCTATTGCTGTTTTCATGCCAGATCTGCAGGGGGCGGTAGAGGAGGTGCTGCCTGGTTTGAAGGATGGGGGCGTACGTGTGTTTGTTTTGGGACAGGAGAGCTGTGTGGACGGTATTGAGACTCTGTCTGATAAGATCCAGGAGGCTTCAGACGAGCCCCTGTCTGTGCAGCTCAGAGCCAATGTTAAAGGCAGGAGCCCCGCTCTGTACATCTACACCTCTGGGACCACAGGTAAGGCCCTGGCTGTGTTTACATGCCCACCAAAAATCTCTATCTGATTTCTGGAGTTACCAGATTAACACTTCCATCTAATGTGAATCGGATTTTTTTATGATTGTTCACAAAGTTCATCCGTCAGCATAAATAAACAAAAGGGAAATAGGTCAGAGGTTGGTGCCATTATTCAACGTCAACAGTGATTGTTGTCAGTTCAAACAAATGCAAGTCATAAGATTAATATGGCAGGTTTTGTAGACTTAATCCCTGACAAATAAGGATAAGGGTGAACATGTGGACTTTATTTTTTAACCCAAGAGTTAGACTCATGGGTTTTAGCCCCTGTTATAGGTGACATTTTGAGGTGCTTTAATTTAATCTTTAATCTTTTTGTTCATGCTGAAATGTAATACAATATGACTATTTTGAAAAAAGGTATGATGAAATGTCATGGACACATAAATAAAGTCATAGTGTAGTTAAGTGGGAATCTCATTCATGTCAGTGGAGAAATTGAGAAAAGTTTTCCTGCTAAAATATGAGACAAAGGTAGGCTGATTTGTGTCAAACATTCATTGTTCATATGACCAACAAGTCAACACTGTGCCAATTCTCTGAAGACTTTAAAACGTTTCTGTAGTCTCCAGTGAACTAATTTGTTGTGAAGATCGCTAGGCAAAATAATACAATCTGAATGACAATGGCAGTGTGTAATGTAGCTAGTCCATTACATGGGTGCATCTTTGAGGCTAGCAGAAAGAAAAGACAATATATACACAAAAGTTTAAAAAGTTTTATTGATAAATGTTGTATCAGCTAATTGAGTATAATTGCATTGTTGCAAATTTCTACTCACCCATGTTGTCTGCCTTAGGTGTTTCGGCCAAATGAGTACCCGGGGAGCCGAAGCACCTTAAGAAGGTTTCGGGGCAGACAACTGGGTGCTAACAAGGAGGGTTGTCTTATATTTCAGCTTTTGGGGTTACCTAATTTGTGTTAAATTGAATAAATTGAACATGGAGCTCTATTTTAGCAAACAATTTGATTGAATGAATTTGAAGACTTTTTGGAAAGAGCTAATTTTTAACAATAGAATTGGATGTGGGAAAACTTACCTGTGCTACAGAGAGGGCTCAGCCAGTTAGGGAGGTGCTCTATAAAGGGAGCAAACCTCAGTTGGCTAGGAGAGGGTTCTGTATGTACGGGAAGTACTGCCATGCTGATTCTTTTACATTTTTTTTTTTTTTTTGGTAAATATTTTGATGTTCAAATAAATGCACTTGGGTCTGCACTGGACAAACTGTCTCAGCTCTGCTCTGTTCCTCATTGAACCGCTAAGGCTGCTATCCGGGCGATTACACAGTGCTCACGGTAACTTCCAGAATAAACTGAATCAGCCCTGTGCCGTCCACCTGAGACAGGATAGATTACTCAATAAATCTAATGTGAAGTGAACACAATCACAAACCTTCCTGGTTTATGGATAGGTCCTGGGATTTTCATGACTTTTTTTCTGATTCAAAATATAATATTTTGTTTTAAATTGCTGGCCTAATTTTATTCAGAAACTCATGAATAGCTATAACTTGTCTGTACTGTGTGACAGGTCTCCCCAAAGCGGCCGTGGTCTCACAAATGAGGCTGTGGTACGCCTCCTTTGTCCAGAGCTTTGCTGGAGTGACTTCAGATGACATCTTCTACCTGTACCTCCCCCTGTACCACACCGCAGGCTTTCTCATGGGGCTCGTCGGGGCCATAGACAGAGGTAAAATTAAAGCTGCCCTGTAGAACTTTTCTGGTGGAAGGTCTGCTGCCTGCTTGTTCTCGTGGAGATGTTATTGCATTGCTTGGAATGTTTCGCAGTGCAGCATGAAACTTATGTATTTCCATGGAGCCAGACAGGTGACGCTACTAGAGTAAGTTATACAGGCTTCATTTGACTGGAGCTGAATGCTTTGGGTGACTTCACTCACTTAGTTCACTTCTTCATATAGTCTATGGAGGGGCTGCTACCCCAGTCACAGTAAGAATTCATATTTTACTAGGTATTTTTCAGCAACAAAAACACTTGATATTCCTTATATGAAAGGTTAAAATGATGATTATTTGATTTATGTGGTTCATTCAAATGTGGTTAAACTTACAACAGTGTAATACTATATGAGACTGCATGAATGTATAAGTTCAGTATTTGATACTGCAGCACATTCCAGGCAAAGCAATAACGTCTCTACGGAGACAATGGCAGACACATTGCGGAACTGTTCCCTAATCCATTTGCATTTGAAAATCTTGTAACTCGTAACTCCATTTATTCAATATTGTGTGTTTTTTTTTTCTTTTTTTCCTATTATTCATAGGTTTGACGATTGTGTTGAAGCGTAAGTTTTCTGCCTCTCAGTTCTGGGATGACTGTAGAAAATACAACATCACTGTGATCCAATACATAGGAGAGATCATGCGGTACCTCTGCAACTCACCCAAGGTAATTTAAGAGACTTAGTTTATGCCTCTACAAACACTTAGCAGTTACCATGATGACACAATGCACACATTAACACAGATATGTTTTAGATTGTCTGAAAAAAACATTTCCATTCCCATTTAAGTGACTAAAAAACTGTTTAATGGCACGGTGGGTAGCACTCATGTTTCACTGCAAGAAGGTTCCGGGTCCTTTCTCTGCAGAGTTTGCATGTTCTGTCTGTGTGTGAGTGGGTTTACTCCGGGAACTGATGGGTTTCCTCCATCAACCCAAAACATGCACTATGGATACAATCCTCCAGTTATGGTAGTCCTGACAAAGCCTAGCAACAAGACCGTGGAGATGGTTTTCCCTGCAATGCCCAGCGGCCTTGAAGGATGGGTCAAATACAGAGAACTTTTCCCTTCAAAATTTCCCTGTGGGAACAATAAAGTGTACCTTAACCTTATTGGCTGATGCTAGCTTGTGACTGTTATGTTATGTGAGAAGAACATGTTTAACAAAATCAGACTTACCTGTTGTAGTTCCAACTATGTTAGTTTTTTATGGTCAGATAATTTTAAAATAAAGCTCAAACTAAAGTCTGTCTTTAGTAAAAGAGCAATGCCTCCAGTTAGCTTCACCCCCTCCTCATTAATAGTTTAACACGTTCATATGTCTCTCACTCTTACAATGTGGACACTGAATCTTAATTTTTAAACATAATGCCAAATCTAATCAGACAACTCACAATTAGCTTTTTTCCCCAAGCTGTGCAACCCTACAGAGTACTATTATAATCTACCTATTTACAAAGTGTTACATTTTTATTCCTCAGAGAGACAACGATAAGAACCACAAAGTGCGGGTTGCTGTGGGCAATGGTATCCGTTTGGACACATGGGAAGAGTTTCTGCAAAGATTTGGTGACATTCGGATCTGTGAGTGCTATGGGTCAACAGAGGGAAACATCGCGTTCATGAACTACATTGGGAAAGTCGGAGCAATCGGCAAAGAGCATTTTCTTACTAAAGTAAGACAAGACACAAACACATTACTTTATAGATGAATAAATAATGAATGTATAAATTAAATGGATATAGTGGCAAAGGGGCTGTTGATGTTGACAACAAATAAGTTCTATATGAACTACAGAGCTGTTTTAAAGCTGTCAGAGAATCAGTGCAGGGTTGACTTGTTGGTCACATGAACACTGAACATTTTACACAAATCAGCCTACTTTATTTCATAATGCAGCAGCAAAACATTTTGCATCATCTCAACATCTCAATTAAAATCAAAGGGATTCCCTGCTTAACCAGAAGGCCACCACAAACGAAAGTGCAGTTTAGTAGCATTTAGAGGCAAAAGTGGGTGGGGCCGAATAAGATAAGATTAGAGTCTAGAGGAATCGTAGTGTTTTTATTAATATTTAGACAATGGAAATGAAAGAAAATTAATAGTTTGAAAAGCTGTGATTGGGTAAACATAAACAGGCTGTGATTGGTTAACAATCACAAACATGAGAAATAGAGACATGGTTAGAAATACAATCTTGGTTGAATATATTCATGCTTTAGCTTTACAAGTACATTACATAAGATGCATTGTGTAACCTTTCCGTCACCTGCTTGTCTTCATGGAGATGTTATTGCTTTGCCATTCCAAACAAAGCATTGAAATCTCCATTGTGGTGAACCTTATTGTAAATGTTTCATAGTGCACCTTTAATTCTGTTGTGTAATGATGACATTTTGAACTGTCGCAGATGGCATGTCCATACTCTCTCATAAGATACGACACAGAAAAAGAGGAACCTGTGAGAGACTCTGAAGGCTTCTGCATTGAGGTTCCCAAAGGTGAGTGAGTCCCTGAACAAGATCCCTGAACACTGCTAATTTCACAGGTTATGTGGGACTATTGCAGCTTTGAATGATTAGGAATTATGACTCAAACAATGAAGGAGTGGCTTGTGTGAGTTGCCAACCACTTCAGTGACTTCATCCAGGGTGATGGATGAGTCCGCCTCCGGGACCCCAGTCTCTACTTCATCTTCAGAAGATGGGATTTATGAAATCCTTAAAGTATTCTTTCCACCATTCCACCATTAATCCTAGTGCCACGTGCGCTGATGGGCATCCTTGTGCTCGAATAGGTGACTAGCCGAGAAGTTCAATAAATGAACACTGCACGGGTTCAGATCAGGGAGGCTATTCTTCCTGATCACCCTGTTGAAGTCCCCCATAAGCATGCCCACACTCGCTGCCTCTCCCTGCAGGCAATGCCAGAGAAGTGGAGAGTCCAACCCCTCTCAAGGAGTTGGGTTCCAGAGGCCAAGCTGTGCGTGGAGGTTTGGCCAACTATATCAAGTCAGTAACGCTCAACCTTCAAGCTCAGGCTCCTTCCACCTAGTGAGGTATCGTTCCATGTCCCCAGCGCCAGTCTCTATGTCCCGAGAGCCAGTTTCCAAGGCCCCGGCCTTCGACTGCCACCCAGATCCCTGTGAACCGGCCTCTTACGGATCCCTCTGCAGGTGGTGGGTCCAAGAAATGATGGCCTAACATCACTTCTTCGGACTGTGTCCGGCCGGGCGTAGTGGGGAAACCCCCAGCCACTAGACCCTCGTTTTGATGAGCACCCACCTGGTTCCAGGATGGGGCCCCGGTAATGGCAATTGGGTAACATAACAGGCCTTGTTGTAGAACTCCTCATAAACGGCTTCTGAACTGCTGTTAGTCTGACCCGTTCCCTAGGACCTGTTTGCCATGGATGACCCCACCAGGGGCATGAAGCTCCCAGGATCATTTGAGGACTCAAACCCCTCCACCACGTTAAGGTGGCAGTTCAAGGTTCTGTTTTATTGCAGTGAATAATTAGGATGCTTGGAATCCGTAAGGCAAGTGAAGAATATCTTTGAACCACTGCAAACTGTTTAAAATGAACTAGTTCTGTTTTTTACATTGCTAAGACTGTAAAAAAAATCAGATACAGCGCCTTTATCAACCTCATCTTTCTGCTTTAGGAGCGACTGGTTTGCTGGTTGCGAAGATCGGAGAAAAATCACCATTTGAGGGATACGTGAAAAACAAACAACAAACAGAGAAGAAAATACTGAAGGATGTTTTTGTGAAAGGAGATCGCTACTTCAACTCTGGAGATCTACTGAGGATAGACCAACATGGATTTGTTTACTTCCAAGACCGAATTGGAGACACCTTCAGGTCAAATAAAATAGTACAGAAAATTATAATCCTACTATATATTTAGCTTCATTACATTGTAGGTCCAATAGTTTATGTGCCTGTGACAGGTTTTCATGTTTTTTATATTACTACTTGGTTTGGTGGGATAATGTCTTGTAGGGTGATAGTAATTATTCTAGACCTCCTCGCATGGTGGTTAAAATAATAAGTCTATGTAGTTGTATCAAGTATTATCATGCAGTTATATCTATCAAGAACTTCATAAAGTTCAACAAAAGACCTACTATCTTCTCAAATACTAGGATCGCATCAATTAACTCAACAAATTACTTGAAAAAAACTTCATTCTTTTGTGTAGTTTATAGGTCAAAAAAGTGATAAAAGCGAATTAGATCATTCACCAGAGTTTTCATGAAACCTGGACTTCTTTCTTTCTTTTTCGGGCTGTTTTTAGTTATTAACTTTTTGGGTTAATAATAACTTTAGTAATAACATTACATGGGACAAAATGATTAAAAGTTTCACATAAAATCACAAAGATAAAATAATAAAAATTTGTAAATACCTTTTAACAGACATTTCTGAGGGTAATAGCTGTCGAGGACAGTTGAAGAGTCTGTATTTGGGTTTTTTGAGAGGATTTGACCTACACCGCTGAGTAGACCAGGCGAAAGGTGTGAAAATATCTACCATTATGTCCCAGTTGAAATTACCTATCTATGACAAAACTGTTGACCCAGTATTTGGGTTAAGCAAAACTGTGAAATTAACCCCAAAAGCCAACAGCCTTAACCCAGCAATTTTCATCCACCATTTTTGGGTTGTAAGGCTGAGATAAGGTTCTTTTTATTGTCCCCATAGTGAAATGAATTAGTCCTCTGCATTTGACCCTTCAACCTGTCAGGAGCATTGCTACGCAGTGCCGTGTCTGGGGACCCATCTGCAGATCTTGAGCTAGGCTTGGTCAGAACTTCCTTAGCTGGAGGATTTTACCTGGCACATGTTTTGGATGCGATATTGTAGTTAGTTACATGTAGTTGTACTTTTAACTTTGCAGGTGGAAAGGAGAAAATGTGGCAACTACAGAAGTGGCTGACCATTTACTCACAGTGGACTGCATTGAGGAGGCCAGTGTCTATGGAGTTAAAGTTCCAGGTAAACAAAAAAAAAAAAAAAAAGAATAAATCAAAACCAGAAAATAAATTATCTAAGTTTAATGTATGTCGGTTTCATCTACCTTGCCTACACACCAATACTTACAGAGAATGTACTTTTGAATAGCAAATCAATGGAAATGGGTGTGTTTCTAGTGTTATTTGAGATCCATTTTTTGGTTTATTATGTACAAAATGTAAATAATAGTAAAATAGTGATGTATATATGTGATTGCTCAAAAAAAAAATCTTAGCATTTTACAGTTGCACTCTGTAACTTTTCATCACCTGCTTGTGTCCATGGAGAGGTGAAGCGATAAAATATACAGCATTTTAAAGCACTTCTAGACCTAATGTTGGTTTTATTTTGCCATTATGGGCAGCACTAAACTAAAATGCGCCATACAAAAAAACTTGGATTGGTGCACCTTTAAGTACCAATTTTCATTTTTATAAACATTTACACAGTTATTTGTAGTTATTTGTGTGCCCTATGATAACCCAGTGTTTCTCTGGGGCTGGTAGGTCATGAGGGTCGTATTGGGATGGCAGCGCTGAAGCTCCGAGACAACATGGACTTTGACTGTGAAGCCACTCATCGGCACGTGAAGAGCTTTCTCCCAAGCTACGCACGGCCACGCTTCATACGCATACAGGTAACTCTCACTCAGCTGTACCACTGGGTTTTTGGGGGAGAAAATGGCTGCAGACTTAAAGGTGAACTGTGTAACTTTTCTAGTGGACAGACCAGCACCTGCTTCTAAAGTCTCCATGCCTGCAAACGAAATCTGGAAATAGATCATTTACATGATTCATAACTCCGCACTCCCCATAACACACTGTCACTACAGCGAGGGGCAGAGTGCAGCTCGTATCTGTAAAAGCCAAAAGGCGACAGTCTGAGCTCACGCCAACCACCTCTGTCGTATTATGCACCAATAATTAATGAAAAAATACTTGTGTAAAATCATAACCACATTTGCTATTCTATTCTATTTGACATTCTATTACGTGCCTGAGTTGGAGTTGAGTTACTTTTAAGCAATAATAACTAGCTCCATGGAGACAGATAGGTGACACCACCAACTTACAGGTAAGCTGGAACCAACAGTATCCAACAGCATAGTGTTGTCTTTCTGCAAGACACTTCACCCACCTTGTCTAATATGAATGTGTTGTGTGAGTGTTGGTGATGGTGGTGGACAGAGGGGCCAATTGTGTAGATTGACAGCCTCACTTCCATCAGTCTATCCTGGGCCAGCTGTGGTTACATGTATATTACACTAAAGGGATGACTGGAGCAGGACTAAACCAAGACAAACCTGCAGTGACAATCAGTAACTAGACTTCAGCAGTTCATAGCAGATCTGGTATTTAAGTGTGTGTGTGTGTGTGTGTGTGTGTGTGTGTGTGTGTGTGTGTGTGTGTGTGTGTGTGTGTGTGTGTGTGTGTGTGTGTGTGTGTGTGTGTGTGTGTGTGTGTGTGTGTGTGTGTGTGTGTGTGAGCATGAACTGTATTACTCTGAATTGCTTTGGCTGCTATGCAAATCATCAATACAGTTATTTCGTGAGAATAATAATACCTTTGATTTTAATGTTTCCCTCAGACTTCTCTGGATGTGACGGGCACATACAAACAGACAAAGGGGAAGCTGGTGGAACAAGGTTTTGACCCGGCGATCATCAAAGAGCCTCTATTTTTCCTCGACGACTCTAAAGGCTACATCCCCATGACACAGGACATTTATAACTCTATAGCTGAAGGCAAACTCCGACTCTGAATAAGCTACATCTGAAAAAAAAAATCAACTACTTAAAATTTTGCACTACAAAACCAACATAAATAAGGTAAATGCTATGCCAACTGCTAACATTCCAGCTAACGCAATAACCACTCCACCTGAAAGGTTACATAGGGGATCTCTTTTGGCCAAAGCAAGTTTTTTTCAAGATAAATCTTAGTAAAATAGTAAAATGTTATTCAGAAAAACACGCAGTTTCACATGTGTGCTGTAATCATTTTGTTTGTCTTTACCATTACAAACTAGGTTTGTACAAAACAGCTTTTGTCAAACGCAAAACATCATCACTAGTAAAATGTATACATTCAAACAACATTAACATTTAACCTACGATACCAAAGGTGATTTTTAAATAAAGCATTGTTGAGATTTTTAATATGTATTGCCTTTTATTTTTTCAATTTTAGACAAGTTTTAGTTTTTAGTTCGCCAGAGGGCCATTGATTTTCTTCACGGCAATAAACCAGACCAAAACCATGACTCAATTCAGGTACTAAGGACTTACATAGATTTAATAAAAAATATACTGAATAAATACTAAAATACGCTCACTTTAAAAGGTACTAGACCTGATTGTTAAAACAATAAACAGAAGTAGTTTTTTTTAAAGGGTTTGCAGAGGTCCAAATGTGTTCCTCATTTTTCTAATGCATTTGTAGCATTCACAGTTATTCGACTCAGTGTTATTAGTTCTGTCTTTTGGCATAGGCCGTTTTGTGCCCGAGTAGTTTTATTGGTGCATTTGCCTTTGTTTTATTGTAGGCTGCACCTAGATAGGTCTGTCAGGTCATGATAATTGCTATATGGACTTAAACTTCAATATATGAACACGCTGGAAAGTCTTTAGTTATTTTTTGGCTTTAATGCATAAAAGGTTGAATTAATTAGTTCTATGCCTCATTACAGATGCAAACTAAAGTACTGCTTATTGCAGCTCAAGATTTTTTAGCAATATTGTATATTTATAATAGTTTTTGTGGTTGAAATCTGCTCTCAGGTTTTTGTGTCAGTGGCATGAATTACTTATATTATTGTTTATCGTCTATATTTCGACCATATATTGAACTTAAACATATAGTCTCATGGCTTACACCTAGATGCGTTTGCTAAGGAAACCACTTTGAGTCTAAAGTTAAAGGTGATGTGACATACTTATTGCAAAAATGAAGGACACATTGTTTCTGGTTGTCCAGTGTTGAAGAAACAGTGAAAGTTCAAAACCAGTTGTCTTGATTAAAACTGTTAACCAGGTTAGCCAGTCAAATTTGCCAAAAGAATCCTGTGGTTACGTTGACTTTAAGCTTTTTGTTATGGGCGGTTTTGTGTCAATTTCTGCTAATGATGAAACGGTCCTAGTGAAAACATTACGGGGGACACTGCAGCCTCCCAGTCGTTTGTGCCGCTGTCTGACGATACTGTGGTTGGTTCTGATGTCCCAGTGTGCAGTGTTTTCATATGCAGGACATCAGTTTTCCCGATGTTTTCCCCTGCATATGACTGTGATCCAGTCAGATATGTGGTCCGGGGAGGCTCTTGTTGGAATGCGCTGTGGTTTTCCAATTCATCTTATTCTGGAAGTTGCCGTGGGTGCTGCTATCATCATTTGGGTTGTATTATTTTGTATGGAGCTGCCGATCTTGACAGAAAATAGGTTCTATAGGCACTGCAGAGCCGTTTAAAAGCCTCCCAGAGAATCGGTGCAATGTTGAGTTGTTGCACATAAACATGAACATTTGACACAAACCAACCACCTTTATATAATATTTTAGTGCTAAAACTTTTCCCAACTTCCCAAACTATTGAAAGGAACAGGATTTCCACTTAACTGGAATTGCTACTTCAAAGAAAGTGCCATTTATTTGCATTTACGGAAGAAGTGGGCAGGACGGAATAAGGTCAATAGCAGGGGCTTTCTGTTGTCATGGGAAATAATTTGGCAGGCGGAAAAGTGTTTTTGCACCCGAAATGATGCCTGTCCCCGTTGCGCGCTCTCACCTTGATGAGCCTGAAAGTATCCTAATGTTTTCACCCTAGACTGTACCTATAAATGGACATAGCTAACCTGCTAGGTGTTCCAAGTAGGAAGTGATCATGGTTCCACTTCCAGCTCCAACGACTCTGGCTCCAATTCACTTTACATTAGGAAACTGTCGCCTCTCTCTCTGTAAATGCTGCTGTCAGCCTCGTCGGGCATATGTATTTTTTTTTCCAATACCTTTAAAAATTAAGAAGCATCATAGAGTTAAAAAGTCATAAAACGTTGAACCCTTACCTTTGTTTCCTGTGTCCTTAAATATGTTTTATCTACTTTTGGTATAAAGTACCCACTGTAAAATTTACTCAAGTAGAATCTTAAGGTACTTTACTTAAGCACAATACTTTACTACTTGTACTTCATTACATTCCACCACCGTTGAATCATAAGTAAAGTGTATGTGATGTAAACTGTATTAGTATTTTTACTATTTTGTTGACTAGATTGAGCGAAGAGACTTATTTTTGCTTCTGAAATACTATTATATATTTTTTTATTTTACAGTTATATTGTGACCCGACTGTTGATTAACCGAATGATCTCATCCCTACGAGACAATAGATCTAACTCTCCTGTACCAGCGCAGTATTGGTGCCATTCTCTTGGGGAGCATTAGCAGTCGCGTTGTTGTTTGATGAAACTGGACTAGAGCCACAGTGTATACTTTGAAATTGTGAGGACAAGTGATTCTGATTATCCTGGTTCGCCTTTAGGGGGCAGCAGAGTGGATGACGGCCACATTGTACCCAAGCGTTACAGAAACTGGGAACACTGTTAAACTTTGTAAGCTTCTTGACTTGTTTTTCCATTTCCAATTTTTCCAGGGCATTTGGAGACATCTCTGTGATTGTATACATTGGCCCAGAGGATGTGGTCGGGATAGGAGGCAGGAAGGTGGAAATGCTGTCATTACAAGATGTTTTTTGATCAGAATGATAGATATTGTAGATGGAAGGCAGAGGTTCGCTGCTGCAACTAAGTGAACGCATTGGCCTCCGAGGTCTGGTCCAGGTTTTGTCGAGCCACAACTCAAGAGGGAAGCTAGCTGAAGGACTCGGCCCGTCATCTTGTGGGATTTCGGCTTCATTAGAGCCATTAGATAGATATTCCTTCCTCTCACTCTCTTTCGATATAGATGGGGATTCAGACAGAAGAGTGGTGGCCATTTTGGAGATAATACCCCAGTCACGGCGGATGTCTTCTTCTGTAGTGAACTGGGAGGTAACAGTGAATCGGATAATGCGTTTTGAGCCCACTTCAGCTGGGATCAGGTACATGGTGCCGGAGCGGGTAAGACGGCTCAAGAGCTCCTGGGTCAAAGTATTCCCCCTCTGACAAAAAATAAAAATAATAATCAGACTTTGTTTTACACTACACTTCAAAATGTGCTTTAACTGTTATGTGCTTAAAAGGCCCACATTTTCTACTATGTTACAATGATGTTTTCTCATCAAAAACAGACCTGGAGTTGTGTTTTGTTTAATTCACACGTTTAACACATAAACCCTGCATATTTAGGCTGAGTTCTTCTCTCAAACACTAAACACTCCTTGTGATGTCATGTGGTGATACAGGAACTGTGTTTCAAACTCCATGCACCTTCACAAGATCATTTGGATAATTTAATTTCTGGAATTTCCCTTCTCTACTGAACTAAACGTAAAAGGAGCTGTTAACTTGAAAACTACCACTTCATGACATCACAAGGTGGAACAGAGCATTTTGAGCTTTGCAAATGTAGACAGACTAATGTCGGTTTCTGTTCTGTTTCATGAAGAACAGACACCAAGGCACAGGGATGGTTCTGTAGATCTTTATTGTCGGTTACAGCAATACAGTTGGAGTCAAGTGAGCAGTGTGTCCTAAGATGTGTCTGAAGCAGAGTCTAGTGAGTAGTGTCCTAAGCGGTGTTTAATGCAGAGTCTAACAGGGTGAGATTGCACCAGTGTTTTATAACCCTCCCAGAGTGGGGGGGTCACACATTCCTGAGATGGGAGGGGCTCCAGATATGAAATGTGGCCTTAACCAAAATGACCAGAACATACCTGTTATCTTCCCTTTGTGTGTTATATGGCCACTGCTGCATGGGAAACAGAATGTTTTGCACCTTTGCAAGAAAGTAATCAATGTATTGTATTTGTATATTGTCCACACTAATAATAAAGTGTTACTTAAACATGTGTGAATGAAACAAAACACAACTCCAGGTCTGTTTTGATGAGGTAACAACATTATAACATGGCTTAAAGCTCACAAGAGTCAAGTTTGTGTAATATGGGACCTTTAAATCCAAATAAATAACATTTGATATTTAGTGTTCCTACCTCCTGTTACTTCAAAATGTGCATTAAAAATAAGGAGATGGAAACACAACTATTGATGATTATATAAGACTGAATCTCAATCTGAATTAACTGTTTAATTGCACTTATCTTCAGATCATAGATTGTTTATGTCGAACAGGTTTGATTGACTGCGGTGCTGCCAAACCTGCGAGTGGTTCAGCAGCTTCACTCCAGATTGGCTCTTTCAGATTGGCTGTAAGTTTGCTGCTAGACTATGGGTAACGTCACACTACCTTAGTCTTTATACAGTCTATGCTTCAGATCTATGTCAGGGTTTTAAAATTCCCAGCAGCCGATATTTACAATGTAATGCACTCTGTAACAACCTGAATTATAAATGTTATAACACATTATTACACAAAGTGTAAGGAGTTAAAATGTCATTCACTAAATACATTATATAACAATAAGACAATATTCAGACATCCAGGAAGATGGAAACCGTAAAATTGGTTTCAGGCAAATGAGTCCTTTATGATTTTAAAGATTTTGTGAGGACTTATCCCCCCGAAAAAGATACATCTTGATTTAAATTGTATTATTACCATAACATCAGATGGACCATTGCCACACCAACTCCTTCAAATTAGGAAGGAACCTGTGAACTGATTTATATCGTTGGTCTAGTCAAATCTGGCACACCTTTCAAACAAGATTCACAATATTATTAATGATTTCAAATACTGTTCAGCAAACTCCTGCTTAGGATGAGTTAAGGGAACATTTTTGGCAGAACTCAAGTAAAACACAAAACTATATGAGATTAATTTTGGTGAAACAAGCTTTAAGTTGAATCAGTTTTAATCACATTGTTGTAGATGTTTTCAGTTTATCCATGAAAGGGTGGAACTTAAACTTCTGCTCAACACATGCAGTTGGTCTCCAGCATTTATTTACCACCGACAGGCCTGAGGGACTTAAAGTGAACATGGTGTGTTCACTTTAACAAACAAACATATTTGCTTCTGAAACTTTATAAACCACAAACTTATTAAAACATTTAGCAGAATCTTGCATTTTAAACGGCCTTTTTGGACTTAAAGCAACGTTATGGATAATAGTTAGCATATAGCTGATTAGCACGTAGCTGGTTAGCCTCCATGATGACTTTGAACTCTTAACATTTGATTTTTTCGACAAGTCTATAGGAAAATTGAATGAAAAAAGGTACTTCTGGGACCTGAGCAGACGCTGGTGAGCTACACACAGGCCAGGGGGACATGTATGATTTTAGAAGAATGTTTATATAGAGGAGAAGATTTATATAGCGAGTGTAGTCAGATTATGAAGGCCAGTAAGACTCCAGTTAGCTAGCATGATGCCACAATGTAAACACTGGTATGAAAAGGGAAAGTGGTAGTTTAAATGTGGTTAAACTGAGAGACTGTTTTACTGTAAAATCAGGCCAGAACAAGCTTCTCCTTGCATAAACCTAGTTCTGCTCACTCTGTTCCTCACCTTTGAACAATGTGACAGTATTTTGTTGTACACCAAGTTACAAATAAGTGATTTACAAAAAGTTACTTACTTTTAGGCAAAACACAACCAGCCCAAGGTGCCTCGGTGCAGGGATCTCAAAGTTTGGATCTTTCCTGATCAGACTTTCAAGAAGCTTTGCCATCTCGATGCCCTACAGATGCAAAACAAATCTCTTATTTACATTGAATTCAGTGTAAAATGGAGACTAGTTATGTTTTAGTGGAAAAAGTGCAATACATCTACTTTAATGCTGCACACACTGTAGTAATAGAGAGTAGTAACTAGGTTCTTACATGTCGGACATGGGCCTGGAGATTTTTGAGTCCAAATGAGCGCATGACAAACCACAGTTTTATGGAACGGAAACGCCGGCTAAGAGGAATCTGCCAATGCTGAAAAAAATGAAGGAAAAACATTACATTTTGTTATAAAAGTAAAACTATACTTATAAATATAATACAATATATCTATGTATTTCTGTACTTTGTAAGCAAGCACACAGAAAGCTGATCAGCCCGTCGTATATGACCCACTATGTAACATTTCGGGTGTAAAGTCCATCACTTGTCTCCATGGAGATGTTGTTTTGCCTGGAATGTTCCACAGTATGGCATTAAAATTTTGTTAGTGTTGTTTTATTGCTAAAAATCCCTTGAAAAGGATTTCCGCCTCTCTGCAGATCTGGCAGCTCCACCTGATATTCTCCATGAAGGTAGATGTGTTGAATGCCATACAGTGGAACATTCCAAGCAAAGCAATTACATCTCCATGAAGACAAGCAAGTTACATAGTGTGCCTTTTATTGTAAGTAGTTCAGTTTATTATGTTTTGGGCTGAAGAATTCTGTTCATCATAGAAATGATCTAGTTCAACATTTGTGAATTTACCTTTTAGATATTTCATGGCAAAGTACATCATAATCAATAGGGGAAACTGGCTCTTGCCCCCATCTGGGAGTGTGACAGCATCACATTCAAGAATATGAAAACTACCAATAGTTTCCTGGGATCCAGAATAAAAACTTGTTCAAAACTTGATGAAAATGTGAACGTGGTCACTGGCGAATGGGCGTGATTGACAGCTGGATTAACCCATCAGGGACACGCATGCTCCGCTCGTATTGGGGAAAAAAAAAATCACAGGGGGCTGAAAAACATGGTGGATTTCTGCAGAATCAATAAGCGAAGCTCTAAACTCTGATGAAATAAATGTGATTTTATTTGTAAATCACAGGTAACCAACGAGCTCCTTCGCTTCACATGCGTCACTGAAATAAAGGGATCTAATTGGACAATCACGTTTCACCGAGACATAACAGAGGACATGGGGACCAGACTGATAACAATCTGTATAAAAAACACATAGGGTTACTGTATACTGCTCCTTTACATTATATTTGGAGGTACTGGTTGGTAGAGACATGCACATCTAAAAAAAGGTTCAGACAAAAAGATGTTATGTTAATAATCAGGCCACAATGTGATGCTCCAGGTGTTTTTCTGTTTGCAGGATGAATTATAAAATAACTAGGTTTGATGGGTAAAGGTGAGGACAAAGGCTCGTACCATGAAGTCTGTGGCAGCCTGAGAGTTTTCATGTCTGAGGTAAACGGGATCCACATTGAAAGTCTGCTGCAGTTTGAACTTGTCCTTCACCCTAAAACAGCAAAAAATCATGTGAACAAAAAAATACAACTCTCCATTCATAATAACAATACAACAGTGTATAATGGTAACATGGATAGATATTCAA
>JAIEZT010001214.1:3548403-3573403 GCA_019594935.1 Periophthalmus modestus | reverse complement strand
GCCCGGAAAATTCCTACCCCCTATCTCTGCCCACATCTGTGGTCAAATACACTAAGCAAGTGTAAACTGGAAGTAATTTTTATTTTTTTAATCAATATTGTGATTTACAGTGAACCTATTGACAATAAAATTAATAAAGGCCACATTTATATAGAGATTTCTATATTTATTTATTTATTTATTTATTTTTTTACAATAGCGGCACTCAAAGGAGTCAAAGGGTCAAAGGTCAAAGAAACTGATTGCTATACTTATTATGTTTAGGCTGGGAAGTTTGGATCAGAGGACATGCACACTACTCACTGAACTACTGTCACTGTTTACCTGAAAAAACGCATAAAATGTTTTCTTTAAAGGCGCTGTACCTGATTTTTATTCTCTTAAAAATGTGAAAAGCAAACTAGCTCATTTTAAACGGTTTACAGTGGTCCAAAGTTATTCCTCCCTTTTCTTATTCTGAGCATCTCATAAGCACTTCTCACAACTTTCAGAGACCAGAGAGTAATTTTGGCATCACGGTAATGCTAACAACAGCTAGCATGATAACCATGCACTTCCTGATTATCGGACTGTAAAACTCCTTATAATTAGATACAGACAGAAGACACCAGGCATATTTTGAAATCAAGAGCTGCTTATACAATATATCTCTATAAATACATGGGAGAAAATCGGGTGCAGGTACTTTAAAGTCTGACCTGGTCTGAAGCGTAGCCCACCAGTCGTGTGTTGAGGATGGAGTCGTCCACGCCCTGATCTAGTTCTGCTCGGAGCTGCAGCAGTTTGTGTTTCCGTGCCGCCAAAAGAGCCACTAAAGTGCTCTCACTCACTGTGGACTGAAGGAAACAGGGTCAGTCTGCACCAATAGTTAAAGGTCCTGTATGACACAAAACTGACTCTTGTGAGCTTTAAGCCATGTTATGATGCTGTTACCTCCTCAAAAACATACCCAGAGTAGTGTTCTGTTTCATTCACACATATCTGAGTAACCCTTTATTATTAGTCTCTCTACATCTCCAAAGCTCAAAATGCTCTGTTCCACCTAGTGATGTCATGAAGTGGTTGTTTTCAAGTTAATGGCTACCTTTTAGCTTTAGTTTAGTAGAGACGGGCAATTCCAGGGCTTATCCAAATGATTCTAGTGAAGGTGTATGGAGTTTAAAAACACAGTGGAGCACTTCCTGTATTACTACATGACATCACAAGGTGGAACAGAGTGTTTTCAGTTTGAGAGAAGCACTCCGCCATAAATATGCAGGGTCTGTGTGTTAAACAGGTGTGAACGAAACAAAACACAATAATACTGTGTATTTTCCTCATATTACCAAACTCATGATTTTGTAGTATTAAAGGTGTACTATGTAACTTTTTTTTAACCTGCTTTCATTGTTAAAAAATATACAAAAAATAGAATGACATCACTGCTGTCTCAATTCAAATTATTTGCACAGCCCTGTCTGCAATAAATCACAGAGAAACACAGAAATACATAGAAACAGTTTAAAAACAGACAGCTACACAATATGACCATATAATATGAACTCCTATGGTGTTCAGATGGTTGTTTTTAGGGGTGGTAGTAGTAGTAGTAGTAGTAGTAGTAGTAGTAGTAGCAGTAGTAGTAGTGGCAGTAGTAGTAGTAGTAGTAGTGATAGTGGTAGTAGTAGTAGTCAGAGTAGTAGTAGTGGTAGTGCTAATAGTGGTAGAAGTAATAATTAGTAGTAGCAGTAGGTAGTAATAGTGGTAGTAGTGGTCGTAGTATTAGTAGTAGTAGTAGTCGTAGCAGCATTGAACCTGCAGTATGTCTCCTCTTCTGCGCTAGTGATAGTGGAAATAGTGGTAGGAGTATTAGTATTAATAGTAGTAGTAGCGTTTAACCTGCAGTATGCCTCTTCCTCGGCTGTAGTGATAGTGGTAGTAGTATTAGTATTTGTAGTATTAGTATCACTGAACCTGCAGTATGCCTCCTCCTCGGCTGTAGTGATAGTGGTAGTAGTATTAGTATTTGTAGTATTAGTATCACTGAACCTGCAGTATGCCTCCTCCTCGGCTGTAGTGATAGTGGTAGTAGTATTAGTATTAGTAGTAGTAGTATCGTTGAACCTGCAGTATGCCTCCTCCTCGGCTGTAGTGATAGCGGTAGTAGTAGTAGTAGTATAGTATTAGTAGTAGTATCGTTGAACCTGCAGTATGCCTCCTCCTCGGCTGTAGTGATAGCGGTATAGTTAGTATTAGTATTAGTAGTAGTATCGTTGAACCTGCAGTATGCCTCCTCCTCGGCTGTAGTGATAGCGGTATTAGTATTAGTATTAGTAGTAGTATCGTTGAACCTGCAGTATGCCTCCTCCTCAGCTGTAGTGATAGCAGTAGTAGTATTAGTATTAGTATTAGTAGTAGTATCGTTGAACCTGCAGTATGCCTCCTCCTCGGCTGTAGTGATAGCAGTAGTAGTATTATTAGTATTAGTAGTAGTAGTATATCGTTGAACCTGCAGTATGCCTCCTCCTCGGCTGTAGTGATAGCGGTATTAGTATTAGTATTAGTAGTAGTATCGTTGAACCTGCAGTATGCCTCCTCCTCAGCTGTAGTGATAGCAGTAGTAGTATTAGTATTAGTAGTAGTAGTAGTATCGTTGAACCTGCAGTATGCCTCCTCCTCTCGGCTGTAGTGATAGCAGTAGTAGTATTATTAGTATTAGTAGTAGTATCGTTGAACCTGCAGTATGCCTCCTCCTCGGCTGTAGTGATAGCGGTAGTAGTATTAGTATTAGTAGTAGTATCGTTGAACCTGCAGTATGCCTCCTCCTCAGCTGTAGTGATAGCAGTAGTAGTATTAGTATTAGTAGTAGTAGTAGTAGTATGTTGAACCTGCAGTATGCCTCCTCCTCGGCTGTAGTGATAGCGGTATTAGTATTAGTATTAGTAGTAGTATCGTTGAACCTGCAGTGTGCCTCCTCCTCGGCTGTAGTGATAGCGGTATTAGTATTAGTATTAGTAGTAGTATCGTTGAACCTGCAGTGTGCCTCCTCCTCGGCTGTAGTGATAGCAGTAGTAGTATTAGTATTAGTAGTAGTATCGTTGAACCTGCAGTATGCCTCCTCCTCGGCTGTAGTGATAGCGGTATTAGTATTAGTATTAGTAGTAGTATCGTTGAACCTGCAGTGTGCCTCCTCCTCGGCTGTAGTGATAGCAGTAGTAGTATTAGTATTAGTAGTAGTATCGTTGAACCTGCAGTATGCCTCCTCCTCGGCTGTAGTGATAGCAGTAGTAGTATTAGTATTAGTAGTAGTAGTATCGTTGAACCTGCAGTATGCCTCCTCCTCAGCTGTAGTGATAGCAGTAGTAGTATTAGTATTAGTAGTAGTAGTAGTGTTGTTGAACCTGCAGTATGCCTCCTCCTCGGCTGTAGTGATAGCGGTATTAGTATTAGTATTAGTAGTAGTATCGTTGAACCTGCAGTGTGCCTCCTCCTCGGCTGTAGTGATAGCAGTAGTAGTATTAGTATTAGTAGTAGTATCGTTGAACCTGCAGTATGCCTCCTCCTCGGCTGTAGTGATAGCGGTAGTAGTATTAGTATTAGTAGTAGTATCGTTGAACCTGCAGTGTGCCTCCTCCTCGGCTGTAGTAGTGATAGCAGTAGTAGTATTAGTATTAGTAGTAGTATCGTTGAACCTGCAGTATGCCTCCTCCTCGGCTGTAGTGATAGCAGTAGTAGTATTAGTATTAGTAGTAGTATCGTTGAACCTGCAGTATGCCTCCTCCTCGGCTGTAGTGATAGCAGTAGTAGTATTAGTATTAGTAGTAGTAGTATCGTTGAACCTGCAGTATGTCTCCTCCTCGGCTGTAGTGATAGCAGTAGTAGTATTAGTATTAGTAGTAGTAGTATCGTTGAACCTGCAGTATGCCTCCTCCTCGGCTCTCTGGGTGGTGATGGAGGAAGAAGGAGGGCAGACCCAGAGCTTTGCACAGCCAGTCCATCACATGGATCTCCAGTTCTGTACAGGCAGGACTCGACGCCTGGAAACAACACAGGACATGTTCATACAGTCTGTGGTTTTACAAGCACAAAACAAACAGATCATCAAAAACACCAGGCCACATGTGTCAGTTATCGGTTATATTTGTAAGACAGAGTACTATTAATTTTGAAATAACTCATGTGACGATTTCCTCATAAGACAATTCACTACTGATGCACTCCCACCCAGGGGCGGCACCATAATACTACTACCACTACTACTACTACTACTACTACTGCTACTGCTACTGCTGCTGCTACTACTACTACCACTACCTACTGCTACTACTACCTCTACCACAACTGCCACTACGACTACCACTACTACTACTTCTACCACCACAATTACTATTACTACTACTACTACTACTTTTAATGTAGTGATCTAATATGGATTTTTCAAAATTTATATTCTTATTTTGAACATTCTGTGGTCACCATTTGAACATTTTTAGTCAAGATTGGATGTGCTATGAAAAGTGTGGCAAAAATCTCTGGGGGAGATATTTGGATCCCCTTGTTCACCGATCTGAAGGTTGGCGGTTCGATTCCCATTCTTGACATAAATATCATCGGTTGAGCGATCAGATCCACTTGCCTACAGGTTGGTGGTGTGATTCCAGCTCCTACAGATAAATTCTGTTGTTGTGTCCTTGGGCAACCCCCAGGCTCACCCCCAGTGTGTCTGTGTACACTGGTGTATGAATGGGTACCAATGACCCACTGACTCTCCAAATACATTTCTAAAGTATTCTTAACAGTGAATTTCAAATGAGCAACACATGTGCAGGGATTGTGCTCACCCAGGTAAAGCCAAGACAGTTAATAGCGTCTGCGATCATGTCCCCGAGCAGAGATGGCCAAGAGGTGAGGCAGGGGAAGTACGCGTGCATATGAGGACTCTGCCAGTGAACCACCTGAAGAAGAAAAAGAGAAAACACAAGAAAAACATCAACTTTTGCCAGAGGTGGACAGTACTCAGTTACATTTATTAACTTATTTATTTAATGGTTATTTCTACAGGGAGAGCCCAATGAGAGCACCCAGACTCTCTTTTTCATGAGCGCAATGAATAAAATACAGAACAATACAAACAAGAACTGCATAGATCCATTTGAAACATTAAAAACAGGAGCAGGTGTGAGTATAAATGTTTATTACCAGATTATTAAAGTGATTTAGTGGCACTGATGTATCCAGTTTTGCATGCTCTCGAAATGCATTTCATTTTTTGGAAGCAAAATAACCAAAAGCTTTTCCCCCCATTTCATTTCTAGTGCAGTAAGTTTTGAAACGTGAACAACTATGAGATCATGTGTTAAAAGTTCTTCTCCTCTCTCACTTCTCCTCGCAACTCCAGGTCTGTTAGTGATGAGGAAACAACATTTTAACAGAGCAGAAAATAGTGTAATATGTTCCCTTTAAAGGTGCACTGTGTAACTTTTCTGGTAGAGAATCTGCACCTGCTTTTCTCAGTGAAAAAAACTATTGCATTACCTCACTTGCCTGAAATGTTACACAGTATGGCATAAAACCAATTCATCTCCCTGGAGACAAGCAAGTGATGCTACTATCCCAAAGGGTCAGGTCAGATCTGTGGAGGGGCGACCCTGCTCACAGTGAGAATGCATGTTTTTTTTGTTTTTTTTTTTAATCAATAAAACATGTGCAATTTAATAAATGCAAATTGATCAGTTTAATGCCATACTGTGGAACATTTCAGGAAAAGTAATAAGACGCCACACTAGAAAGTTACGTAGTGTCCCTTTAAGTTAAAAAAAAAAAAAAAAAAAAAAAAAAAAAGTTTAAGGAGCAGTTAGTTTGGTCACACGGTCTTACCCCAGGCATGATGACCCTCTCGATGTCGTTGAAGATGTTGTCCCATTCCTCTGGCTCAAAGGGGGCGGAGTCTGGCAGCAGCTCCTTCATGTATCCAGGCTTCACATCAGGAATCACCCTCCGCTCACGAATGGAGCTCAGGTACTGGGTAATGTAGTCCACCAGCTCCTTACCTGAATAAAACACTCTTCATTACACTGCAGTAGACTAGAGTCATGTTTAAAGTGGGACTAAACACCTAAATTTCTTCCAAATGGAGCTGCTAAACTGGGCAGTACCACCTGTGACTAAAGAAAAGAGAGAAAAGAGAGAGGGGGAAGGGAGGGGTGTGGTCTGGATGTAGAAGGAACAGTGTGATTGGTCTAACAGGTATTCCACATTTCAAATTCTACCCCTGCATCCAGGTGACTGTAGATTTAATCATGGCAGACCTGTGTGATGTCACATAGTACTTGAAAGTGCAGTGGCCACTAGAGGCAGCACACATAGTTTTTTCTTTTGTTACTTTTCTTTTTTTTATGGTTTTGACTAGAAAGCTGCACATTTACCTAAATTGGACAACACAATACTCCACCACACACAGTTTTTAAAAAAAGTTGATTTTCTGTTCAGTTCCACTTTATGTTTCTCACTAAACATTGCAATTAAATCAAAATTGAACTTTGAGTTGGCACAATTATTCAAATCGTAAAGGCTGCAAAGAACAAATTGTTTTTTATTGAGAAATCTTGTTGCATCTGTAGTTTAAACCTCTACAGCCATGTTCTGAAATTTATGGGATTCTTGTACTAATTTTTAGTTCTGATTTGTGTCTTCTCTCAAATGTCGGGTTGTTTATGTTGAGTAACAGAATCCTACATTTAAACAAATCTAATCACTATCACAATTCTAAAATTAAATTAATTGAACGTAAATCATTTCTCAAAAGCCTGGTGTGGAACTGGGTCTGTCTCTAGTTGGTTTAATCCTGACAATACAGAGTCAGCTTTGGTTATAGGTTTGGGTGCAAACACACATCACACCAAAACTAGGACTAAACATGGACTTAATTCAGAAATAATCCAGGACTAAACCAGGACTAGACCAGGACTAAACCAGGACTAGACCAGTACTAAACCAGGACTAGACCAGGACTAAACCAGGACTAGACTAGTACTAAACCAGGACTAGACCAGGACTAAACCAGTACTAAACCAGGACTAGACCAGGACTAAACCAGGACTAAACCTGGACTAAACCTGGACTAAACCAGGACTAAACCAGGACTAGACCAGGACTAAACCAGGACTAGACCAGGACAAAACCAGGACTAAACCAGGACTAGACCTGGACTAAACCTGGACTAAACCAGGACTAGACCAGGACTAAACCAGGACTAATCCAGGACTAGACCAGGACTAGACCAAGACTAGACCAGGACTAAACCAGGACTAAACCAGGACTAAACCAGGACTGAAGCAGGACTAAACCAGGACTAAACCAGGAGTAAACCAGGACTAAACCAGGACTACACCAGGACTACACCAGGACCATATCATGTCTATTATCAGGAGTAAACTGGCAAATCAGGAAAAAAGGCAAGTGTGAACACACACACACACGCGCACACACACGCACACACACGCACGCGCATGCACGCACACACATACACACATGCACAGAAACACGCACGCATCAAAACTTAGATTAAACCTGAACTTAAACCTGTACCAAACCAGGACTACATAGTTTGGTCATGTTTAGTGTTGAGTTTCTATGGTCATTTTGTTATAAAATTATTATGACAATAAAAAAAATTAAAAAAATTAAGTTGCACAATGTAACTTTTCTGATGGAGGGTCTGTCGCCTGATTTTCTCCTTGGAAATGTTATTGCTTTACCTAGAAGGCTGCACAGCTTAGCATTAAATCTATTGCCATTACAAGCCGATATTTGCACTTTTTAGCGTATGGAGTATCGGTCTTAAATTCACAACAGGGCCCGATATGTTGTTTTGGCCTAAAGAATAGACAATAAAACTTTATTTAAACACCAAAGATAACTGCAGAATGTGAACACACAGCTCTCTTATATGTTTGTAGTAAATTTAAATTACATCATCAAAATCAACTCTATATATCATCCAAAAATTTCGGCAGAGCTTATCAGCCATCAGTTTCTGTAGATTTGAAACAAATGGTATCGGCATCAGCCAAAAAACAAACAAACATATCGATCGATATCTAATCTCTATGAGAACAAGAAAGTGACACTGCCAAGCCAGCTCTGTGGAGAGGCAACCCTGCTTACATCAATGCTAGATGGAAAAGTTTACTGCCATATCGTCGGCATGGCGATAAGCAGGTGGTCGACCCTCTGCCAGTAAAGTTCCATAGTGCGTCTTTAATTTGAGCGAATCCTCACCTCTGCGGTTGTACTCCTCTGCCTGCATGTTGGTGACAGTGTGAGGGTGTAGTCCAGTGCTGGGAACAGGTGGAAGCAGTGATGTGTTTCAGTCGTGGGGACTGACTTTAAAGAGCACAATATGAAGACCCCTCCTCAGTGTGACGCATCTCCGAGCACATGACACATAATCACTGCCTTCTGATTCTGTGGACAAAAAAAACATGTCCACAGAATCAGAATTTACCCTTTTACAGCAAATATTTACCCACATTTACATCCCTCTAGGGTTTTAATGTTTTTTTTTGTGATATTTTTGTCTTTAATGTAGCAATACTTACAGTCCTGACAATTGGTTTAGTTACTTTGCACTGGGCAGTTTATATTTTATTCCAGATCCATTTATTTTAAATTGTGAATGACATGGTAGGTTCTTTTTAAAGCCACAATATGTAACTTTTTAGCCAAAAAAAATAGAAACTTTAAGATTTTTTTTTTCCTTTCCATTTTAGTTCCACTGAAAGAATAAGAAAAACATACTTCCCTAGTCCTTAATGTAAGTGCGCTTTTATCCCCACAAACCTGACTCCTCCTACTTGTTTCCATGGAAATGTTGTTCCTTTGGTTATCCTCCACAGTATAACATAAAACCCATCTATCTCCAATGGGAATGTTCCGCAGTATGTATTTACAATACTTTGTATTTCCATGGCATCATGCAGGTGTCATGCCACTGCTAAAACGTTACATACTGTACCTTTAATTGAGAGGTCTATTGATACTTTGCAGTGACGTCACTCTGGGGGGGGTTCTACATATATATCTATATTGGTGGAATGTTCAGCATTACCATGGTGACACAATGCACACATTAGCAAACTCAGGCAAAAAAGTTTTAAGATGGTCTGAAAACTCATCACGTCATGATTCTGTTTAGGTGTTTGATTTTCAACAAAAGGTGGAAGTGAAATACAACTGGCTAATGCTAGATATCTGGTCATTTCACAAATCAACTTGCCTCTTGTAGTTCCAACCATGTCAGCTCTATTTGTTCAGACTGTGTTCAAATAAAGCTCAGATTAAGTCTTACTTGAGTAACAGAGCTTCTAACACAGCGTAGTGCTTCCCGTTAGCATCACACCCCCAGGGAATGTTGATGACGTCAGCTGCAAAGTATCAACAGACGACGCCGTGTGGTTTGAAAATATATTGGACAATTTTTATTTTATTTTTATTACAGTGATTCAAAGTGTGTCTTGTCTATGTACATTCTTAATAATAATAATAACAAATAATAATAATAATAATATTATTATTATAATAATAGTGAAATCACGATTGATCAAAATGAAGGGAAAAGGTGATTTTTGTTTTCCGTATTGCCCAGCGCTAATAAAGGACAGTACAGAAGCGCTGTTCAAACACAAAAACTGCATACAGGTTTTACCTTTGTGTGCGCTGACCGCATCCTTTCTACTGAATGACTCAAAGATCAATATTTGTATTAGTTATTGACACAAAATAAACATGCATCGCAAAGTGAACAGGATTAGAGAATGAATGAAAAACCTTTTAAAATTGAGACATTTGAGCAGCTGGACCGGTCACACCCTGGGTATTTGCTATGCTTTATGTAACATTTGCAGCCCTAAATAAATCACATTAAAGCCATATCTGAAGAACTCAAACGAGCAGCAGAGCACATTATCAATACTAATGACTGTAGCGTGTTTGTATAGGACTTAAACCTCCATTCAGTGCAATCAGTAATTTCATACAGACAGATTTCTGTCTTTTCTTACAACAGAATAACCATATATCAAAAATCCACCTCTTTCCACGTTAGTTCTCTGATTCGAGAGAACTGCAACAGGGGCGCTCTTTGGGTCTCAGCTGTGCCCTGTCCAGTCATCGTTCTGTTCTGTGTGTTTTCTCTTGTAAATCTCACTGCCTCTGCATGAAATTCTTCTTAGTCAAGTAGCCAAATCATTGAGAGTTATAGCACCTCAGTGGCTTTGGCTCTTACTGGAAAACTAATGAACCCAAGGAAGGCCTTTTTTGGCAAGTCAATCAGGATGCTTTCACTCCATCTTTTGTAGATTTCATCCTTTCTAGACAGGCAACTTTTATCTAAATAGATTTACACGTTTGGGCTAAAAACGCAACTTTTACCTTAATAGACTACTCGATTAACCAAAGTAACTATTACTAGATTACTTGATTACTAAAATAATTGATAGCTGCAACTCTAGATTTGTGTGTGTTTGAGCAGTTTTTAATCATGTAATTTCAAGACACCATATTGCCAATCAATCGCCGTTTTCACCACCACTGGTCCACACCCACTGTGACGTACTTCGTTTGTTCTTCAATTTTATTTTCTTAATAAGTGATACAGGTGGGATTCACCACACTGCGTAGTCATTTTGGGTATAAATGAAAACACATCTGGTACTCACCAGTGTGATCTGCAGCTATCCATAGGAGGGACCGGCTCTTTGTTGTGATGAAGTTGACGGCGATGTCAGCTCCCATTGGGCACCACAGTTTTCTAACGTGGAAATCAGCGGACTTGTCTTTTTTATAAAGATGTTTTAGATGAATATTGTGATTTAAAATGTGCAAATTATAACATAATAGCCCATGGGTGTCATAGATTGTAACTATACAGCAGACACAAGACACAATACAGATTTTTTTTTTAAAAACAAAAGCACCATAACAAGACCCCTAGTGGACAACACAACAGAATCGTGGGGCGACACTGAACTGCTCTCATATTATTAGCATAAAGGATCAAATGTAAAAACAATGTAAGGCAGTTTATGTGGGTCATGATTTCTAAACAGAAGTCTTTTGATCCAACTTAAGTGTTATCTGGACCCAGGCACAGCGAAGCCTTTGTCCTTCTCCTTACGTATGCCAGTCTGATGAAAGCAGGTTTAACTACAATTGTGCAATTCAAACCAATATGCAAAAATCAAAGACAACAGATTTTATAATGCAAGTCTTTCTTTTGCTTGTTGTATTTGAGTCAAACGCAGTGATTCAAAACATATCCTGTTGACATGAATGAAGAGGAACAACAGTTTTTTGGGGGGTGGAATTTCAGCCAGTAAACATGGACTTTGATCACTATAACCCCATAAATTTCTGTATATATATATATATCTATATATATATATATATATATATATATATATATATATATATATATATATATATATATATATATATATATATATATATATATATATATATATATATATATATATATATATATATAATAAAAATAAAAAATCTCCTCCTCACCCTCCGCGGGTGGTCTTATCCCCTCTTTTTTCCCACGCTCAGGACCTCTACCAGAGGCCTGGGAGCTTGAGGGTTCTGCGCAGTATCTTTGCTGTTCCTAGTACTGCGCTTTTCTGGACTGAGATGTCTGATGTTTTTCCTGGGATCTGCTGTAGCCACTCCTCCAGTTTGGGGGTCACTGCCCCTAGTGCTCCGATGACCACGGGCACCACTGAGGCCTTCACCTTCCAGGCCTTCTCCAGCTCTTCTTTGAGCCCCTGGTATTTCTCTAGTTTCTCATGCTCCTTTTTCCTGATGTTCCCATCGCTTGGGTACTGCAATGTCCACCACAACGGCTTTGCTCTGTTGTTTCCACCACCACTATGTCCGGTTGGTTCGCCATCACCATTCTGTCAGTCTGTATCTGGAAGTCCCACAGGATCTTAGCTCGATCATTCTCCACTACCTTGGAGGTATTTCCCACCTTGACCTTGGGGTTTCCAGTCCGTACTCTGCACAGATGTTTCTGTACACTGTGCCCCGCCACTTGGTTATGCCGCTCCATGTATGCTTTCCCTGCCAGCATCTTACACCCTGCAGTTTATGTGCTGGATTGTCTCAGGGGCCTCTTTGCACAGCCTACACCGTGGGTCTTGTCTGGTGTGGTAGATCTGGGCCTCTATCGCTCTTGTGCTCAAGGCCTGCTCCTGTGCAGCCAGGATGAGTGCCTCTGTGCTGTCCTTCAGTCCAGCTTTCTCCAAGCCATTGATAGGATTTCTTGATATCAGCCACTTCAGTTATGTTCCGGTGGTACATCCCATGCAGGGGCTTGTCCTTCCATGATGGTTCCTCCAGCTCCTCTTCCTCTGCACTCCACTGTCTGAGACATTCGCTGAGCACGTCATCTGTTGGGGCTTGTCCTGGATGTACTTGTGGATCTTGGATGTTTCATCCTGGACTGTGGCTCTCACACTCACTAGTCCTCGGCCTCCTTCCTTACGGCTCGCGTACAATCTCAGGGTGCTGGATTTGGGGTGGAACCCGCCATGCATGGTCAGAGGAGCTTTCGTGTCTTAACATCTGTGGTCTGTATCTCCTCCTTTGGCCAGCTTATGATTCCTGCTGGGTATCTGATTACTGGCAGGGCGTAGCTGTTTATTGCCTGGGTCTTATTCTTGCCATTGAGCTGACTCCTTAGGACTTGCCTTACTCGTCTGAGGTATTTGGCCGTGGCTGCTTTCCTTGTTTCCTCTTCAAGGTTGCCATTTGCTTGTGGGATACCAAGGTACTTGTAACTGTCCTCAATGTCTGCTATTGTCCCTTCTGGGAGTGAGACCCCTTCTGTGTGGACTACCTTCCCTCTCTTTGTCACCATCCGGCTACACTTCTCTAGCCCGAATGACATTCCAATGTCTGTGCTGTAGATCCTAGTGGTGTGGATCAGTGAGTCGATGTCTCGCTCATTCTTAGCATACAGCTTGATGTCATCCATGTACAGGAGGGTGACTGACGGTGGGCCCCATTTCCTGAGTCGGTATCCATAGCCAGTGTTGCTGATGATTTGGCTGAGGGGGTTCAGACCTATGCAGAACAGTAGTGGGGACAGTGCATCTCCTTGGTATATGCCACATTTGATGGTCACTTGTGCAAGTGGCTTGCCATTGGCCTCAAGGGTGGTTTTCCACAACCTCATCGAGTTTGCAATGAAGGCTCTTAGAGTCCTGTTGATGTTGTACAGCTCCAGGCATTCAGTGATCCATGTGTGTGGCATAGAGTCGTAGGCTTTCTTGTAATCAATCCAGGCAGTGCACAGGTTGGTCTTACGGGTTCTGCAGTCTCGGGAGACTGTTCGGTCTACCAGGAGCTGGTGTTTGGCTCCCCTGGTGTCTTTGCCGATGCCCTTCTGTGCTGTGCTCATGTATTGGTCCATGTGCCCACTTATCTTAGCCGCGATGATGCCTGACATGAGCTTCCATGTTGTGGAGAGAGACAGGTTATTGGGCGATAGTTGGATGGGACTGTACCCTTTGAGGGATCCTTCTGGATCAGGATCGTGCGCCCCCCGGTCAGCCATTCAGGGTGAGTCCCATCCATTAGCAGCTGGTTCATTTGTGCTGCCAGGCGCTCATGGAGAGCAGTGAGCTTCTTCAGCCAGTAAGCGTGGATCATGTCAGGGCCTGGTGCGGTCCAGTTCTTCATACCTGAGACTCTTTCCTGGATGTCTGCCACTGTGATGGTGACTAGATTCTGTTCAGGGAGGTTGCTGTGGTCTTCTCTGAGAGCCACCAGCCATTGTGCATCGCTGTTATGTGTGATGCCTCCTTCTCCCACTTCATTTCATTTCATTTTTTTTTTTTTTTTTTTATTTCATATTTCATTTTTTTTTATTTCATTGAAAGGTGCAATAAAATATATATATATATATATATATATATATATATATATATATATATATATATATATATATATATATATATATATATATATATATATATATATATATATATATATATATATATATATATATGTGTGTGTGTGTGTGTGTGTGTGTGTGTGTGTGTGTGTGTCCATTGTATTTGTGTCATAAATCAATACAATAATCAAAAGTGAACTATGAAACTCTCTCATTTGCTTGTCTCCATGGAGATCTCTGAAATGTTGGATTGCATTAAACTAGGGTGTGGTTTCAAAAAAAGAGGGACACCTGGTTTGTGGGCTAATGTGTATCCAGGGGGTCAGGATCCTTAAAAAATTAAAAACAGCGAAAACAAAAAAAAGTAGTGTAGAGTCTGAGACATGAAGCACTACGAGACTGAACCTCTTCACAGTAGCTTACATCCCTTCGAAATATGTTTAATAGCTGCGTGGTGGCCCACCCTGTGCCCCGGACTGGCTATGCTCCTGTCTTACATTTAGGTGCATTTTCCGAGGAGCAGTCTGTCCCCTCGCTCTGTTAGTTTGGGACATAACCGAATACATGTACCAAATATAAGTATCCAGAATACTAATTTTGAGTAACTGTATTCCAATACAGTTCCTCTTTCATTTGGTGGTATTCAAAGTACAGTTACTTTTCTAAAATCAAAGGAATACATTAACATACTTCATCACACAATTTTGGTATCAAACTGCACATAACTGGTGAGAAAAATATAAAACACTGGTGTTGTGGTGGTGTGTGTGATATTTATTTTATTTATTTATTTATTTATTTTTATATAAAATACATTTTAATGCAGGTATTTTGTATTATGTAACTTAATACATTTTTGAAGTATTCTTCCCATCACTGCATGCTGCAGGTGCTGCTGGTTGGATCTGATCAGATGAGCCAAGACTGTCACCAAAACTAAGAAAAGTGCCACTTGAGTTAAAATTCCTGAGATTTTGGGGTAATTTGGAAATTCTTCCTGGATGCTTTTGGATCCCAAACATGACTATTGAAGGAGGACATGACTGTTTCCATGGATATAAGTATGTAGCAAACTAGGAAAAATTAGGGTTAGATCCAGGTTTGAGTCTTGCACCATCATTTTGAGACGGGATAAATTATAACAGTTAATGGAACAGTGTGACTTTACTTTTGTACAGACTTTGCACCCCTTTGAAAACTCAACTGCACCCCAGGTCAGTTTGGTCGGGACCTGCCGCTGGTTAGATCTGTGTAGGAGATGATCCTTCTTAGAGTAAAAATGTTATGTTTTTGAAGTATTTTAGCCCTAACCTGTAACTGAAAAAAGCAAAATAGATTGTTTAAATGCCATACTGTGAGATATTCCAAGCCAAGCAACAATTTACATAGTAACCTACACCTTTAATCAAAGCCAGTTGTCTGCATATGAGTAAATTGTGGGTACGCTCAAGGCAAAGTGAAAAAAAAAAAAAAACAAAAAAAAAAACGGAGATAGAAATTTGCCTCGCAAGAAAACTAAATAAATAAATACATACATGAATAAATACATCAATAAACAACTACATAAATAAATACATACATAAATAACAGTGTTTTAAATCTTTAATAATAGTAACATTCAGCAGAGATCGGTGATATTCCAATTTTCTACATATAGAGGGCGCAGGTGAGTAGTTTACAATCCACCGGAATTGGCCCCACCAAAGAACAAGACACAGGGGGAGAAAATCAGGAACCAGCTCCAAAAAAGTGGCTAAAGTGTAAACAACGGTCCTAAAAGAGGTAAATATGTGAGCGCATATGACCTATTTGCATTTTAATCGTTTCATTTAGGTGTGTTATCTGTTTGGGCTTTAGTTACACGTTGTGGTGTGTCTTGTCTGTGCCTGGTACTTCCTGTCCTCTGGTTAAAAGGCTTTTAGCCGCTAATGCTAATGCTAAACTGCGTGATACCTTTGCGTAGCTTAGAAATACAGCTACAAGCTAACACCACAATCAGTAAATATCTCAAAACCACAGATTACACTGCAGCATGACTCAGACTCAAATATATGCGGGGATGTTTCTTTATTTTTTGCCAGTCGAGTGTTTATATTTGTCCGCAAAGACGATCTAAGGGGACCTGTCAAAACAATGCTAACGTTAGCCTTCAAAGTATGTGATGTTGACAGCACACTACAGATGTACAATTACACTCATAAATCAAAGAGCATTGTAAATTTATAGCGACAGTCTGGGTGCACTGGAGAATTATATTTAGAATGGGTTTAAGGTATTTTATTTTAACTTTAGTGTCAAGTTTTAACAAGCTCAGTTTGTCATTGGACTCCTTACCTTTGTTTGTGTTGTGACAAGGTGCTGTAACTAGTGAGTAAAAGTAATAAAGACCTCTGCTAAAGTACAAATCTGGGGTATCTGTGGGTACTTTTTACTTCACTACATTTGAGAGCAGGTATCTGTACTTTCAACTCCACTACATTTTTAAACAGGACTGAAAAGTAAAAAGTATTTGTAAAGTATTTGGTTATTTGAGAGTTGCTGAAAAGGCTGAGGGTTTATTTTTAACACCTTCAGAATTTGAGCAAAAATATCCAAATAAAAACAGCCAGACAAAAAGAGTTCCATTGTTTCTGTTGAACAAAATTCACTGCAAATCTCTAATAAATTCACTACATTTGAAGCGTTATAAGACCTTCCAATATGCAGGACATACTTTTACTTTTCTGTGCTCACTTACATTTTTAAACAGATACTTTAATACTTTTACTTAAGTACTTTTTGCATGTGACTACTTTTGCTCTGGTATCTGTATTTTTACTTAAGTAACAAAATTGAGGACTTCTTCCACCACTGGCTATAACACTGTGTAACTGTGTCATAATGTAACTACAGTGACCAGTGAATACATTGGCACCTTTCTTTATCAGTACAATGTTATGTGTTTTTATTGATGGCAAGATCACTACATATATTTTTGTATACATTTTCCATGTGGGCTAGGCTGACCACATTGTAACACTCCTCTTGTGCTCCAAATTGTAACACTTGTCTTGCGCTCCAAATAGATGTGGTGGGCCTCTGTACACTACTAAATGCCCACTGCGTTTGAGCTGTGAAAGAAAACAACTGCCAAGATGCCTGCAGTGTCCACCCAGCCCAAGGAGCTGTACCTGTCCACGTCTTTAGGAGATCTAAACAAGAAGGCAGAGGTTAAACCAGACAAGATCACCACCAGGAGGTATGCCCCTAAAACAGTATCCTTGCTGCGTTCTAAGGAATGGGTGGTTGGGTTATTTTCAGCTTGAATGTTACAAGATCAAGACACAATCTATATATACTAAGGCTGTCAAAAGTATGGAAAATCAGATACAAATTTATACTAAATGCAATACTGTATATTGAAAACTAGATACTCATTTAAGCGGGTATTGGTAATAAAAAAAATCCCATTAACAGGGCAAATTTGAGCTGACTGTTTTAGTAGGACTTTGAGCTGTATCAGAAGGCCATGCTAAGATAACGAAAGTATTATTATTTTGTACATGAAAATCACATTCACATTTTTTAATCTGCATTGTGGTATTATAATCGGTATCAAGTTTTGACTAAATTTCCCAATATCGAGATGGAGAAATGTTAGTATCGTGATGAAAACAAGTATGTACATAAATAATATAACTAATGCTAAAACTGTAGGCAAGACATTTAAATGTTATATGAATGTCTCCAACATATTTAATACCAGAATACCTATAACAAATGTTTCCATATTTATGTGGTATTTAACTACAAGATTCACTGTGTTGATTTCAATTTATTATATACGTCAGAGTTTAACTTGTTTGTGAAGTGGGAGTTCCTCAGCATCCCCGAGTTTGCAAGTAGGAATTGCCAGTTTTTAATTAAAGAGGGTGTTTTATGCTAAATCAACTCTTTGTAGCTTACTACCATGTTTATAATGTTCTTTCCCTCATCAAAAGCATGCCTGAAGTGGTTTTAGATGTCATCCATGCATGTTTGAGTAATTAAGTCGTCTATCTCAGGCCCTATTTGAACCCTCCTTATGGTTAGCTGTAAGATTTTTCCAGCGCTCCACAAGCCTACATCACTCATGCTCCCATATGACAATTCTCCATAAATCTACAAAAGCAGGATACAAAACAACACACTACAACTTCACAAACCTGGTGTGATGTGCAGTAGTTTCATTAATGCTGACTGTAATGTGATAGCACTGTGAAGGGGCAGGGACTTTTGACCCAGAGCATCAAAAACGAAAGTGAAACTTATAAAACATCTTAATAAGATGTTTTGGTGAGTTTAGTATTTTCAGAACAAATAAAGGGTAACATGGTGATCTAAATATGTTACGTGTAGGTAGTTAATACTCCATAGATGTAAAATATCCCCTCTTTAAAGTCAAAATTTGATGTTGTACTTATTAGGTGTGAATAATATTCTCTGCTCACAATGATACATGAACAATTTTTTTTTTTTAAATTAATATTTACATTCATACTATAACAGATTACTACACATATTACTATGTGTGTGGTATCAGCCTTACTAAATTGTGATTTTTCTTTTAATATTTACGGTAATTTTTCTTCTGTTGCAGTTATGTTCAGAGTGCCTGTAAACTCTTCAAGGCAGCAGAGGAATGCCGCCTGGACAGAGACGAGGAGAAAGCTTACGTGTTTTATATGAAGTATTTAACAATTTATGATGTTGTTTAAAAAGAGACCAGACTTCAAACAACAACAGGTAAAAACTGGTTCTTTTAGTAAAATGTTAAATTAAAACAGTTTCATAAACATGTAGGTATAGCTGTTAGCATTTTAAAATACATATCGTATTTTCCGGAGCGAAAAAAAAAAAGTCACAATAATGAAGAAAAAAACATAAATAAGTCACACTGGACTATAAGTTGCATTTTTTGGGGAAATTTATCTTACAAAATCCGAGGACCAAGAACAGGCATTTTATCTTTAAAGGCAAGTTATAATAATAACAATAAAATAGAGAACAACAGGCTGAATATCAGTACATCACACGGCTAACATAACACATTTATATTTATTCAGCTACATGAAGCACAGACAGAACTGAACACGAGTCTGGTTTAAATGTAAGATGTTAACAGTTAATCAGATAACTAAAGCAGAAAAGACAAGCAACAAGTTTACTCTGGATCTCACTCCAAATCGCTAAATCTATTGAATTTTTCATCCCCGGGTGTGCTTCTGAACAACTCCATTGACTCCGGTAGTAGATGAAGCGCCGCTTCCGCATGGATGCTATACTAATAAACAAGCCTAGAGTGCCCTCTCACGCAGTTGTCAGTGCGACAATAATGAAGATGTGAAATTATATATTTTAATAAGCTCACATAGAAGTTGCCATCCGAGTGTAAGTCGCACCCCCGGACAAACTATTGAAAAAAAAAGTACGACTTCTAGTCCACAAAATATGGTAATATGTAACTACCGGTCTACCCACATATTTCAAGTTGATTATCTATTTCTTAACATTTCTATTAATTTCAGTTATATTCATCAAAAGAATCAAGTGTATCTTTTTTATACACAGGACTTTTTTATGACAATGCTTGGACCAAACAGCATTAAAAAGCAATTGAAGAAGCAGAGAAAAACTCTCAGAAAGTCTCAAACTCAGGTTAGTTCATTGTGTTTTGTGTCTGTATGTTGTTGTAACTTAAGTCTAATGCTATGTCAAACCTGAAATGTTGAATATTTTCTTTACAAATTCAGGTACGAGGAAGTTGAGGTGCGCAAAAAGCTTGAGGAAAAAGAAAGACTGGAAGAGAAGAAGAGAAAGGAGGAGATGACAGAGAAAGAGAGTGGTCGATCGTCTCCCAAAACGACAGGCAAAAAGGGACATTAAGAAGGTACACCAGTCAAATAATCAATATGTTCTGTTTGGTATGATTTTTTAAACTTCTACAGCAGACGATTGATCCAGCTGAGTCTCTGTTCAATTACAATGTTGTCTCTGGTGAAACTGAATACGGGCCATTTCCTGTGATTTATTGAACAAGGAAAGCACTGTGGCATCGTTGTATTCAGTCTACAACAAAACCCCTTAATAATTTATTATTCAGCTCAACTAGAATAATGACAATGACACATGCAAAATAATTTTTAAAAAAATCTTTCAATTATCTTATAATGGTTTCCCCTCTTCATATAAAAGTTCGTTCCAAATGCCACGATGAGGGACTGCCCGAATCATAGACCGTATATATATATAAATGGACATAGCGAACACATTTGCCACCGCATTCCAGATACCAGAAAGTACCCACTGTAAAATGTATTTTAGTAAAGCACAAATACCTAAAAAAAAAATTTTTCTCCTTGAGTTAACCTTTCAAAATGGTTTGAGTGCTGAATAGAATTTTTAAAAGCCCTATATTTTGTGACCTTTTACCTTTTTTTCCTTGCACGTAGCATCATAATGTCATTTGCCTCCCCAACCAAGCTGATTTGAATATGCGTGTGTGTGAGGCAGCTGATTTAACTTTAAAATCATGAGTTGCGTCAATATACCACGGTGCAGTGAATAAATTAATCGTTGTGACTTCATGAACTTTCATATCACAGTAGTAATAACAGATAGTTAAAATAAAAAAAAAATGCACTGGAACTAGTAACGTTAACTTTTAATGTTGTTTTTCAGGTAAAGGAAGGACAGAATGAAACAAAGAATACAACTCCAAAAGGTAAGAACATTATTCAAGAGTCAGATTTCCCTATTGATTATACTGTACTTTTTGTTGAAATATCTAAAAAGTAAAATTCACAAATGTTGAACCGGATCATTTATCTAGTAGTGACTAGACCCGTTAAAAAAAATAAAAATATTTTTTAGATTTTTGCCTTTTTAAACTTTTTTTCTTTCTACCTGACAGTGGGTACATTCATGTTACGGGGGCTAATCAGACCACTAAATAATTATGAATCTTAATAAACCTTGATTAACTCTAGATGTGTATACGCCAATTCATTAAAGGGCCCATATTACGCTTTTTTCTGATCTGTTATAATTTTGTTTCCTCATCACAAACAGACCGGAGTTGTGTTTTGTTCCACTTGTGATGTCATGCGCTAATACAGGAATATGCTCCACTGTGTTTTTAAAAACTCTATACACCCTGATTTCGGCCCTGGAAATTGCCAATCTCTAGGGTAGTGTTGTTAACATGAAAAGTATCACTTCATGACATCACAAGGTGGAACAGAGCGTTTTAAGCTTTGGAGATGTAGACCAGACTAATAATTAGGGGTTTTCAAAATGTGTGTGAATGAAAACAAAAACACAACTGCGAGTATGTTTTTGATGAGGTAACAAGATTATAACATGAGTGAAAGCTCACAAGAGTCAATTTTGCATACTATAAGACCTTTTTAAAGACCTTTTAGGTTTTTATGGAAGTAACCAACTGGTATTTGGAAGTAAACCATCTTTTCTCTCCAGTGGTGACGCCAGCAGGGGGCATTACAGCAGAGAGACTGTTCGCTCTGATGAAGGACCAAAACGATCTCGCTGATGGTGATGGACGCTCGGACTTTTAAAGATTTCGAAGACTCACACATCCAGGTCTCCCAGCTCAGACTTGCATCAGCGTTCCAGAGGAGGCAGTCAGCCCGGGGTAACAACCACAGCATTTAAGATGGTTGGGCAAAAAATGAAACAAAAACACAAAACAAAGTAACAAACAAAAACTAGGCAGTGGTCACATTTACGGAAATAACAAATGAACACGCAAATAACTGAAGTTGAAATTATACCTTAAGGGCCCATATTATGCTATTTTCTGATCTATGTTATAATGTTAATTCCTCATCATAAACATACTGAGTTCTTCTCTCAAACAAAAAAACACTGTTCCACCTTGTGATGTCATGTGGGAATACAGGAAGTGCTCAACTGTGTTTTTAAACTCCGTACACCCTTCACTAGAATCAGGTGGTTAATTTAAGACCTGGAATTGCCAATCACTTCTGAACTAAGGGTAAAAGGTAGCTGTTAACCTGAAAACTACCACTTCATGACATCGCAAGGTGAACAGAGCATTTTGAGCTTTGGCGATGTAGACACAGACTAATAATAAAGTGTTACTCAAACACATGTGAATGAAACAAAACCAGAAAGATGAGTTTTCAGACTAACATTAGCAAACACTGGCTGTGTTTTTAATGTTACATTGTGTTAGTATGGTCACTACTGAAACATGTTCTACCGTACACATGCATGTAGAACACCCCCAGCATGATGTCACTGCAATATCAATATTAAGTCACTATGTCTTACAGAAAAAGTAGTATTGCAGTATTGTATAATACAGTGTTTCTCAAACTGTGGTATGTGTACTACTGGTGGTATGCAACCGCCTTCAGGTAGTACTTGGACAACTCATCAGTTTGTGGGTTTGTCTAATTTAGAGTTAATTTTTTTTCCCCTCCATTGGATCTTTCCTTGTTTATAACTACTGTGTGGAAATTATATAGTCTACATTTAGTCCTGGTTTAGCCCTAGATTAGACCTGGAATAGTCCTGTTATAGACCTGGTTTAGATCTGGTGGTACTAGGAAAGCTAAATTGTTTCTTGTTGTGGTACTTGGTGTGAAAAATTTGAAAACACTGGCCTAATTGATATTTTTTCATTTTGTTTGATTTTGACTCTTTCAGAATCACTGTGACTCAGATTGAGGCGAAGCTGCCAGAGGTGTCCAAAGAGCCCTGGAGGAGGAGAGGTTTTGTGGATTACAATCGTTTTACTCGACTGGTTTTAGCTCCGTCTCAGACCTGGCCCGCGGAAAAACACTCTACGGAGCCTCAAAGACGCACGTTTTGTGGTAAGATATTTACTTCTTTTTATAATGTTACATATGTGGTATTCACAAAAGGTTCAATTCTGTCCTGTGAATGGGGCACTTTTTTTTTTAAGTATTGCTACATCCTCAAGTGAGTGTCGCTATTTTCGATACTAGTTTTAGTATTGATACCTTTTGATACTACCTATTCATACCAGCAGCTCTAAATGTTTAAGCAGCTGTACCCAAATATTATTTAAATACCTCCTAACTCTGTTCATGGTTTTTTTGGAAATCAAGTACCTCAGTCTAAGTGCAATAATTTGTTAGGGCTTTTTTAGTTTCAAAAAGTGCTAGCGCCGGAAAGGAGCCAGTTTTACCACTGTTGGAGATTCTTGGTCAAGTGTTTACATATTTATGCAATATTTTATAAGATTATGTTATAATGGTGGATCCGTCATCACAAACCCTCATGGAGTTTGTTTGGTTTGAACATTTCACACACATCCTGACCACACAAACCGAACCTCTGCATTTTATTTTTAGTTCTTCTCAGGTCAAACTGAAACAACTCTATCCGCAACTTGTCGATGTCTTGGGGTTAATACAGGATAGTGGCTTATTGCGCACATTTTTCTTTTCTATAACCTCCATAGCCATCTTCACTAGAAACTAAACACAACTTACAGGGACTTTCATGAGCCAGGTAATGGTACCTTATTGCATAAATAGGACCTTTCAGTAAAGAGTGGAGGACGTGATGTGCTGTGAAGTGAAGAGTGAGGTATAGTGTTTTTCACCGGGTATTTTACATTTGGTTCACAGTGGCGACAGTCATGACCATCCTTCGCAGCCGCCCTTGGTTTGGCTGGGAGGCCTACGAGAACCCTGGCTTCGTTTTATACAATGTACACGACCAAACTCCAACGTCCCCACCCCCCGACCAAACCCTCACCAACACCATACTGCCTCAAATGGTAAAGGACAGCTGTTTACGTCATAGTTATATTTACTTGATGTCACATGAGGCTCAAGTTTGAGGTGTTATAGGCCCAATCTGGTAACCAAAAAATAAATTCAAAAAACATAAATAAAAAAAATCGTTTGGATTTGTAAAAAACCGTTTCAGTCATATGCACAGCTAAAAACAAACTCTTGAGCCTGGATTTAAACCATTTGTTCAAAAGTTCTCAAGGCCTGTATCCATCTTACGGAACAGGAACGTTTTAAACGGTTTACCAGATGATTTCACCCTTAAATAAAAAGCTGAATTTACCCAGTTTAGCTGATTTAGTCCCGACTTAGCTCATGATTTTAGTACTACTTTAGTCACTCGCTTAGTACACTTTAGCTCAAATGTACGGACAACTCGCTTTTTTTTTAGTACACGATCTTACGTTGCCGCTTAAGTCATCCACCCCCAGATTTAGTATCGATGTAGTTCCACGTTTGAGTTCCCGCTTTAGTCCCGATTTACCGTTCAAGCCCCCTGATTCTCAGTCCAAGATTTAGTCTTCCGCTTTCGACCAGCTCTTTTAGGCCCGACTTTAGGACCCTCTTGCGTCCCTGACCACTTGTTCACAAAACCCCGCGCGGGGAGAACACACCCACAACAGCCCAAGGCAATAGCAGACGCAATTGGACTCTCAGAGGAGTTTGTGATCTGAAGGTGGTTTAGCCAATTATTGGGACATGGTGGGTATCAAACACAACTAGGTCTGTTTAGTAGCGGAAAAAAAAAAAAAAAAAAATCAAGTGGCATATGAAAAAATGCTAAGATTTCGCAGAAGACCGAGAGACAATCAGCACTAAAAACTCGGTTAATCTGAGTGGGTGTAGACATGTGATGTATTCAAAAGGTAGTGTTACCATGAGCTATGTGTCACAGGCCTCACTGGAAAAAAACCCAAAAACCACACACACAACCGTCTGGATTGGTGTGATAACGGGGGTTAAGTCCTCTGTTGTACAAAGGCAGGATTCTATCCTTCTGGATTTGCCAGGCCAAGAACAACTGTAGTACAAACCCATAGGGAGACTTTGCTCAAAAACCATTATAACAGTGAACTCAGCTACCACAACCGTGAAGACCACAGCCTCCAGCCCATCCCAGCCCGAGCAGCTGCAGCCAGAACCACGACCTGAGCCGGTGGAGCCCTCACATTGCCCTCCGAGGGGTGAAGGGGTGTAGCTTGCGGCAGATGCCCGCCCGCAGACTGCA